>ONZH01007079.1:600000-1022651 GCA_900303285.1 Rhinella marina | reverse complement strand
TGTGAACCAATTTAGCTAACATTTGGAAGCGTTTGTTAGTTTTGTTAAACACACTCCTACTAATACAAACCTTATCATGAGCGTATGCTTGGTCCAATAAACTGGACCATAGCACCTCTGTAGATTTGTATGTAGTAGGAATGACCGAGTTAAATGTGCTGTGCTTGGCTAGATGTTGCAGTGTGGAGAAGTCCATACTTACTTTTTTGGAGGTCGCCATCTTCTGTGGTGCTGCCTTGAGTTGTCCTTCCTTAGCTGCTTGGAGGAGGTCCTGTAGTCTCCGGAACGCCTTCTCCCGACCAGCTGGACTTCTTTGGCTCAGCACCCCCGGCGATGGTCCTCTTTTGGTGATTGTATGGGTCTTCCTCCTCTGGTCCCGTGTACGCTGACTCGTCCCGGGTCGTGTAAATGCAATGAACAAACGTTAGAATACAAAACAAAAGATCTAGGTTCTTTTGCGAAAGATTTTGCACTGTATTTAGTTTTGACTTGAGAAATCACGTTACCTGTCCGAATTACCAGGGCCTTGGACGCACAGAAACCACTGTCCGCGTCCCTATTGCCTGGCTAATTCACAGAATAAGCGAATTCCCTATGTCGTTTGCTAAATACGGATACAAAGTCCACGCAAGGGGCCCTGGCTCGCCAATGTAAAAGGAGATATTAATTATTGGTATTTTGGGGCGTACCAATAATTAATATTCATAAATAGGCAAAACCCGCTTCCGCTAGTTCCGCCTATTTATGCCTAAGAACTACTCTATTGCCTTTCACTCGACCTAAAAGGGACTCAAAGTACACGTTATAAAACAATAAACACTGCACACTGTATTATAAATAATAACAATATTTATTATTTATTAACAATACAGTACAATAAAAACCTAGCTACACTACACAATCCCGTTAAATCCAACCGCAATACTAACTAAACAATACACACTCACACTTATAGCAGCCCTCCCCAGCCTAATCTAAATTACTGTCCCTGAGAACAAAAGGGGTTAAAATACAGTGCAATGCAACAGGGAATAACAAGGGGTTTTGGCAGGGAAGGGGTAAATTGGCAGGGGTTAAATGGTAGGGAGGAGGGGTACAGGGGTTAATACAGGCAGCACAGGGGGTTATTGTCAGGGCTGGGCGTTGGTGGTATAGGGCAGGGGTTCAGGATACAGGGCAGCACAGCACCAGGGGTTAAATCAAAGGATCCAGGGGTTTGCAAGGCTATGGTAGAACACCTATCAGTAATACTATCCACACATTATGGTATCAGAATACTTTATTAATTAAGAAATATATATCAATGATTCACAAGCAGTGGAATACATGTAGAAAGGAAAAATGGAAAAAGCAAGGACGCCGTCCTGCAGGGACATCTCCCAACCAAGAAGCTCCACAATAAAACAAATATTACCTACCAAAAAATATATAGTCAAAAAATAGTATATTAAATAAATTATATCACCTATATGTGCCCAGAATATAAAGTCGGTGAAAAAACAACCGAATATTGGAATGGATGCACAAGGGAACAAAATCAAGAAAGCATAAATACCAAGGAAGGAGAACGTGGAGCTGGTACGGAGAGTAGCCTACAGGAGGGCGTCCTTTCCCAACGCCGTTTCGCCCTAAGGCTTCTTCTGGGGAATAAGACAAACTGGGGTACGACCTCCCTTTATAAACAGACAGACACAGCTGATAAAATGCAGTAACCTAATCCAAAGTAATTACCTCATACACACAACCATGCACGTGGGACGCCACTATCAAAGGAACGGGGGTATGAGTGTCACCGGAAGTAAACAAGAGGAAGGATATCCAAGAGCGGGCATGGTGCGCTAAAAGCTGAAACACCACGCTCACCGCCCTGCAGCGCTACGAAAAATCAAGGAGCGCTACAAGCATAACCAACAGCCGGAAGTACGTCACCGGAAGTGACGATTCACCGGTAAGTATAGTGCGCTCCAAGCTGGAGCGCAACCTACGCTATATTAACTAAAGGCAGTGCGCTCCAAACTGGAACGCACAGCCACAGAGACACATTTAAATACGCGTACCCCATGCCACAAGTGTGCGGCCAACGTGCAAATACAGTAATCGATCGGGACACAATACTAGAACAAATAAATGCCCTGGGATATAATATCTAGAACATAATCAAATGCGTCCAACAATAATACAAAAAAAAAAAAAAAAGGAAGAAAATTCTTTTGTTTAAACATTAAAGAAACCATAAAACATAATACAATAAAAGGTGAAAGAATATATGAAGAATTGTACATATAACAATATGAAAATATAAAAAACAATTCCATAAAAGTGACCATGATTGGTTAGCAATTTACAAACATAATTATTAAGTATACAGTGAGAGAGTGCAAAACAAAAAGTGCGCAGTGCGAGGTGCAAAAAGTGACAAAAAACACAAAATGAAAAAACATAGTGAAGGTGAAAAAAATTGATGATATATAATTAATAAATGAGGTAAACCGGTGATAAAAAGCAATTAGTTAAAAAAACAATTAATTAAAAAACGCATCAATCCATAAAGAGTCCCAACGAATTATCCCGATCCCAGCTGTAGAGGACATCATAACCTGAAAATAAATTAATAAAAACAAACTCGTTAAAAATAAAGGGAAAGACTAACAATGCCTAAAAAAACAGAAAAAAAAACCCTGGATCATAAACTACCTCAAATAAATTAGTACAACATAGGTTAACCAAGACAGCCTTAGAGAAAAGGGGAAAGGAGATCTCTTCGTTCAAACCATTGGGGGTCACACAATTAAATTCGTGGATCCACTTGACCTCTTTTTGGGCCAATAGTTTTTTCCAATTACCACCTCTCGGAGAGATAAATACCCGGTCAATCCCAACAAACCGCAATAGATGGCTTTGGCAATCATGAAATTCTCTAAAATGTCTAGGGATGGTTTTTAATTTAGTTACATCTATCGATGTAATCTATCTATCTATCGATTTTAATACAACAGCGGAAAAGGAGGCAGTTACCACCCTTATGGAGCTATTGGATGAACAAGAACCAGTGCCAAACGAGGAACCTGGGGTAGGTATACATATATTTCCTAGCTCTCTTTTCCCAAAATCCACTAAATCTCCACCCTTGACATCCTTTCCGATTATTCATACCTTTGTCCAGTTGGTAGCTAGAGAGTTCCTACAGATTCCTTCCCGCCCCAATCATTGTAATTTAACTTATATGCAGAGAGTTGCCATCCGTGAATTAAAACAAATGGATGATGTTGTCTTTAAACAGGCAGATAAGGGCGGGAATGTTGTAGTTTGGCCAAAGGTAATGTACGAAAAGGAAGCTCTACGTCAACTGAGAGATACCTCTTGTTATAAGAGACTTACGTTTAATCCAAGTGATACATATAAAGTGGAGCTTAATCGGATCATCACGGCTGCTAAGAACAAAGGGATTATTACGCAGAAACAGGCTGAATGTCTTATCCCTGACCATCCACGAGTGGCAAGCCTGTACCTTCTCCCTAAGGTGCATAAGAGTACTACCCAGCCCCCAGGGCGTCCAATTGTGTCGGGAGTGGGGAACCTTTGTGAACCTGCATGTAAATTTGTTGACGCAGTTTTGAAACCACTTGTTGAACAACTACCTTCCTTTTTGAAAGATACCACCGATTTCCTTTGCCGTTTGAATCACCTTCACTTGGAGTCGGATATGTGGCTGGTATCCTGTGACGTTGAATCGTTATATACGAATATTCGTCACAGTGATGGTATTGAGGCAGTCCGCTTCTTCCTGAGAACTTCAACGATCAGTGAAGAGATGGGTGAGTTTGTGGTTGATTTGCTGCATTTTATACTCACTCACAATTTTTTTTTGTTTGGGGGGTCATTCTTCCTGCAGCTCCAGGGAACGGCTATGGGGGCGGCCTGTGCGCCGTCCTATGCCAATCTTTTCCTGGGGCTGTGGGAGAGGGATATTTTTCATGCAGATGGGTGTCCGTGGATTGGTGGTGTCCAGATGTGGGCCCGCTACATTGATGATATCTTCATCGTGTGGCAGGGCCCACAGTCTGACCTCCGCCAGTTCATTGATCACCTCAACCACAATAAACTGAATATTAAATTGACCCACAGGATTATGAGGACGGGCTTGGACTTTTTGGATGTAGAGGTGCACGTGGATGACCAAGGTCAAGTATCAACAGACCTTTTTCGGAAGACAACAGCAACGAATGCTCTCTTGCATGCGATGTCCTGTCACCCTCGTAGTCTGATACAGAATATACCATACAGCCAGTTTTTAAGATTACGTCGGATCTGCTCCACAGATGAAAATTATGGTCGACAAGCACTAGGTCTAGCCCAGCGGTTTCAGGAACGGGGGTACTCAACATCAAGCATTGCTACAGGTCTCGAGAAAGCAAAGAAATCAACAAGGGATCAACTTTTGAGTAACAGCTACAAGAAAAATAGGGGCAAGCAAAAAGATCAACAGGTAAGATTTATCTCCACCTATAATCCACAGTGGCAACAAATGAGGTCAATCCTTGTCAAACATTGGGAGATTCTGAAATTGGATCCCATTTTGAAAAAAATCCTTCCTGACATACCTTCCATGACATATAGGAGGTCCAAAAATTTGAAGGATCTGCTTGTTAAGAGCCACTACTCAAGGGACAATCGTGTAGTGACTGGGGGAAGGAGTGGTCCAAGATGGGGGTCATCCCCTTGTGGGAAGTGTGTGGCCTGTCCTAACTTGGACAGTGCTACACATTTTTCCAACCCTACTAATCCTGATACCCAATATAAGATCACTTATCACATTGACTGTAGTACACCGGGAGTCATATATTTGGCCATTTGTCCATGCAATCTGGCCTATATAGGAATGACTTCCAGGGAGTTCAAGAGGCGTATTAGGGAACACATATTGGGTATAGAGAGTGCTAAGGAGGAGATAGATGTAACTAAATTAAAAACCATCCCTAGACATTTTAGAGAATTTCATGATTGCCAAAGCCATCTATTGCGGTTTGTTGGGATTGACCGGGTATTTATCTCTCCGAGAGGTGGTAATTGGAAAAAACTATTGGCCCAAAAAGAGGTCAAGTGGATCCACGAATTTAATTGTGTGACCCCCAATGGTTTGAACGAAGAGATCTCCTTTTCCCCTTTTCTCTAAGGCTGTCTTGGTTAACCTATGTTGTACTAATTTATTTGAGGTAGTTTATGATCCAGGGTTTTTTTTCTGTTTTTTTAGGCATTGTTAGTCTTTCCCTTTATTTTTAACGAGTTTGTTTTTATTAATTTATTTTCAGGTTATGATGTCCTCTACAGCTGGGATCGGGATAATTCGTTGGGACTCTTTATGGATTGATGCGTTTTTTAATTAATTGTTTTTTTAACTAATTGCTTTTTTATCACCGGTTTACCTCATTTATTAATTATATATCATCAATTTTTTTCACCTTCACTATGTTTTTTCATTTTGTGTTTTTTGTCACTTTTTGCACCTCGCACTGCGCACTTTTTGTTTTGCACTCTCTCACTGTATACTTAATAATTATGTTTGTAAATTGCTAACCAATCATGGTCACTTTTATGGAATTGTTTTTTTTATATTTTCATATTGTTATATGTACAATTCTTCATATATTCTTTCACCTTTTATTGTATTATGTTTTATGGTTTCTTTAATGTTTAAACAAAAGAATTTTCTTCCTTTTTTTTTTTTTTTTGTATTATTGTTGGACGCATTTGATTATGTTCTAGATATTATATCCCAGGGCATTTATTTGTTCTAGTATTGTGTCCCGATCGATTACTGTATTTGCACGTTGGCCGCACACTTGTGGCATGGGGTACGCGTATTTAAATGTGTCTCTGTGGCTGTGCGTTCCAGTTTGGAGCGCACTGCCGTTAGTTAATATAGCGTAGGTTGCGCTCCAGCTTGGAGCGCACTATACTTACCGGTGAATCGTCACTTCCGGTGACGTACTTCCGGCTGTTGGTTATGCTTGTAGCGCTCCTTGATTTTTCGTAGCGCTGCAGGGCGGTGAGCGTGGTGTTTCAGCTTTTAGCGCACCATGCCCGCTCTTGGATATCCTTCCTCTTGTTTACTTCCGGTGACACTCATACCCCCGTTCCTTTGATAGTGGCGTCCCACGTGCATGGTTGTGTGTATGAGGTAATTACTTTGGATTAGGTTACTGCATTTTATCAGCTGTGTCTGTCTGTTTATAAAGGGAGGTCGTACCCCAGTTTGTCTTATTCCCCAGAAGAAGCCTTAGGGCGAAACGGCGTTGGGAAAGGACGCCCTCCTGTAGGCTACTCTCCGTACCAGCTCCACGTTCTCCTTCCTTGGTATTTATGCTTTCTTGATTTTGTTCCCTTGTGCATCCATTCCAATATTCGGTTGTTTTTTCACCGACTTTATATTCTGGGCACATATAGGTGATATAATTTATTTAATATACTATTTTTTGACTATATATTTTTTGGTAGGTAATATTTGTTTTATTGTGGAGCTTCTTGGTTGGGAGATGTCCCTGCAGGACGGCGTCCTTGCTTTTTCCATTTTTCCTTTCTACATGTATTCCACTGCTTGTGAATCATTGATATATATTTCTTAATTAATAAAGTATTCTGATACCATAATGTGTGGATAGTATTACTGATAGGTGTTTTATGATTTGTTCATATCCACTTTGCAGATTCTTTATGAATCAAGCGTTTTTTCTTTTTGGTGTTTAAGGCTATGGTAGGATGCACACCAGGGGTTGGCAGGGAATAATATAGGGATCCAGGGGTTGATGTAGTTTGCAGGGGTTAATGGGGATTATTACAGGGCAGGGAATGCAGGGGGCAGGGCACCAAGGGAAACGGTAGGGTAAGGGTTCAGGGGTATAATGCAGGGGGCAGGGCACCAAGGGGTACAGTATTGTAGGGGTTAACGGTAGGGTAAGGGTTCAGGGGTTAAAAGCATAGATAGATCATTGGTGGTTCAGGGGGAACCCAGGGTTACTCAGCCTTCCGATGGGGGGTCACTGCTCGTCTCCAGGGGGGGTTGCTCGTTGTAGGGGATGATCCTCGCTTGCTAGCTCGTTGTCCAGGGGATGATTCTTGCTCTTCCAGGGGGGGCTGCACGGCTCAACTGAAGAGCGCAGCGCGATCGGGTTATTTAACCGCGCGCTGTGGACACGAGCGCCGGCGCGGTGCTATGACGTCACCGCGCCGACGCGCGCTGTTTCCCGGGCGGAGGATCTCTTTGGTCCTCCGCCTGGGGAGCGCTTTGTATCTCCGGCGCTTATAATTACAAGCGCCGGAGGTACGCGCCGGACAGGGACAGGGAAACCTATTGTTTCCCTGTCCTGTTAATTGCCCCCAGCAGCGCTGAGGGTAATTAACAGAAGGGACAGAAGATCATATCGATCTTCTGTCCCTTTGAAGTACCTGGGACTGGACTAATTAGTCCAGTCCCATGTCTCCAGCTATCCCCAGCAGATGGCCATTGTCCATCTGCTGGGGGCTATGGGGGGGGGCACCCTGGCTATTACATGTATATAGATACATGTACATAACTGGGGATCATGTACATGCATCTATATACTTCTGGAGGATATTAGGGCTATATATATGAGGAGGGGTATTATATAAGAAAGGGGACATTAATATAAGAAAGGGGGCATTATTATAAGAAAGGGGGCATTATAAACAGGGGGCATATATATATATATATATATATGTATTAAGGGGTATTATATATAAATATAGGTGCATGCCAATGGGGCTCATGCACACATATCTATATATATACATATATATATACCTACAGTTAGAGCCCCTGGTGGATAGCCACATCCACCAGGGCTTCAGGCCTTCGTGGCCATGGGGCCACAGACCCTCAATTTGGGGCCACCCATATATGCATATACATATGGGTATATGCATATATTGTAGGTGGCGCCCACACTTCCTTCTACATCTGCAAATTTCTTGACTTCAGAGTCAAGGAAGAAATCTTGAAGAAAGCCAGAGTCCGCAATGGGACTTTGAAGGTCATCTACTCACCCTGTTTCAAGATTTGGCTCCTATAATCCTGTATAAAATAAGGAAATTAAAACCTTTGACGGACTTTCTCCGTTCGAAGAAAATCTTATATACAGTAGATGGCTTTTTCCCTTTGGCCTTGCCACCACGATAGATGGGAAGATATTTTTTATCCGTCAACATGGAGATCTTACAGAACTACTGTCGGCACTTGGAGACCCTATGATCTCCATCGAAGATTGGGCGACAGTTCAAGATTTAGATGATTTACCAGTTTTATCTACTCCGTCCCCGTGGTCTATAATGCAGTGCACTATAGTGCAGCAGAGCCAAGAGAAGAGTCGGTTGTGGCTTCTCCAGGAATCTAAATGCGGCACTTGAATGAGTATAATCTAATATTGTATTGCTCACTTTATCCATTCAGTTTATCTTTGGAATAGTATAATTGCTATAATTGTTATCTTCATATGATTAGTATGTCTATACTAATGTATTTTCTGATTCTGGTTGCTAATGGTTTTGCCATCATTATATTGTGAAGGTTATACTGAAAATGTATACATACGGAATATGTCACAACTTATCTCTCACTATTGAGATTTTCCTTACTCTTACATATTAATGGAGATGACCCACATCACAGGTCTCTCTTACCTCTCATGGTTTTACTAGCGTCACTATGGACACTCCTGGATCCACCTTTGGATCACACTGGCCTTGTTGCCATTTAAGTTTATGTTCCCTTTATATTTACACCTATGTTATTGTTCACAAGGGTCGTGAACTTACTATTAGTTTGTATATTACTGTTTGTCTCTCTCCTCATATTTGCCCCACTCAAAGTTTTCACTCTCATAAATCATTATGGTTTGAAATTGATGTCTATGAATGTGAAGGGCCTCGATTCCCCATTCAAACGTTCAGTGATGTGGGCAGAGGCCAATAAAATGAAATGTGATATATTCCTAGCTCAGGAAACACATTTGCTGGCCTCTGACATACATAGATGTTCGAACAGGCACTTTCCCGATCTTTTCTTTGCCTCTGCATTGGTCAAGAGGGCGGGAGTCCTTATTGGGATCAAACGGTCAGTTCATTTTAAGTTACATCAGTGCATCACTGATCCAGCAGGTCGTTTCATCACCCTTTGTTCCATAAATCATATTGATTATACCATAGCCAATATATATGTACCTAACTTTCACCAGCTCTCTTTTATTAACCATTTCTTTAAGAAACTTTTGAAAATAGCAAAGGGCTCCATTATCCTGGGTGGTGATTTCAATGTTCCAATTGATGCATCAATTGACTGCTCCCGAACATTGGTGAGATTCCGCCCGGAGTTGGGTAAGGTCCTTAAATCCACACCTTTGCATGACATCTGGAGGTATTAGCATGCGGCGGAAAGAGACTTCTCTTTCTCGTCTCAGGTTCATATCTCGCAAACACGGATCGATTACTTCCTCATCTCAAAGGAACTCTTACATCAAGCTTCACATTCTGCAATTGGTAATATCACATGGTCTGACCATGCCTTCATTTTTCTACACGTACAAGACACCCACCCTAATCCTATTCCACCACTCTGGCGCCTTAATTCCTATTTATTGAGACATGAAGATAGGTTTCACTCCTTTTCTAATTCACGTAAAAAAAAATTTACATTACGCTCAATGATACCCCTGAAATTAGTGCTCCCACCTTATGGTGCTCCCATAAAAGCTACATGAGAGGTCTTTTCATACAAGCTGCCTCCAGACTCAAAAAGCAAAGAGAAAAACATATGCAAGACTTACTCTTTCGTTTAGCTCTTATGGAAAAACAACACAAAACCTCCCCTTCGGCTACTCTTATGCAACAACTCACGGAGATAACATTTCAACTGCGTTCTTTTCTCTTGCAAAAATTCGAACAGGCAGTCAACCGCTTTAATACTAAGCAATATCACTTCTGTGATAGAGCAGGAGTAGAGATGAGCGAATCATTCAAAAAATGATTCGCCAAACTTTTCCTAAGATTCGTATATTCGACGAATAGATTAGTTGTATTTGCTTACAAAATATACGTTATTATGTGCTATTAGCGAACATTCGCGCATTAATAACGAACGTTCATTTAAAAAATGTACGCAACTTCTTAGAAGACGTACGCAAATAGCGTATGAATACTCAGCGTACTAAAATGTACGCAACTTCTTAGAAGACGTACGCAAATAGCGTACGAATACTCAGCGTACTATTGTCTACGCGATTACGTAATATGCAGGCACGCACGATGAGAGGCTGCGATGTACACTCCTCAGAGTCAGAGCGAATATTCGAAAATGGAATCCAGGCGATCCTCATCATTTAGCTCTGAAGAGCTGAAATTCCTGATCCGGCTGATGGACAGAGAGGATTACGATGGCACACACCGCCATCCAAACCAGCATAAGAAGGAGGTGATCCAGCAGGTGATCCAAGGCCTGCGCCATCGTTTCCACACCGTGCGGACCCCGGGCCAGATCCAGCGGAAATGGTCCGATCTGAAATTCAAATGCCCAGAGCGGCTTAATGAGATCTGCGCAGAGATACGGCAGGGTGAGTAACAAAATATTTGATAAGTAAAAACTTTAAAAAATTAGTGTACTGTATTGTATATATACCAGCAGTCACTGCGAATAATTAAAAAAGTATAGAAGGACAAAGTGGTCGTACGTAGTGCGCTGCAGTAATTTTGTTTCATGCTAGGCAACGCCTCTAACTCTCGACCCAAGCAACTTAAGTGAAGGTGTTCTAGTCATTGTTGTTATTGGTGCTGGCCGTTCTCCCGTTTGTGTATGCCCCTTCATAGTTAGCGCTTCCTCCTCCTACACACAGACTCAAAGATGTGCCCATGCTGCAGCTACTGTCAGTGGTCGATATCCAAAGTATTCCTACCGCACCGTGTTAACGATATAAAGAAAGTTTTTGCGACAATAACGTTATCTATTGCCATAAATACCTTTTTAGAAGAAAAAAATATGATATGGCCCCCCTCTCACACCCATAATATCTTAATAGTAGTATGTGTTAGTATTAAAAAGAGTCATCATCTAACAATTGTGTACATTTTTATGTTGCAGAGCACCGTCAACGACGGCGTCACCACCGTCGAGGCAGGATGGCCCCTGAAGTACCTGCAGCCTCTAGTAAGTGGAAAACATATTTAATTTATTTTTCATCCAAGCTACGTGGGAGTGCAGCTGCAGTAAGAGCACTAGCGGTTAGGAACGGGATCCTCCAGTCCCAAACTATTCCCATGTAGCTACAACTGTTCATTAGAGTTGAATGTCAGGCTACTTCTACACTAGCGCCAGCCAGCTGCCGCAGGTACACGTGTGGGGCTGGAACCGCGCGCCGGCCCGAATTCACTGTAATGGGTGTGGGCCGCGAATCCGGCCACAGCACGTTAACCCCTGCTGAGAGGCAGCCGGAGCGAAAACACAACAGTTACATGTTGTATTTTCGCTCCGGCTGCCTCTCAGCAGGGGTTAACGTGCTGTGGCCGGATTTGCGGCCCGCCCCCATTACAGTGAACATGGGCCGGAGCGCGGTTCCGGCCCCACAGTGTACCTGCGGCAGCGCGGATCCGGAGGGACCCTTCACCCGCCGGATCCGGGCTGCCGCTAGTGTAGAAGTAGCCTTAGGCCATTATTTCATGATTTTTGACAGCTGCTGCACCACAGAGGAGCCGCTCTCACCGTCCTCCACCCCAGAGAGAGAGGACCCCATCTGCCCCTCCAACACCACCAGCCCAGCTACCAGAGGTAGAAGGTAGGTAAAAAAAAAAAGTGTAATGGGTGGACCTTCTGTCTTCAAAATATTAGCTAAATCTATGTTTTATCTTTGGTAGCTCCAACCGACAGGGAGCAGTTTTCCCCTGGACCATGGGAAGACCACGCCATATGGGTGTCCAGTAAGTACTACAAAAGGCTCAGTCAGTGCAGAATACATGTCACAGAATAAGTCGCTCTAGTAAATTAAAGTTTAGATTTTTTTTGTGGGACAACCACTATAACTCGATCATACAAACTAAGTACATAACTGTTTCCACCCCTACAGACATCCCCACTGACTTCGAAGTGGAGGCTGGATTACGGCGCCTTGGCTCCAGGCTCCACGCTGCCTCCCGGCTCATTCGTGGCCTGCAGCTGGAGCTGCAAGAGATGCAGGACATGATGGCCCGACGTCGGCAAAGGCCGGCGTAATCTTATTTTTTTGTTCCTTTCTTTTGTTTATTATATTATTTATTTGTTAAAAAGAAGTTTTTATTTATTACTAAAATATTCTTGAAAAACCTGTGTTTTGTTAAACCTTTAACACCTTCCTGATCCTGTCATAGTGTGAAGAAGACTTAGTTTTTTTCCCACGGCCATTTTCCCATATTAATGAACACAGCGGTGTCTGCCGGCCAAAGTATTACTACATTACACACACTCCTGTTCACTGATTACAATCGACAGACAGGAAAATAAAAAAGGCTTGGCTTGTTTGAGCAACAAGCCTGTACATTCTACCTTAACAGGCAGTGAAAATTATATATGAGCTTTTTATGGCTGCACCGGCCAGTAGTAGTAGGGGAAGGGGTATATCAGCATAGAGTGAAAGGTAAAATAAGTACAACAGACTGCAGTGGTGTATAACAATGTCTGCTAATATAACTTGTACGGGAGGCAGTGTAAAAATTTTTTTTTTTTTAAATATACAGTACAGACCAAAAGTTTGGACACACCTTCTCGTTCAAAGAGTTTTCTGTATTTTCATGACTATGAAAATTGTAGATTCACACTGAACGCATCAAAACTATGAATTAACACATGTGGAATTGTATACTTAACAAAAAAGTGTGAAACAACTGTAAATATGTCTTATATTCTAGGTTCTTCAAAGTAGCCACCTTTTGCTTTGATTACTGCTTTGCACACTCTTGGCATTCTCTTGATGAGCTTCAAGAGGTAGTCACCTGAAATGTTTTTCACTTCACAGGTGTGCCTTTTCAGGTTTAATAAGTGGGATTTCTTGCCTTATAAATGGGGTTGGGACCATGAGTTGTGTTGGGCAGAAGTGTCAGGTCAGGTGGATACACAGCTGATAGTCCTGTTAGAATTTGTATTATGGCAAGAAAAAAGCAGCTAAGTAAAGAAAAACGAGTGGCCATCATTACTTTAAGAAATGAAGGTCAGTCAGTCCGAAAAATTGGGAAAACTTTGAAAGTGTCCCCAAGTGCAGTCGCAAAAACCATCAAGCGCTACAAAGAAACTGGCTCACATGAGGACCGCCCCAGGAAAGGAAGACCAAGAGTCACCTCTGCTGCGGAGGATAAGTTCATCCGAGTCACCAGCCTCAGAAATTGCAGGTTAACAGCAGCTCAGATTAGAGACCAGGTCAATGTCACAAAGAGTTCTAGCAGCAGACACATCTCTACAACAACTGTTAAGAGGAGACTGTGTGCAGCAGGCCTTCATGGTAAAATAGCTGCTAGGAAACCACTGCTAAGGACAGGCAACAAGCAGAAGAGACTTGTTTGGGCTAAAGAACACAAGGAAAGGACATTAGACCAGTGGAAATCTGTGCTTTGGTCTAATGAGTCCAAATTTGAGATCTTTGGTTCCAACCACCTTGTCTTTGTGCGACGCAGAAAAGGTGAACGGATGGACTCTACATGCCTGGTTCCCACCGTGAAGCATGGAGGAGGAGGTGTGATGGTGTGGGGGTGCTTTGCTGGTGACACTGTTGGGGATTTATTCAAAATTGAAGGCATACTGAACCAGCATGGCTACCACAGCATCTTGCAGCGGCATGCTATTCCATCCGGTTTGCGTTTAGTTGGACCATCATTTATTTATCAACAGACAATGACCCCAAACACACCTCCAGGCTGTATAAGGGCTATTTGACCAAGAAGAAGAGTGATGGAGTGCTACGCCAGATGACCTGGCCTCCACAGTCACCAGACCTGAACCCAATCGAGATGGTTTGGGGTGAGCTGGACCGCAGAGTGAAGGCAAAAGGGCCAATAAGTGCTAAGCATCTCTGGGAACTCCTTCAAGACTGTTGGAATACCATTTCAGGTGACTACCTCTTGAAGCTCATCAAGAGAATGCCAAGAGTGTGCAAAGCAGTAATCAAAGCAAAAGGTGGCTACTTTGAAGAACCTAGAATATAAGACATATTTTCAGTTGTTTCACACTTTTTTGTTAAGTATATAATTCCACATGTGTTAATTCATAGTTTTGATGCGTTCAGTGTGAATCTACAATTTTCATAGTCATGAAAATACAGAAAACTCTTTGAATGAGAAGGTGTGTCCAAACTTTTGGTCTGTACTCTATATAACACATATTTTTTTGGAGGATTCCCAGAGCAATTACACCCCAATTTTCACAAAACAGTTCTCAGAGTCTCAGAACTTCATACACAGTGCTTCTGCTCGTCTCAGCAGTCGCAGCAGAAGTGATGCGTCACTGGCTTACCGAGCCTGAGCCAGTCAGAGCAAGCCCTGCCCACTAGGTCAGGTGACCGCTTTCTTCCCGGGCTTTTGCGCACGATAAACGAACTAACAGTAAAAGTTCGCTAATGAATTGAAATCGTACGCAACAGCGTATACAGTAACTTATACGTAGCAATAGAGTATAATTTATAGGACAAACTACGTAGCGAATGCGTACAAAGCCGAAGCTAATCACCTAATATTCGGATTTGCTTCGCAGCTAAAAAATCCCAAGATTCGATACGAATCGACGAATCGATTCGCTCATCTCTAAGCAGGAGCTATGTTGGCCCATAGACTAAAAAAGCGTGCTATCGCTTCGCAAATCGAATCAATGAGGTGAGAGGATGGCACGACCACTACACATCCATTAGCTATAGCGGATGCATTTGTGGTTTATTATAGTTCATTGTACAATCTGAAAGAAGACTTGACTACGCCACAGCCCACGTCACAAATAATATCTGACTTTTTAGACTCAGTATCTCTACCCAGGATCTTGTTTCTATTAATTCCCCTTTTACTGAAAAGGAAATAAAAGAAGTAATAAGATCCCTTAAAGCGCATAAAGCCGGGACCAGATGGTTTCTCAGGATATTATTATAAATCTTTTCAAGTGGAGCTGACACCTTTTCTTGTTCGCCTCTTCAATGCTTTTCTCCTCCCCAATAGCATACCAAAAGAAATGTTAAATGCCGTTATTACTACTATCCCTAAACCTGGGAAGTCTCATGATGTTCCATCTAATTTCCGCCCTCTTTGTTGAATAATGACATTAAACCATATTCCAAGCTGATAGCATCAAGAATCCAACCTTTACTCCCCCAACTGATTCACCCAGATCAGGTGGGTTTTATTCCAGGGCGTCAGTGCAGAGACGGGACTAGGAGAATGATAGACCTAATACAAATATCAGAGGCCACAAATGTTCCTACTATATTCGTCTCACTTGATGCCGAAAAGGAATTTGATAGAGTACATTGGGGTTTTCTAGCGGCGGTGCTGGATCGATTTGGATTCACTGGTTCTTTACTGACTGCCATAATGAACCTTTATTCTAATCCATCTGCGAGAGTTCTAGCTTCGGGGTTTTATTCCAAATGTTTTAATATAACAAACGGCACTCGTCAGGGATGCCCTCTCTCACCATTAGTCTTTGCATTAGTAATGGAACCTCTTGCAGCAAAAATACGTGCAGACCCAGAGGTTGCCGGAATACTAGTTCAAAAGCTAACTCATAAGTTGGGTCTCTATGCAGATGATGTAATACTATCCCTTACAAAGCCAGAAATGTCCCTTCCAGCTGTCACTAGGATATTAGACGAATACGCTAAGGCCTAAATGTACAAATTAAACATTACAAAGTCACACATCCTCCCCTTCTCAATCTCTGATTTCCTTAAACATCGATTACTAGATAAATTTCCATCACAATGGGCGCCAGATAAGATTTCTTATTTAGGTATCTATTTAACATCCCATCTCAAAGATTTAATTTGGTCCAAGCGGATTATATTAAATACAGTTATGGCCAAAAGTTTTGAGAATGACACAAATATTATATTTTCACATGATCTGCTGCCCTCTGGTTTTTATGTGTGTTTGTCAGATGTTTTTATCACATACAGAAATATAATTGCAATCATATTATGAGTAACAAAAGCTTATATTGACAGTTAGAATGAGTTAATGCAGCAAGTCAATATTTGCAGTGTTGACCCTTCTTCTTCAGGACCTCTGCAATTCTCCCTGGCATGCTCTCAATCAACTTCTGGACCAAATCCTGACTGATAGCAGTCCATTCTTGCACAATCAATGCTTGCATTTTGTCAGAATTTGTGGGTTTTTGTTTGTCCACCCGTCTCTTGATGATTGACCACAAGTTCTCAATGGGATTAAGATCTGGGGAGTTTCCAGGCCATGGACCCAAAATCTCTATGTTTTGTTCCCTGAGCCATTTAGTTATCACCTTTGCTTTATGGCAAGGTGCTCCATCATGCTGGAAAAGGCATTGTTGATCGCCAAACTGCTCTTGGACGGTTGGGAGAAGTTGCTCTCGGAGGACATTCTGGTACCATTCTTTATTCATGGCTGTGTTTTTAGGCAAGACTGTGAGAGAGCCGATTCCCTTGGCTGAGAAGCAACCCCACACATGAATGGTTTCAGGATGCTTTACAGTTGGCATGAGACAAGACTGGTGGTAGCGCTCACCTCGTCTTCTCCGAATAAGCTGTTTTCCAGATGTCCCAAACAATCGAAAAGGGGATTCATCAGAGAAAATGACTTTACCCCAGTCCTCAGCAGTCCACTCCCTGTACCTTTTGCAGAATATCAGTCTGTCCCTGATGTTTTTTCTGGAGAGAAGTGGCTTCTTTGCTGCCTTCCTTGAGACCAGGCCTTGCTTCAAGAGTCTCCGCCTCACAGTGCGTGCAGATGCACTCACACCTGCCTGCTGCCATTCCTGAGCAAGCTCTGCACTGCTGGTAGCCCGATCCCTCAGCTGAAACACTTTTAAGAGACGGTCCTGGCGCTTGCTGGTCTTTCTTGGGCGCCCTGGAGCCTTTTTGGCAACAATGGAACCTCTCTCCTTGAAGTTCTTGATGATGCGATAGATTGTTGACTGAGGTGCAATCTTTCTAGCTGCGATACTCTTCCCTGTTAGGCCATTTTTGTGCAGTGCAATGATGACTGCACGTGTTTCTTTAGAGATAACCATGGTTAACAGAAGAGAAACAATGATGCCAAGCACCAGCCTCCTTTTAAAGTGTCCAGTGGTGTCATTCTTACTTAATCATGACAGATTGATCTCCAGCCCTGTCCTCATCAACACCCACACCTGTGTTAATGGAGCAATCACTGAAACGATGTTAGCTGGTCCTTTTAAGGCAGGGCTGCAATGATGTTGAAATGTGTTTTGGGGGATAAAGTTCATTTTCTAGGCAAATATTGACTTTGCAAGTAATTGCTGTTAAGCTGATCACTCTTTCTAACATTCTGTAGTATATGCAAATTGCCATTATAAAAACTGAAGCAGTAGACTTTGTAAAAATTAATATTTGTATCATTCTCAAAACTTTTGGCCATGACTGTACTCTCAGAATTTTATGTCTTGGATAGTGAGATTAAACACGGCTAAAATGCTTATACTGCCGAAAATTCTATATAAATTTAGATGTATTCCTCTTATCATTCCCGCCAAGATACTGCAATCTCTGCAAGCAGACCTCCTTAAATATATTTGGGATAATAATCCTCCTAGAGTGGATCGTCGTGCACTTTACCCTAAACTTCAAGAAGGTGGATTGGGAGTCCCAGATATCTCTCGATATTATAGAGCTAGTCTCATTGATCAGACTAGGGAATGGTGGTCTCCCTCTTCGAATCATCAATGGCTAGAAGTAGAGTCTAACTTTGCAACCAAAAACTCTCTTAAAGCATTATTAGCTGCGCACTCTCTAACGTCATTCCGTGGGGTCCCGCCTCTATTGACGATGCGAGCGGCAATTTGGATCTGGTGCCATCAAATCAGAGATAAAGGATTATTTGTTCCCACTGCCTCAGAGACTCCTATAATTGCCCTTATACATCATATTCCAGACCTAGACATTAGTGTTTGGGGCAAGGTTGGTTTACATCACCTAGACCAAATATTGGAGTATTCCAATATTAAAAACTTTGAGTCCCTACACCACTCTCACCAACTACCTAATTCATGCTTCTACAAATACTTACAGATAAGGCATTACCTGCATAACATCAAACTACCTCTGGTTCATTCAACCGGCGTTCCCACCCTTAGCAAACCCTTTTCCTCTCCAAAAGCTGTAAGGAAAGGTCTTTCAGCTGCGTACCAAGCCTTATGTCCGCAATTGGAGGAAAAATCGAGCCTTATGTTAAAGTGGGAGGAGGAGCTAGTCCATTCACGAATGGCAAGACGCTGTTTACTGGGCATCTATGGGGTCAAACTGCATCAATCATGCAGAGCAAAATCGTAAAATCCAACTTAGGTGGTATTTAACCCCAGCGCGTATAGCTCACATTGACCCCACATACAGCCAATATTGCTGGCGGGGCTGTGGAGAGAGAGGAACACCTTCACATATGTGGTGGAGTTGTCCCATTGTATCTTCCTTTTGGAAGGAGGTCTTCGACCTTTTATCTACAGTAGCTGGTTTTCCCATGACCCCAACCCCTGCACTAGCTATTCGATCTATCGGCTTTGATACTCTCCCTTACACACATAAGTGGGTAGTAGCAGGAACATTAACTGTAGCATGAAAATTAATTGCTACTTATTGGAAACTATCTATCACACCAAACCTTGCGGAACTGAAAGCTTTAATAAATAAATATATGCAACATTAACATATATATACTCGGCTTCACACCAAGCCAGATCGCGAGTGCTGCAGAGGTGGGAGTTATGGAGGTGGTATGCCTCACGCATTCCACAAGTAGTCTTGTGAGACTTACACCATATAATTACCTATTTCTGAATCCTGATGAATAGTGCTGGAAGGAGAGTTAGATGGACCCTTTCTTGATATAACATTAGGTTTGATGTTGACCCTTGGTTGTTGTGTTATGTACCACGTTATTTGATGTACAACTTTGTTCAGATTACTCTATCATAATAATTGTCGACAACAATGATTATTTATTGATAATCTATGTTTAATTTTACAATCTGTATATGATATGAATACTCATTGTAATAGTTTAATGGCATTTCCTTGATTGCTGTACTGATATATACTGAGAAAAATCAAATAAAAATTTGAAAGTTTAAAAAAAAAAGTGCTGGTGCTGCATGCATGGTGATTGAGAAGATAGTCCTGTAGAGGCAAGGGTGCTATATCTCAACACACAAAACACTGAGCACCTACCTCTCTCCGAGCGCAGCAGTGTGGGAAAGAGGATCACACTTCAATCAAGCTGTATTACAATATAAGGCTTGGTTCATTTTTCCATAACCTATCCAGGGGTTACGAGCACCCTGCAATCCAGCATTGGTGGCCATGCTTGCACACTATAGATGGTCTCTTTGGTGGCTGGGACAGTAGGAGTGTGTATAGGCTGGTGCTTTTTCCTATAGTTTGCAAGCACGGCCGCCGCTGCTGGATTGCAGGTGGTCGTAACCGCTGGATACAAGCAGTGTAAAATGTGATGGAAAAATTATCAAGCCAGCAAAGGAGGCAATATGAACAATCACAATACATTAGTAAGGGCCTTGTGTTAATGTTCTCTACATGATAAATGCCATTTATTGAAGTAAAACAACCCCTTTAACCATCATCTGTCTGGTTCATCACATTACTGGTTATTGCTGTTTAACTGTTTGATGAACTTGTTGATCTGGTTCCTTTTTTTAATCTCATGTAACTGTATGTATTACATTTTCATGTATTTTCATTTTTTTAATTAAAATGACAAGTTTATGACAATCATTGAAGGCTTCCATCCTAAACTCTGTACAATTACTGGAGAAATATACAATCTGCTTCTGTTTAAATTATTTTTAACAACATTATTTTAGGACAGAAAAAATATATTCTTGTGTGACAGTGCTCAAGCTGTCCTGTGCAGTGTGACCTGAAAACCAGCAGTCATAAAATTTTGTCCCAAACCACAAACAGGGCATAGAGTTCTCAGCTGTAATAAACTCCATGCTGCAGTTAATATATTTTTGTTGTTCATGGTTGTGTTCTTTTTTTATATGCCTACTGAAATATCTTGTTGATCTGGCAGCATAGATCCTATAGTACTTTTGGGTTTCTGAATATGTCAACTGTAGTGACCTGGAGAGATGCACTGAAGTTACCGTATTTTTCGCTTCATAAGACGCACCCAAAGATAAGACGCACCCCAGATTTTAGAGTACAAAAATGAGAAAAAAATATTTTTCATCAGACCTCATATCAGACTCCCCAGAAATTTCAGGACATCACATCAGACCCCCATCAGACCTCAGATCAGCCCAGTGTGCCCCCATCAGACCTCAGATCAGCCCAGTGTGCTCCCATCAGACCTCAGATCAGCCCAGTGTGTCCCCATCAGACCTTAGAACAGCCCAGTGTGCCCCCTTCAGACCTCAGAACAGCCCAGTGTGCCCCATCAGACCTCAGATCAGCCCATTGTGCCCCATCAGACCTCAGATCAGCCCACTGTGCCCCCATCAGACCTCAGAATAGCCTAGTGTGCCCCCATCAGACCTCAGATCAGCCCATTGTTCCCCATCAGACCTCAGATCATCCCACTGTGCCCCCATCAGACCTCAGAACAGCTCAGTGTGCCCCCATCAGACCTCAGATCAGCCCATTGTGCCCCATCAGATCTCAGATCAGCCCACTGTGCCCCCATCAGACCTCAGAATAGCCCAGTGTGCCCCCATCAGACCTCAGAATAGCCCAGTGTGCCCCCATCAGACCTCAGAACAGCCCATTGTGCCCCAATTAAACCCTGAGATCAGCCCAGTGTGCCCCCATCAGACCTCAGATCAGCCCACCCAGCCCCATAACAGAGCCGTGGCGCAGGACAGGTAAGAGAGATTTTTATTTTATGTTATGGGGCTGGGTGCGCTGATCTGAGGTCTGATGTGGGTGCCGCAGCTAAAACATACAAGTGAGCGCTTCCATAATGGAAGCGCTCACTTGTATTCGCTTTATAAGATGCACCGCGTCTTATAAAGCAAAAAATACGGTACTTTTTCTCAGCCATAATAGCCATCGCCTTTAAAAACTCAGGCACGCTTTAAAGTCCTTTAAAAAGGGCCAAGTATCAGAACAGTTCATGGGTATGACTAGAGATGAGCAAATCATTGAAAATTCGCTTTGGCGAATGTTCGATTAATTTTTGACAAGGTTCGGTCTTAATACAAATTTATTCGGTTGAATTTACGTTAAAAAAAATAATCGTTGTTTTGCGAACATTCCTATACAAATTACGAACAGTCAGCGTTGTTAAAAGTACACAATACGTAAGCATTAGCATACAAAAGTGCGTACGAATCCTTAGCGTACTATTAACTCGCGATTGCGTCATACGTACGAGGCTAGGCCGCGGCATACAGTCCTCAGAGGCAGTCCATATGAGGTTGAAAAGTAAGGTGCTCACTAATAGCTGTCCAGCTAAGTGCATAATTTACTAAAAACACCGTACAATAAGTGCATAATAGGACACATTGCAGTACCTGAAAAAGAATACACACAATGGGCTAAAGTGCTTGAACGTTGCTGAACCTGTAAAAACATTATTGCTAAAATACAGCAAAGACAGTATGCAAACATTTTAGTGCAATTTCACATTTGCAAGCATAAAAGGCTCAGATATACGTTTGAGTCTCTCCTTATGGCTGCTTGATAATAAAACACTGGAACACAGTCCAAAATTCAATTGTAATCCACATGAGGTAATTTTGTAATCCAAACATGTAACGCGTAATCCACATGGATGGTATAAAATAGCAGGAAATAGAGAACCCTCTTATCAAAGGGGGCTCCCAAATAACCTGAGAAGGGGGGGAAAGGAAATAGGCGCGCTTAGGCGCAAATGGAAATTTTCTGCAGAATGGGGGGGGGAGTCCTGACAAGCCATGTTCATCTGGGTGAGAGTCAAACGGGGGCAATACAAACTAAACAAACAAAAAAACTGCCAACTAGCCCTCACCTGTCAGGTGCAGTCCATGGTGTGGCTCCCATAGGTCCTCTTGAAGTGTCCTTGAGACAGCCAGTAGTTGGGTCCCTTAGATGAGGGTCCTGAAGTCCTCCTCGCTGGAGCTGCTACTGAAGGACATCAGAGGACGCTCCTGCCTCTTGTAGGCCACGCTCACTTCCGTGGTGGAACTCCACTGCCCTCTTCTTCCGGAAGTCGGACTTGACGGGGTTCGGGTAGTGGTCACGCTGGTGAGCGCTGCAGCCACTTGCGCTTTTCCGGATACTCCTTCCGGGACAGCAGGGGTAAGGACTTCTGGCTGCAGTGGTGGAGGAAGGTTGCATCCAGGGAAGAAGCCCCAGCTGTGGCTTTTCCCTGAACCGGAGGACGCCATCTGGTGACTCCTGAAGGCAGCGCACCAGTACTTCGCCTGGTGGTTCCTCTGGCCAAACTTCAGGTGGTGATGTTGGGACCAGGAGCTTAGATAGTAGGGTAACCCCAGTAGAGAAGGGGCCTTTCAGGCATGCCATGGGGGTGTACTCCACCTGATCCCCCACATACAGGTTGTGACGAGGCTGGGGCAGGTACGGCAGTTTAACTGACCTGCGGCCCACGAAGTACTCCTTGTCCTCTGCCAGGAAGCCAGAGCCTCGCTCGACCAAAAAACACAGGACAGTTCCCTTTTGGCGCTCCAATTTAGGATCTCCCGGCCTAGGATGGTCCAGTACCTGGATTACCCAGTCCTCCACGGCATTCTTGCAATCCCAGAGGGTCTGCGCGTGGGCCGTCACCGATGGTGGCACAGTTCTGCCTTATGGAAGGTGTTGTTGATCTCCTACTGGGCGGCGAAGTGGACGCTCCAGCCGCCTCCGCCGCACCAGCCACAGCAGTAGCACCAGCCGCCTCATGATGCACAGCAATCTCAGCAGACGGTAAGGAGAATAAGGGCAATGAAGCTGGGTTTCTCTTGAGTTCAGAGTGTGACACCCTGATGTCTGGAGCAGGTGGTGGTTCGGGGAACTCGTTACCAAAGACCATCTGGTTCCAGTTCGGATGCAGCTCTTTAGCTATGCTTGCTACTGATCAGTGTTCAGCGCTGGTCTAAACTGGTTCAGAGGAGGGTGGAGTACTGAAGGAGGAGTCTTCACTCCCTATACGTGCAAATAGTTAGATCCCGGTGGGCCAGGCTGCTTTTTTCCAGTTCTGAGGGGGCGTATCCTCACTTTCCTGCTCTTGCGGGGGTATAGAGTCATTTTCCAGCTTCACGACGAATGCATACGTATCATTAGTGTTCAAAATTTTACGAAAATTTACGAATAATACGAAGTGAATCCGAAAAAATCCGGATTCGCTTCGGAGTAGAAAATTTGTAAGATTCGATATGAATCTATGAAGCGGCAAATAGATTCGCTCATCTCTAGATATGATACATTCCAAATAATTGGCCCTTGTAAAGTAATTTGTCGGTAGCATATTTTCCTGTGTAAGGGCTCATGCACACAGCCGTTGTTGGACGGTACCCATATTGTGCCCCGCAATATGCGGGCACCAGCCGTTTGTGCACCGCATCACGGATGTTGACCCATTCAATTGAATGGGTCAGCAATCCGGAAGGTGCAGAAGGAAGGCACAGAACCCCATGGAAGCACTATGGAGTGCTTCTCTGGGTTTTCTGTCCGTGCCTCTGCACTACAAAAAAGTAGTGCGTGTATTGGAATGTCATAGCAAGTCAATAGCTTCCGTAATCTCGTTGCAGGGTGGTGCAGCTCCAGTTCGTAAATTATCTCTCAGATTTCATAGTTAACCATGACATCTGAGGGGTTAAATTTTGTGACTGGTGTGGCCTCCGATCACAAACACTGTCAGTGGATGTCAGCTGTGTAATACAGCAGGCACCCACCAGCTATGGTGGGCACTCAGTTCCATGCACAGTACACATCAGGAAAGGGTTATATAAATGCATAATCAAAATGATTATATAGGTAAAACAAGGCTTAGGCTAGGGCTACATGGCGGCATGTTTTGAGCAACTTCTTGTAGCTGAAAAGTCATGCAACATTTTTTGTAATGATAGTCAATGGTGTCACATTGCGACACCACTATCATTCCAAAAAATGTCATGCGACCAAAAAAAAATAGAATTGCACAACACATGTCGCTGTGTAGCTGTATCCGTTTTTGTCACACAACTTGCTGTTAAGCAGCACATGTCGACATGTATCCCTTGCCTTAATGAGCATTGGTACAATTGGGGCTCTGGATTAACAGTTTAGCTGCAGTTACATTGTACCTTTAAGGCAGCTATTTATGATGAGTATGTGTTATGCTGTTTTTATGTTTCCAGTCTATGGGGAAGCAGTGAGAGTTCTCCGTATTGTAATGTCATGCAAATAAACCAAATAAGCAGTGAAAGCAGTCTCGCGTCTCCCACATATATGTGTAGGATGAATCATTATTACTTCTGCTGATGACAAATCACTCACCTAAGGATTTATTGTAAACTGTATTATTTTGACTAAGGCGGCAATCTGATTTCTTGATAAAATAATAGGCTGGCTGACACATGCAACTATAAAGGACAATTTCTGTAAATACATATTTACTGGAAGTGTGATTTCTTCTCTAAAGTGTTTATTGTGCTTTGTCTAGATTCAGTAAATGTGCTGTAAGTGCCTTTCTACTTTTTAACAGACCTTCACCACAAATTGCCTGAATATTGATGTACATATCGAAGAGATCTATGTATTTTAAAACTATGCCTTCCAGCTACAGTAGTGGGGAGCCTTTGGGGTGACAGGTGTTCCCGTAGAGAAGGTAGAGAATGTTTAATACAATTACTGCCCTCCTAATCTGTATACACCCACTGAGTGCAGTGTATACAGTTCAAAAAACAGCCATGATGCTTCCTCCTTCCATCTCAGCAATCATGTGATCATTGGATGGTAGGTAACAGCAGGAGTTGTTGGGTCTTAGCAGACCCCGATTAGCCCTGCAAGGAGTCTCCACCTATAACTGGCTTGGAGTCCATATTGCCTTATAACTGGGGCTAATAAAGACAAAACTAAATGAAAAAATAAGTAAAAATGCAAGGAACACTGCCATTAGCCTACACTGCAGCTTATAATCCTGCCTCCAGTAACCACAAACTACAAATCCCTTATACAGACGTATTTAAATAAAAAAAAGCCCTTAAATAAAAATAACAAAAATAAAGCCAGTCTAGCTGAAAAAAGCTGCACAAAATGTATGAATAACCGAATGCAAAAACACCTTTTTCAACCTGCATATACTTAAAATAAATAAAAGTGAATGGGAGAAAACAGACAGAACTTGAACATGTCAAAGGACCACTCCAGTTAAAAATCATCCATTATATAGTACGTATTTATATGTGTCCCCTACATACATTACATTTTCCTCATTGCAGTATCAAGTGGCTGCTGACTCCACGACCAGAAATTGAGTCAGCTTATAGCAGTTTCCTCTCAATACATAAGTGGCACCCACAGAGATGAAAATGTGAAACTGGAGTGAATCATGTGTCATGGAGCCTTAGAGACATAACCCTGAGGTGACTTAGTCCTATACATGCCTCATTTTCACTGGTGTCCTGTTAGTATCCTGCAGGTCAGTCCATGTATATTTCTTATACTGACTCTGAAGTACTCAGGACAGTACCATTCTGCTTCATCTGTGGCCTAGTAGGGACCAGCTAGGAACCTCTGTAATGGCACCATTCAGGTGAATGAAAGTTTGGGAACATGTAATGCTCCACGACTTTGGCCAAAGAATACATTATTTTTGCTTGTAGAGACAAAATACATGACTCCATTATACAGTATAAAATCAGAAAACCTAGACACAGTCATTTAAGAAATGTTCCCCTACATTTCCATAATCCAGTTACGGTACTAATTATAAGGCTCTTAGATGTAACCTTAGTGTAGAGGTGTCTGTCTTACAAAAGCTGACTGCAATGTACAGTAGAGAAGTGTCTATAAATTTGAGCCACTGCTTAAGAATCGTCCATTTGACATTTTAAATGCTTTGTGAAACTGGTCTTTCACATGACTGAGAATTACTGCCGACAATTCCGTACAGAAATGGGTCTTTTCCTAACGCCTCCAAAATGGCACTGAACAGGCGGGTTTCCCTGCATCCAGGGAAAGGAGGCAACTTGGAAGAAATAATTAAAAAGGCCCACCACCTGCTCCAGTTGTTTTCTGTCCATAGAGATGCATGGAAGACTCTCCAGTTCACTACAGGAGCTAAGAACATTCACCCAGCCTAAGTTTCTGTTCCCAGTTTTGGCTGCAGAGAATGGGACTGGGTTTTCTCCTGCCCAGCCCTTAGGCATAAGCCCTTCGTATGAAGGCTGCCCCAGACTCCACAGTTACCGTCTTTTTTTTTTTTTTTTTTTTTAAGGTTCCAGTACTGGGTCCTATGGCAGCTGCAGACTGGGAGCTTTCCAGCATGTGAGCTCCATTTCAGTACTGTTGTATTCAGTGTTGCAGAAGTGACATCAGTTGTGTTGGCAGGTTAGAATGTCAGGTTCGTGAGTTGGGGATGCCAGCAGGAAGTACTATGGAGATTGCAGAAAAATGGAGGTACATGCCAGAGTGTTGACATGGGGCAGCAATGTTTGGAGACCTCCAGGGGGATGAATTGAGGGTGGGGTAAGAGCTATATAACTAGCAATGGTCCACTTCAGAAGATGGTGTCCATCACTACTGGTGATTCCAAGATGTCCACCTCCTTTGAACCTCCTGAGCTGCCCTGCAGATCCTGTGAAGGTCCCGATCCTTGCAGGCCTCCTCCCTTATCCTCAAGTCGCCTTCAGCTTCTGCGTTTCCTTTGTTTGATACAATGACATCTCTTATTTAGGTTAAAGGGGTTGTGTCACTTCAGCAAGTGCCATTTATTATGTAGAGAAAGTTAATACACTTACTAATGTATTATTATCCATATTGCTTTCTTCACTCGCTGGATTAATTTTTTCATCACATTATACACTGCTCATTTTCATGGTTATGATCACCCTGCAATCGATCAGTAGTGGCCGTGCTTGTACACTAAAGGAAAAAGTGCCAGCCTCTCTTGTGGCTGAGAATGCCATTTGCTGAAGTGAGACAATCCCCATTTGCAGTATCGCATTTTGTTTTACATTGAGTCCAGTCATGTAGCTGCTCTAATAGCTCGCTCTGTAGCCCTTTTCTTTGAACTCCTGAAAGCTCATAAACACTCATTATAACTAATTCTTATCAAACTGAGAAAAATAGAAAACTATAAAAAAAACATTCTCCCCAGACAGGCAAAGTAGAAACTCATAGTCTTCTTCCATTAGTGACATCAGGGTCCTTGTTCCTTTGTTCCTTTACTACATGTGCCGCCTGGCGTGTGTTCCGTAATTTACGGAACACATGGCCGGGCGCCCAGTTCAAAATGTTTGGACAAGAATAGACATGTTCTATTTTTTTATGCTGCCCGCTCTCATAGAAGTGAATGGGGCCGCATCTATTCCGCAATATTGCGGAATAGATGAGGACCCATTCACACAGTCGTGTGAATGGGCCCTAATTGTCAAAACAGAGCCAGTCACCACATCAAGACCCTCTTCCCCCAAAAGTCAGAGTAGAGCCTCAAAATGGAATAGTCACAGAAATGCCTCTCCATTTCTCTCAGTAGTCGCAGCAGGGCCATCCCCCTTCACCAGTAGTCAAAGCAGGGCTTTCTTTCCATTTATCTATTTATAATTTTTTTCAGAACGTACAAAAAAAAAATCTTTGCTGGTTAAAAAAAACACAACAACATTACAACAATAGCTTTATTAATATTAATTAATATGTACATTTTGTGCAAAGGTACACGCAAAATATGTAACAACTGGTAATATACTGCACAGATCAATGTCTAAAGAGACAGCAAATTATGTAAGGCTCCTGAAAATGGGAGGTTTATCCAAAGAAATGTATTGGAACGTTTTTCTTCAACAGGTTATAATGTACTCTACTCACTTAAAATAGATAGAGGTAAAGCACACTTTCAGAGGCTTATTTGTATGTGTGGTAATTACCTGTCAATCATTCTGCCCTTTCTACAGTATAGCAGAAATCATCTCTCCATGCACTGATTTCCTAGTGAACAGCTAGTGTTTATATACCTCAATCTGAATAGGCAGAGATGCAAAGAGGAGAGAGTGAGAAGCAACCGGAACCAATGATGAGGCGGAGGGCCTGATTCAGCCTCCCCAAGGATCTGTTCAGGGAAAAACTGATGGTTTTGCACACAAATTCAGTCAGTTTTTCTTAGTGTTTCAGTTTTTCCCGTGCGGATGCAATCAGTTTTTGATGCGTTTTTCATGTGCGTGAAGAATAACAATCTACATCTCCTAGCATCCATCAGTGAAAAACACATTGCATTCAGATGCCTTCCGTTTTTCACTTAAGCTCCTTTCACTTCTATAGAGCCAAAGCTGCGTGAAAAATGCACAGTATAGAACATGCTGTGATTTTTCCTGAACACAAAGATGATACGTGAAAAACTGCACTGACGCACCAAAATGACTGGGTCAGGAGTCAGTTTGGGTGCCATGGGTTCATAACACGCATCACATCTGGATGGAAAACTTGCTACTGTACAGCAGAATCATATTAACTAATTAGGAGCAAGTTATTTGGTGTTCATTATTAATAGTTGCACAGTTCTACGGGTGATGCACGGCCATTAAAGGGGTTCTCCAGGAATTAAGAAAATGAAAATAAGTAAATATTACTTTATTATAAATACATTCCCAAATACCTTTCATTAGTTATAATGGCTCTTTTTGTCTAGGGAGCAATCATTAGGAGAAATAAAATGGCCGCCATCCTATTAGTCCACACAAAACCTGTCTTGATCACACAGAACAAGAGGTAATCACACAACACTGCAAACAACACTGAGGTAAAGAGCTGCCTCATCCTCCTCTCTGCTCTGCATGTCAGGTTATGGAACTGAACACAGTTTAATATGATCTTCAGCTGAATCTCTGTAGGAACAGTTCATGAGGAGACATGAAGTACAGAGTGGAGGTGGGGATGTGGCTGTCCCCTGCTGTGTGATTAGGACAGGTTTTGTGTGTACTAGCAGGACGACGGCCATTTTATTTCTCCTAATGATTACTCCCCAGACAAAACAAAGCATTATGACTAATGAACGATATTTGGGAATGTATTTATAATAAAGTAATATTTAGGTATTTTAATTTTCTTAATTCCCGGAGAACCCCTTTAACAATGATTACCTACTGAATAAATCAGGTTCTAATTAGTTACTAAGACCCCACTGTCTTACCAGCGACAATTTTCTATGCAGATGGCGGTAGTGGTTTTGTCTGTTGAAAACTCATCACCTGTCAATGCAAAAGTTTTTCTGACGCGTTTTCAAATTGCTCAAAAACACAATAAAACCACCATAAAAACACCCTAGCCTAGATTTAGTAATTGGAAAGAGGGGGTAAGTTTGGACCTGCTAGATCGCCACCAGATTTATCACAGTGGCTCAGGCTGGATGATAAATCTGGTGCATACCAACTATTGGATGGCTTACTTTAAAACAGATTTTTAAGACAGAATTGTGCTGAAATTTGGGTGCAAAATGGCACCTCTTAGGACCCATTCACACGACCGTATGTACATTTCCGCATCTTATCCGCATTTTTGCGGATAAAATGCAGAACCATACGGACCCATTCATTTTACCATAGGAGAAAAAAAAAAAATGCGGAATGCATACCGTGTGCATTCCGCATCCGTATATTACGGAAGTTCTCCCGCAAAAAAAATGAAACATGTCCTATACTTGGCCGCAAAATCACGTCCGTAGCCCCATTAAAGTCAAAATGCGGAACACTACGGAAGACTTTCTGTATGTCTTCCGTTCCGTTTTTATACGGATCACGGAATACATACGGTTGTGGGAATGGGGCCTAAGGCCTACCCCCTTCCGTGAAGCCATACCTACTTTCCACTAAGCCCAACCCCCTTATTGAGCATGTTGGAAAAAGTCTAGAAACCCTAGATGCATAAAACTGTGCCAATTTGCAGCACTTTTTTAGACAGATTTTTGGCGCAGATACATTAGTAAATCTGGGCCCCTGTGTAAACACAGTCTGAAAAGTATCTACTGTAAGTGGCCAGTGTACAAAACAAATGTCAGGTCAGCATTACCAGAGGTTAAGAGAAATGTCATCTGCCTTTTCTTTCTACAGATAACCAGTGTTTTAAATATGAGCAGTGATTTCGTTGTTTTTTTCTTTCTTTAGTATCACAATTATACAATAGACGCATCCGTTATTAATACACAGACACCAGGCAGGGTCTGCACAAGCAGCTGTGGTGTGCAAGACTAGGTGAGTTCATCCTAATTCTGAATGAGAAGATATACAGTGATATTCCTATTGCAGTGGTGTCTAAATAAATGAGAAAAATGAAGGATCAATGGATTCAAGTTTAAGATGGCAACAAATGTTAGATTTCTGAACATGTATTCTACAGTTTTCGACAGCAGCACTTTTTTCTACTGTGGTCCCACCAGTCTGAGGTAACACCTGGGTCTCGGCAGTAATTGAAATCCATGTCGCTCCTAAAACCAGTATAACCTTAAAGCGGTATTCCCGTTATGTAAAGTTATCTAGTATCCACAACACCCAGAAATAAATTGAGTGGCTGATCAGGCGTGCACAAGGACGCACCATTCACTTCTATAGGAGTTCCAGAGATAGTCAAGTACAGCTTTATGGGTGCTGCCACTACATACTTTTCTTGTCATTTTTGGCTTATTAAAAAAAAATGTTTGTTATTATTTATAAGCTTTTTTGGGGAGATTTTTTTTTTACACAGATCATTTATTTGACCTTTTGTACAGAGAAGTCTATATGGGAAAACATCTGAAAAATGGGCCTCATCCAGTGTATGCTATTTTTAAAAAACAAAAAATGGCAAGGGAGCAAAAACCACAAGGAAACAGCATGCAGGACTTTTTCTCTGTTCAAAAATAACTGATCTCTGACGGAACAGGCACAAACTGATGCAAAATGATCATAACGGATGCTCAAAATAACGGATCCTCTTTTTATCTTTTTTTTCTATCGGATCACAAGACTGGAAAGCTAAATGGAGATGAGAACTCAGCCTTCTCCCATCACAAATAACTGATCTCTGACAGAACTGACATGGATCAGTTATTTTAAATGCAAACTGAGCATAACTTATGCTCAAAATAAAAGATCCATTTTTTTTCCAGTTCTTATCGCCTGCGCCAGAAATGATGACTTAATGTGACTGCTGCAGACAATGGCCTCCATAGTGGCATGCACATTAATGGTATGTAACCACTGAGCTTCTGTGGCGTTTCTGTGCCCTTCATGCACAAGTCACCACTTATTTATCGCCTTGTTTTACACATCTTCCTGTCACTAATTGTTCGTTTATGTCAGGCAATCCCTTTAGCAACTAGGGGATGTTCTACCAGTGACTGGTTTGAGAAGCACCGGTCTGTTGGACTGCCAGTCAAGGATTTCAGGATAGCTTTTTAGATCTCAAACCATCTTTCACAACCAGATACATGGCACCAAGAATGCCTGGCAGTTGCTCATCTCTACCCCACACTTCCATGCCAACAGAGAGGCTTGAAACAAAAAGCAATGTCTGTGACCATCTTAAAGGGAGTCTTTCATCTGTTTTTCAACTGTATAACTAACAGCACTGCCCCACAGAAGATTGCAGACACATCCCAGACATACCTGTGTGCACTGTGTGTCTGTATTACATGTCCAGGAAAAGCACTTTTATTCTGCAGTATTCTGCAGGAAAACAGCTCCCAATTGCCCAGCTGAAAGTGAAACTAAAAACAGCTTTCACTCCTGACTTGATTTCTAACAGCTATATCTTCTGATATAATGGATATAATGCTGTGGTTCATGTATAGTTTGAAAGGTTGGAATGCCAGCTTTCAAACAAGGTCAGGCCCATAGCTGGTACCAATCCTAAGATATGAGCAGTTAAAGCAGCCCTCCCCTCTTCAGTCTGGTTTGCTTTAGGCACTTGCAGCAGCAGAGCTGCGCACTTGGGAGCTGTTTTCCAGCAGAATAAAAGTGCTTTTCCTGGACATGTAATACAGAGACACAGTGCACACAGGTATGTCTGGGATGTGTCTGCAATCTTCTGTGGGGCAGGGCTGTTAGTTATATTGGTGAAAATGAGGTGACAGACTCAGTTTAAACTTGAATCCACTATGGTCCTTCTTGGCTTCATTTATCTAGGCACCAACAAGAGTATAGGGTTGATCTTGAAGGCCATGTGTCTACAGTACTTTACACTTATGTAACTAGCTAAGACAATTATTTTCTATTTTGCTGTGTGTCAGTCTTCTACGTCCATATTTTTTCCTCGGGGCACAAATTTGTGAAGTGAACTCATCATATAAGTGCTGAGAAATGATACATTATACAATCACATGTGTCTCACAATGTTTGTGTGCTGTGCGTACAAATCCTCTAAATCAGTGTTTCTTAACTCCAGACCTTACGACCCTCCAGCATACCATGTTTTCGGGATTTCCTTACTACTGGGCAGATAAATTACTGTCAATGCATCGGGACTTACCCCAGGTATTCATTCTGTGGTATATTCTCAAATCATGACCGACTGGAGTTGAGAAACACTGCTCTAAATGATAAAGTAGTATTCTAACTTCACTTATGTTACAAAACAATTACCTAGAAGCGATTATCAGATACAGATATGTGACATATAAAAAAAATAGCGTCCTGAAGCAGATACAACAAGTGCTATATAAACATCTCTTCACTCTATGCCAAGAACACTACCGGTACTCAAACGGTTTTGGTACCGATCACATAGATATGCTTCATTTATATATGGAGAGGTTTGTACACACATATTCCACAAGGCAAAGCTACAGTATAGCAAGTGAACAGAAAAAAAAAGATGTTTTTTAAAATAACCATTTGCAGATAAATTCACATCTGTCTCTTCAGTAATAAAGTGCATGTTAACAATATTCCAAAAGCCAGCCATACAAAGCACTGGGTATATCTGTAGACATATCCGAGTTTTCACAGTACTGTAGAACAGCTTGTAGGAGGTCACCAATTCTCCAGCCCTTTTCTCTAATATGTCTGAAAAGCTGAAAGAAGAAAAATATTGTAATGACTCCACAAGCAGATTATAGCCATGGAAATACTCATTCAACTCAATGTCTTCTCAAGATATTGTGTGTCTTAATTGACAAGCTAAATATTTTGACATAGAAACCCTTACAATCTAGTGGTTTGTGGGTTTAAAAAAAAAAAAAAAAAAAGAAGAGGTAAAAACAGGAAATTTTGAAGAAGGTAATAAGTTTGTCACCACACCCTAATACCACACATAGTATCACAAGCCTAATTATTGATGTGGATTTTCCTATTGTGGAAGAGAGTGGCTTTTGTGGGTTCTGCTCCACCTTAAACCAAAATATCTTGTATATTTTGGAATTAGGTTTTCACACTCTACGTTTCCAGCAAACAATGATATCTAATGCTGTACCCATGAAGGGGACATCACCCTATAGGTATAGCAGAGCTGAATCTGTCATTCAGCTGTTTTCTTTGTGCATCACAAAAGTTCAGTTACAGTAATGGAAAACCACAGAAAGCACATTGTGAAATCATTAACAGTTGAAACAGTCCTGAGTTTGTCATTCTGCACATCTGCATGTGCAAAGAAGATCCAGTAAAACTTAAAGAGGACCCGTCACCCCTCCCCATAGATATGTTGCATTCCGCGTGGAATAAAAATTCTGGAGAATCTTATCATACAAGTCTATATTCTTCCATTCCTGAGTTATGGCACCTAGATGGTTCTTTAAGGGGTTGTCTAGGCTACAGATATTGATGACCTATCCTCAGCACAGGTCATTAATATGAGAATGGGGTGAGTACTGGTTGTCACCCCCCACCAATCAGATGTTTCAGGTAGCCACCCCACCAGCAACTGTACAGTGTATGGAGCTGGAAGCAGACAGCTCCACACCGTGTAGTGGCCGTGTCGGGGTACTGCAGTTCAGCTCCCATTCAAGTCGATAAGAACTGAGCTGCAGTCAGCCAGAACCTACACAGTCTTCTACTTCTGTTCTGTACACTATATAATTTCCAGCTCTGTGGCTGCCCAAAACAGGTGATCAGTGGGGAAGTCGGAACCCCAACTGATCTGATACTGACCTACTGTGAGGATGGGTCATCAATATCTTAAAGGGATTCTCTGGGAATTTAAAAAAAATGAAAATACGTAAATAATACTTTATTATAAATATATTCCCAAATATCTTTCATTAGTTATAATGGCTTGTTTTGTCTGGGGAGCAATCATTAGGAGAAACAAAATGGCTGCCGTCCTATTAGTACACCAAAAACCTGTCCTAATCACATAGAACTGAGCTAAAGAGCTGCCTCTTCGTCCTCTCTGCTCTACTTGTCAAGGGTTATGACCCTGAATACAGTTTAATATTCAGCTGCAGGAATGGAGTTCATGAGAAGACATAAAGTACAGAGAGAATGGTGGAGATGTGACTAATGAGCAGCAGCACTTGTATGCAGTCTCCATTACCACAGTCTGTCCATCCTCTCTGTACTTCATGTCTCCTCATGAGCTCCTTTCCTTCAGAGATTCAGCTGAATATTAAACTGTAGTCAGGATCATAATCCCTGACAAGTAGAGCAGAAAGGAGGATGAGGCAGCTCTTTAGCTCAGTGTTGTGAAGTAACTTGTCCTCCTGTGTGATTTAGACAGATTCTGCGTGTACTAATAGGATGGCGGCCATTTTATTTCTTCTAATGACTGAATGAAACAATATAACTAATGAAAGGTATTTGGGAATATATTTATAATAAAGTAATATTTAGGTTTAGTTTAATATTTTTATTTTCTTAATTCCCGGAGAACCCCTTTAAGATTGGACTACCTTTAGTGAATCTGCAAAAAACCTAGTTGCTGATTCATTAATACATTTCTAGTATTAATAACGGAAAAATGGAACAACACAGTCCTCTTTAAGGTCAGAGATTACACAAAGATTACATGGAAATATTTGACTACTCCATCTAGCAGGACATGTCATTTGAATGTTGGGAATCACCACTCTACAGAAGCTTGAGAGAAGTGCAGAAAAGAATTATTGCTAGAATTGTACTGCCATTACAATTAAGGATGCTAGTATGTTATGTTAAGGAATGCGCTGGACCAGAGCAGGAGACTTTTCTATGGGTACATCAACCTTTCCTTTAAGGTTTTTGTGGATGACTACTTGGGAACCACATTTATAGGGGATTAATGAAATTGGCTATAGTCACATTAGAGGCAATGTGCCTGCTTTACACTTATAATGTGCAGATAAATCCAGCAAGCAAGAGCAGGTTCCTCATTTTCATGTTCACACATACAGTAGGCTTGAAACAGCTACTTACAGGCAACAGGTCTTGTTTGGCATGGAGAAAGTGGATCTCAGAAACGCCAGACTCTGAGGCAGCGATCCACTGTAACATCGTCCTGACCTGAGCTTCCACCGTGCTTGGTCCCATGTCCACATTTCTGATGTGTAGAATCTTGCACTGTTCATTTACAACTGGAACACAAATTATAGACACTATTTGTGTACATGAGAAAAGCTACTAAAAACATAATTGTGGTTCTTTGTTACTATTCTTCATTTTTTTGCCCGATGGAACAACATAGCATAAATCCAAACCAGCAGCTTTGCTTCAAGCCAATTACAACAATTGCCATTACCTCTTAAGGTCAGATATTCCAAACTTTGTCTACTGTGACCATCATGAATGCTTTCCTATACGGATGATGGAAGCACATGTAAAATACAGTGTATGTCTCCAAATCCACTGCATATTACACACACATACAGATTAATACGATCACCTAAAAATTCTAGACAGTATTTTCCCAAGCTAAACTATGCCACTTTTTCTAGCCATTTGTTGCCATCCTATGAGTTGAGCAACTTTATACCCTCTACAACCAACCTACATCCTTTTTACAGCACAGCAAAATTGCATACTATATTCTAGGACCTCCCAGAAACCTAATTTACCTCTAATATGTTCCCCAGCTTGGTGAGATATTTCTGTAACATTTCAGTCATCCACAATGTAGATTTCTTTGATCTCTATGCTCCATAGTACAGGGCACAGTGTCTCCGTCAAATCATTAGCATATTTTCTTATAACTTAAAGTGCTGTAACTAATAATAAATAGGGCAACATAGAAATTACCTTCCGCAGTTATTTTGGGGTCTTCATCTTTTTCTTCTGTGCCGTCACTAATATTCAACAAGCAAAAAAATGATTAACTGATGTAAAATATCTGACAAAAGTGGCTTCATTGAGTTATGTACTTAAGCAAAACCTTCAACTGAGAAAAATGCAAGTGGATACGTTAAGTTAAAACTGATCAGATTATGATTTGAGAACTGTACTGTGATTGTTGCATATGGGGATGTTATCCTCCAGTGTTGAGTGAGGTAGCAGTCAGCCAAGTATTCCATCCGATCTCCCATACATATGTACCTTCTCAACGAGGAGAGGTAGCTAACCTGATGCCAGACATTGTCCAGGTGATTTCGGCAGACAATTATCTAATGTGCATGACCACCACAAAACTTTTCACCCCCCTTTCAACTTGTACGCTACACTTAGGCCTCTTTCACACTTGCGGCAGCACGGATCCGGCGGGTGAAGGGTGCCGCCGGATCCATGCTGCCGCAGGTACACGTGTGGGGCCGGAACCGCCCTCCGGCCCCACACATGTAAGACACTGTGTTGAGGATGAGGGGGATGGTTTAAACTTACCTTTCCCTGCAGCTCCCGACCTGTCCCAGCGATGAGGAGGAAGACGGCGCGCACAGTGGTAAGTTTCACCACAGCGCCACCTGCTGGAGGGAGAGGGAGCTGACGGAAAAGGTAAAGGGACTGGAACTCCACTGACTTGCATTGGGGGTCATTCCGGATCCGTCTTGGTGCGGATGCCCAGACCGGAGAGCAAACCGCAGCATGTTGCGGTTTGCTCTCCGGTCTGTATACTGAAGAGAACTGAACGGAATGCTTTTAGGAGCATTCCGTTCTCTTCAGTTCAGTTTTGTCCCTATTGACAATGAATGGGGGCAAAACTGAAGCGTTTTTTCCGGTATTGAGCCCCTATGACGGAACTCAATACCGGAAAAATAAAACGCTAGTGTGAAAGTAGCCTTATACCTTTCTTTATAAAAGAACTGGATGTCTGTCGCCCCACAATAGCTGTGACATTGTGTGAAGAAGTCATCATTTACCTGCTCTGATCACTTTTACAGTAAAGAGGAAAAACAGAAAAAATGTTATCTCAAAATGTGTGTGAAATACGTAAGTGATCGCCACTGGTGGGATGTGTTAGGGTAAGTCTTTGAGATGGAGACCTAGTGGTCTAGGTGAATTTTCGTTTTGCTATGACCAATGGTGAGATGAAAATAAGTGTAGGCTGCTCAGTTACATGGCACAGATGTCCACGAATAATCTCAGATGATAAATGGGTAAACCCTTAGGGGAAGGTATGCCTCTGTGGGTAGGTTTCAGGATTAAAAGAAGGGAAGAAAAAAGGATGGGAATGAGGAGGGACGGGAATGAGAAAATAAAAAAAGAAAGAAAATAACGAGCACCAAAGAACAGCTAAATTGATGCAAGTATGTGCAGCTGTAGATATATACAGATGTCTATCAACTAATGTTTTTTCCACCGGGCATCAAATATAAAAATCTTACAAACATAGTTATAGTAAGTAAGTTGTCAACTTACTTCACCGGGGAGGGGTCTGAAGGATAAACTCAAGACACCAACAGATCTCGCCTCCCCCGCCGAGATCGCTTATAGAGTGTTAGAGATTGATGTCAGCCTCAGGAGACAGCATCTTCATCAATGACCTTTAATAATTAGCTTAATGCATTAGCACGCATCAATATAGTTGTTCTTTGGTGCTAATTTTCTTCTTTTTTTTTTTTTTTCTTCTTCTCATTCCGCTCCCTCCTTTTTTCCCCCCTTCTTTTAATCCTGAAACCAACCCCACAGAGGGATACCTTCCCCTAAGGGTTTACCCATTTGTCTTCTGATCACTTTGAGACATCCCGCATGTTAAGCGTGGACATCTGAAATGTGTCTCTTACTGTAAGTATGATGTATGAAACGGTCTGCCCATATGGTAGCATGGCTGCTATTTTTTGTACAATCCCCTTGTTTTGGAAGGCAAAGTTAACTACACTTTTCAATAGTTAAAGATATACGAGTCAAACATATGCCAAAATGACACTCTGTGATACATTTGGCTAATAATGTCCATGGGGCACACCTATATATATCCTATCAGGAATTGAGCACTGCTGTTGAGAAATAATTAGCAAATGAAGACTAATGTCTTGAAGGGTAAGAAACTGTTGTGCTGCCCCCAAACCTTGGTCCCTGATGTTCACCCTAACAGCCGTCACCCCGACTCACCCAGTATCATATGCCTTCACTCCTCTGAACATACGTGTTACATTTCATATCAAAGAAATATAGAAGTTATCAATACACATGCTTATTCTAGAAACAAACTATAGAATAACTAGCTCCGCTAAATAAGAGGAAGTCATGCAAAGATGTCACATGCATTAGATCAGTAGGATTTTTCATGCATATTCCAGAAATTAATGACCTATTTGCATGCACAGCATCTAACTAAACCAACCTGTCTGATGGTGGGAAGGATAAATTCTCTTCACCCATGTCTCCCTCCAATCCCAGACTGCTCCAGCTACTGCTGTTACCATTACTAGCAGAAGAAGACAATATTGACTGGGTCACATTTTTCAAGTAGAGCATATATAAATCACACGTTGCATCAGACCTTCTTCATTTAAAGCACTGAGACAATAAAATACATGCAGGATCACAAAGCTGCAGCTCTGGACGACAATATCGGCTTACAACTAGTATCAGCACAAGATAAGTAATGCAGCTAATCTTAACTTTTTCAGTAGATTACTTCTAGATATAATGATGAAAATAGCTTAGTAACCTTTTAGCAAACGATATATCAATGTTGATATGTTGTATTAACATGTCAAATACCTGTCACTAAGATGAAGAAAACTGCTGCATTCATCTTGGTGTTCATCTTCGAAGCTCAGATTTGACCAGCTGCCTGTACTGTCATCACCCACACTGACACTTGTATGTTGACTGGTAACCGAGTCCACTGACTGGAAGCCGTCTTTGCCAATCGAACTAATCACAGGAGAACACATTCAATCACATAAGTACAAAATTTACTAAGTCACCGTGCGTGTATAATTGTATGTATACTAATGCCAGCAGCCTAATAAAACTGGTAAACTTTAATTAGTAATGTCTGAGGAAGACTATGACATAGTGGGAATAACTCAAACATGGCTGGATGATGGCTATAACTTGGTGGTTAATTTACAGGGTTACAGTAAGTTTAGAATGGATCGTAAAAAACGGTAAGGGGGAGGGATCTGCCTTTATGTAAAGTCCTGTCTAAAGCCTACACTCCAGGAAATATATAAGAGAAAAACATGAAAAACATGGAGTCACTGGCGGGGAGGGGTTTGAGCTCTATAATGACACAGTCAGTTCCACAGGATTGGCGCTTAGCAAATGTGGTGCCAAAATTTTAGGTTGGTAAGTTCAACATCTGTTGTGGGGAAACTGTTTGAAGAGATGCTACTTTGGAGTATCACAATGAATATAAGAGTATAACACTGTATCAGCATGGGTTTATGAGGGATCAGTCATGTCAAACTAAAGCTACTTTCACACTAGCGTTTTTTGCGGATCAGTCATGGATCTGCAAAAAACGCTTCCGTTACAATAATACAACCGCCATCATCAGTCATGAACGGATCCGTCATGAACACCATTAAAGTCAATGGGGGACGGATCCATTTTCTATTGTGTCAGAGAAAACGGATCCGTCCCCATTGACTTACACTTGCTCTGCACCACATCGCGGACAGAAAAACTCTGCTTGCAGCGTTACTCTGTCATTGACGGGAGCGCAACCAAATGGAACGGAATACATTCTGGTGCACTCAGTTCCTTTCAGTTCAGTTTTGTCCCCATTGACAATGAATGGGGACAAAACTGAAGCGTTCCCCCCCCCCCCGCTATTGACCGGCCGGCGTCCTCGTATCCCTAGCAAACCAGGGGAAGAGAGGACCCGGCGGCGCATGCTCCACAAGTGCGGACGCCGTCCTCCTTCCCCTGGGCAACGAGCAGCAGGGGAGCTGAGCGCCGACGTCTATGAGTCGGCGCTCAGGTATATTGAGATTTCTGATGTGGGTCACGTGACGCTGGCCATGTCACATGACCCATCTTCTGGGCCTAAACAGGCAGCCTGCTGGCCACAGGTTGCCTGTGATTGGTCCTATTACCTTTACCAGCATTCTTGAGTACTACTGCAACTTCTGTTTTTGACCTCGGCTTTGAACTTGACCCCGTCCCTGTATCTCCCCTTGTACTACGTGACCTCTCGGCTAGTATTTGACCTCGTTCTCGTGTTATCCCTTGTACTGACATTACCTTCCGGCTTCTGACCTCGGCTCGTATTTGACTCTGCTCCAGCATAATCCCTTGGTATTCATGTGTCCTCCTGGCTCTTGACCTTGGCTTGGTAATATTCTCTTTTCTGTGTGTTCTGTCTTTGTCTATTGTTTTCTCCCATTGTTTCCCCTCCCTATAAGCCCCAGCACATATATAAGCTAGGGACTGCTGTCCAATTGTACACCGTCGGTTAGGACGGACTGTGCAAGTTGGCAGGGACAGTGGTAGGGTTTGAGCTCAGGGCAGCACTACTCCTATAAGTGACAACGCTAGTCTGAAAGTAGCCTAATTTAATCAGTTTCTATGAGGAGGTAAGTTCTAGACAGGACCAGAGGGTGAGTCAATGACACCTTTTGACTTCTCCAAAGCATTTGATACTGTACCACATAAAAGGTTAGTATATAAAATGAAAATGCTTGGACTCGGGGAAATGCCTGTATGTGGGTAATTAACTGGCTAAGTGATAGTAAAGGTTGGTTATTAACGGTACCTAGTCAGATTGGGTCGCTGTCACTAGTGGGGTACCACCTATTCTCTTCAATATATTAATGATCTTGTAGTGGGTTTGCACAGTAAAATATCATTTTTTTTAGTGTGTACATACATATGTATAGTACAAACAGAAGTCATCATAGCATTCCAGTAGCTTTTTTCCAAAAACCTTCAGATGGGAGCTGAAACATTCTGGAGTGCTGTGATCACTTCAGCTTGTACTAGTTGTGACCCATGAGTAAGGTCTTGATCACGTATAACAACAAATAAGCAAAGTATCAATTTTTTTCTGGAGTGTTTCTTCAACATTTTGGAGGAATGCTTTCCAGTTTCATACAGACAACTCCTTACCTTATATTGATGTGCCCAATATTCTTCATAGCAGACATCATGATTTCTGTAGTAAGACTTTCAGCAAAGCTTATGCCATTATGTCCAATGCCGCTATCAGCTCCCAGACTTCCGCTGCTCAGCTCACGTTCTGCTTTTTCTAGCGCGGCACTTACTATTTTATCAGCAATCAATGATCTTTTATCAAGGTCAATGTGAATTTTAGGGATGTTAAGCTGAAAGATTCTTGATTTTTGACAAGAATTTAGCCTGGACTTACAGCACAGTTTACCTTTTCTTGAACTATCATGTCCCAGCAAGAAGTGACAAGGCGATACAGAGCTGCCATGTTGCTCTATTGCACTACATAACCTGCATGCAGTCCCATAAGAATGGATTAGTTTTCCAGCTTGAGTAACTTTCCCAGTTTTTTTCTTACTCTCCACAGCCTGCAGCCTGGCTGCTTCCATGCTAACCTCCAAGGTTCGGTCTACAACTTTGCAAGCATACTGCTCAATAGCTTTTAGAATACCATCATTAAGACCATGATCATTTAAACTGCTGGTGCTATGGTACAGTTTCTGCTTATATGGTGAGGAAAGGAGTGACTTGGGAAATGAGGATTTGACGAGATCACTAGTAACATAATCATTCTTTGATTTAGAGTAAAGACAAGAATCTGTCAGCGATTTTGGAAGAGATGCAGCAGACATTTTGAGCTTTCTCCTTACATCACAAGTTATCGTCTGTGCAAGGGACTCTGCAAAATGTAGTAGTCCAGCAAATTCAGGTTTCTGTACAGAGTCCTCAGTAAATGAATGAAGGGTGACATTACTTTGTCTACGTTTGTCTTTCTCTGAATGGTGAGTCCTATTCAACAATCGAAGAATTTCTTTACTAGTATTGGGCTCAGACTTCACTCGAGACACAATCTTCCTGTTACACTGAACTTTAATAGTTTTTGAGGCCTGCTGGAGGCCCGACTTCATAGCTCTATAAACTAACCTGCTTGCATACTGATCTAAAATTAACTCATTATTCCCTCCTTCCATCTTTAGTACTCTGATAAGATGATCTGCATATTCTTCAGTCACACTTTCACAGCTGGGGTACTTCGATGTCAAACCCATACCACAGTTACTGTGAGGCAGAGAAAGAGTGGTAGGATCATATGCTTTATAATTCATACCTACATACTTAAAGGAACTCTCTTTCTGTCGACAATCTTTGCCAGATGTTTGAGAACTACAATACTCTACATCACATAGAGAGTTCTTTCGACTTCCTATGGTTTCCTTTGCATCACTGATGACTTCACCAGCAACACTGTTTGCATAGTTGCACAAAGTCTCTAATAGCTCCTCTGTAATATTTCTCATGTAGGCAGGATAACCCCATTTATCACTCAGTACACTTAACTGTGACAGGTTCCTCGATGTTGCTCCCTGTGAAGAGTCATCATCTAATGAGTAAGCAGCCATGTCAGTGGCAATAGATATGATGTTGCTGGATAAGTAGTCTGCATATCTAAAGGTTTCTTCTGATACCTCAAACTCCTCAGAACTATCATCACTGCTAGAGCTTTCAACTTCTTCAGAAAGCGATCTCATGAGCCTAAGCATAAAATCATCTTTTTTCCCATTGTCATGTTCATGTACAGACAAATGAGGAGTAGAAGGTGGGGTGGCCGGATAGAACTCTTTTGCCAGTTGTCCTTTCAGTCTCTTATTAAGCTTTCGCATACTCCTTTCTGGACTTATGTCATAAGTTGTCAACGGTGTTGGAGGTGGTGTACCAGGCAGTGTGGACACAGAGTCTTTTTGATTATTCTTTTCTTCAATAAAATCATCACCACAACTACACATTACTGAGGAAAGACTGTTAATATGAGGAAGACAACTGTGAAGACCAAAAAGTGAGGGATCAGACCCATCAGTACTATGAACATTTCTTCCATAAGTTGTATCCAATTTATTATTTGAAGCATTTGATGTTCCAGGACAAGTGTCCAAGGGATGTTTCTCTGTAGGGTCACGTTTGTAACCGTTCTCCAACTGCTTAACAGCAAAGTATGGGTTTGGAGTGGCATGGCCCACTGCTTGAGGACATCTAAAAATTCTTTTTTGCTGCTCTGGAGATTTTGTAGAGTAATAAATCATTTCGGTCATATTTTTGTTGTAGTCAAGCAGATTGCTGGATTTAATTTCTTCTAATTTGTTAGAAGACATGTGTGTGCTCTTGCCTACAGAATTTTTAAAAATAACCTTGCCTAAATCTTCAACATGATTTTGTGAAGAGTCCTGGAAAGGCATGCCAGTTATGTTTCGGGTCATAATTTCAGCATAATCGTCCACAGTTTTGGCCGACTTTATAACATCATATGCTTCATTTACAATCATATCCACCATTGTCACTGAATAGGTATTAACTCCATCTCCATTTTGTTGGCCATTACCAAGTATAATCTTTTTATCAGATGACATATCAGCAATGCTATTTGTAGAAATATGATAATTGTTTACATTGTCAGCACACCAATTTTTGCTTGCTGAGATATCCATTTGATCATTTGATATTGGTTTTTGGCTTAAAACTTTAGCAGCTACAGGCACAGGAACAGAGCTCACAAGACCAGATGTAAAGAACAAAGCATACTGCACAGTGTAGTCTTTCTTAGACTTCTGTTCTACTGGAGAAAGCTCTTGAGTTCCAGGAGCAGGGAATATGGGTGATGATTGACTTGCCTGCATCATACCTTCAGAGCTTACGTATTTGAGATTATCCATTGAAACACTTATAGCAGCTTCTGGTGTAAAACCCACATTCACCTGAGAAAGCTCAATAAAAGCTTCTTGAATGACAGATTCTGACAAGTCTTTAGCATAAGAACTAACGACTACATCTTCATAATCAAATGACTGGCAGTAAGAAGCACTTGGAGTTGGTGGGTGAGAAAACTGACACACTTCCATAATTCCTTCAAAAACAAGCTCCTCAGCAAGATCCGCAGCAAAACGGGTTACTGCATTGGTAACCATCTGCTTCTTTATATATCTGAGCTCTTGTAGAGCACTGGTAATGACTTCACTCACCATGAGGTTTGCCAGGCTATTAATGGCACGTTTCTTAATTGAGAATGCTTGTCTCCTTCCAATTTCATAGAATGCCATTTGGAAAACATATGAAGTTAGCCTTGCAGCTAGGTGACACAGTGCACTGGTGCAAGATGAAACACCTCTCTGCAAGTCTTTAAATGCATTACCTAAACTCCTTTCTACCAGGTCTGCAGCAAATTTCTGAATTCCTCCCTTAAGGGATTTGTGTTTTGACTTAGACTTCCGTTCCAACTCTTTGCCATGAGATTTACGTTTTAGTTTGGGAGTTTTCTCTTGGTCTTTCTTTACAATGTTGGAGGGTGGTTTGGCATTTAAAATCGTGTCAAACATGTCACTGCACACCCGGTTTGCGTATTCACTTAACCTGTCATAAGAGTTGTCCTTAGATGGAGGAACATCACCATGACCAACTAAATAAGTTGCACAATCTGCTGCAGAGGGAACTCCAGGAGGACTAAAAGCAGATGATCGAATAGGACTAAACAATGTACCGTTGTCCTCAGAACAAGTCTTTGTTGGACGAGGGGAGTCTGGTACGTCACTCATACTACTAAAGGGAGATTCTGCTTTACGAGGAGTAGGCTTTTTCACACTGGCTGAAAGTGTTGGACAATCAATTTTAAACTTTTGTGGATTCATGCAAACTGTACTAATGTTTTCTTTGGCACACTTTCTTTTTTTGGGTGGGCTGGCTAGAACAGCTATCTGGTTATTTTGAGAGAGGTCTTCTAATGATGTTTCTGGTTCATCAAATCTATCAAAACTATCGAAGAATTCACTTAATTCAGAGTCAGAGTCCTCAATGCCATCTTTGCCAACAGGAATCTTTGGAAGATTAAGCTTTGCTCTTAAGCTCTTCTGGTAACCCTCTTCATCTAAGAAAATTATAGGACTTGGACTTGAGCACTCAGATTCAGAGGTTTCGACAGGAGACTGAGAAATTATTTTCTCATGGGAAGAAACATTTCTCTGGGTCCAGGTATTATACATTGATGTAGTGACTGTATTTTTAACAGAAGATGACATCTCTGGAAGTCCTAAGTAACCCATTAGAACTGCAGATTTGATAGACGATCTACGGCGTACGGAGCTGAATAGGATTTTTGATCCACTGATATCTAAGCAATGAGTAGGCTGAGTTTGGGAAGAAGCATCACGTTGGTTTTTCAAAGGTTCCCATCCAAGTCCTAGAATGTAAGAAGTTTTGAAAAATGAGGATGTTAACTGAATAACGGATACATTGTCACAGAAAACATGCCATAACATGGATGCTTACAATGTGAAAACTGAAGACAGATGGACCTACAAACTCATAACGTGCCTTCTAAATATCTTTATCTGTTCGATACCAAGTAAAGTATATAGCCTCCCAATCTCCGGGTTTAGGGACAAGAATAATGCATCCACTAGTTTAATCCTTCCAGAGGAACTTCTTTCAATGCCTTTGCTTTGAGACAAGTTGTGCAAGCTTTTTGACCATAATGTAGATTTAAAGGGGTTATACTGAATTAGAAAGCATAATGCTTTCTTCTAAGAACATTGATACACCCATCCAAGGGCTGTGTCTGGTATTACAGCTCAGCCCTACTGAAGTGAATGGATATGAGCTAAAAAAACCACACACATCCTGTTCATAGGTGTGGCACTATTTGTGGAAGAAATCAGCCACTTTTTTAATTCGGAATAATAAACACTTTAAGATATAAGACATGTCTTAAAAAGGGTTTTCCAGTATTTTTTAATTGTCATCAATATCTGATTGGTGGGGGTCCAACACCCAGGACCCCTGCCAATCAGCTGTTTGAGAAGGCTCTGGCGCACCTGTGAGCACAATTGCCTTCTTGCAGCTTACCAAGCACAGTGCTGCGCTCACTTGAACGTGGCTGAGCTGCTCCTAAGCCATGTGACACATGAATGTGTCATCACTGGGCTAGGAAAAGTTGTGAGAAGGCCACGACGCTCACAGGAGCGCCGCTGCCTTCTCAAACAGCTGATTGACTGGAGTCCCGGATGTCAGACCACCACTGATACTGATGACTTTTCCTGAGGATAGGTCATCTCTTCAGTATAAAAATCTTGGAAAACCTCTAACCAAAAGGATTTCTGAATAGAGTAGTATTGCTTGTTTCGTAGGGAATAACAACACTTTAAGTAGTCATATTTTATATGTGGAGTAGTTTAATGTAAGTAAAACGGAAAGGATCACTTTTTATTAAACAAAAGAGCTACAAAAATGGTGGAAGGTCTAAAGCATAGAACTTATCAAGAAAATCTCAGAGTTCTTAATATGTATAGTCTGGAGGAAAGAAGAGTAAGGGGGACATGATTGAAACCTTTAAATATGTTAAAGGACTGAATAAAGTTCAGGAGGGAAGGGTTATTAATAAGAAACTGAACACAAGAACAAGGGGGCACAATCTGAGGTTAGTTGGGGGAAAAAATCAAGAACAACATTAGAAAATATTATTTCACTGAAAGAGTAGTAGAAGCTTGGAACAAACTTCCAGCAGAGGTGGTTGATAAATCCACAGTAACTGAATTTAAACATGCCTGGGATAAACATGTATCTATCCTAAGATAACAATAAAAGGATAATAAAAGGGCAGACTAGATGGACCAGGTGGTCTTTTTCTGCCGTCAATCTTCTATGTTTCATTTTTTCTAATCTGTTTTCATTTTCTGATTGCAGATTTTTTAAAATATAATAAATGAAGGAGGTTTAACAAGACTGACGATCCCCATACGCCTATGTTGATCTTCCTGCGCTGGAGTAAGATGCACCTAACTTATTAAGAGGCAGAAGTTACAGTAAATCTTGCAGACTGGGATAAGCCCCGCCCATTTTCTCGCCACTTCATAAAAGTGGTGAAAGCTGAAAAAGTCACAAATTACAGCGCAAATATGGCATGCACCATGATTTGGTGACTTTTTTTAATGACACAATAGTACTTTAGTATATGCCCCTCTTTTACTTCTATAGGAGATTTTTGTGTGCATGCTTTATGACCTGTGCATTGTGCAAGCAAGTAGAGGCGATGTAACCATCATCTATTGTCAGTGGTGGAACCTGTAGTATCTATACAGAGGTGTTAACGGTCAGTGTCATCCTACCTGTGATATTTACAGGACAGAAAGTGTCAGCCGACTGTGAGGCTCAGAGGCCAAAGTGAAAACTGCAAGGTCTCAGCATTTATTTTATAATATGGAAAATTTAAAAAAGTTTTATCAAAAATGTTTAATATGTTTAAACAAAAGAAAGAACAAACAAAAAAAGCAATAGATTTGCTGATGACTTATTCCCTGCCATACTAACAGATCTAACATACAGAAATAGAGATATATTATGTAACCCATGCAAAAAAAAAAAAATTGGAATTCTTAGACTTTGGTGGTGATTATTGCACATGTCTGCAATGACAGGCACTTTATGTAGGAATGTGAAGACCTGTTCATTGCCACCTCCAAGGAACCAGTACAATAGACATTTCTTTAGAAATATGGACCAAACAGAGCTCACAATCAGCAGTTCTAAAATGAAGAATACACTAATTTACAGTATTCACTTCAGCTTTCCTAACCCTGTGGAACGTCATAAGTAATGGAAAAGTTATGCTTCAGTGCAGTGATAGCTGTAACTGTAATGTACCTTGGCTGTCATTTATATTTGTAGGCTCCTCTTCATCCAGATGCTCAAACGCAGTTACAAAATCATCCTCAATTGAAGAGACAGAGTGATTTGTATCATCGTCTTCATGGTGCTCTGCCTTCTTATTCAATCTGCTTAAGAATTCTTGCTCCACTGCGTATTTTACACCAGCTGTATATTTGCTCAGCATTACAAACAAGGCATCACTCGTAAAGAAGGGAGACGATGATGTGTTCAGTAAACACGCTGTTCCTGAAAAATGACCCTGATTGGAGAAAAAAAAATAACATAGCAATTTGGCACAAGTAGGGTTTCTACACCGTTTGAAGAGTGGGGATTAACTGGAGGGGTGGGGCTTCATGTTAATGGGCCGTGGCCTAAGATGTGCCGTATGGCTCCACAAGTCTCAAAGTAAGCCAACCAGTAGTTGCTAAAGAGTCAGTGTCTAGCCCTACACCACGCTTATCATCCAGCCTAAGCCACTGAGATAGATCTAGTTCAGATCTAGACAGCTTTTCTAAGCTTACACTATCTACAGGCTTTGTGAATCTGGGCCAAATGTTTACCAGAATTAGGGCTGCAGTAAACGATTATTTTAGTAATCAAGTAATCTACCGATTAATCCAACGATTAATCGAGTACTCTAATAAGAAATAGCTAATTAAAAGAACGTATACCTTTCTAAGTCAGCAGACCTCCCCCCGCCCGTGTCATTAGTCCTATATGTCATTAGTTACCCCCAATGCCATCAGCTCCCCTGTGCCATCAGGCCCCTTTGCCTCCAGTTTGCCCCCCAGTGCCTCCAGTTTGCCCCCCAGTGCCACCAGGTGCCTCCTGCTTGCCTCCCAGTGCCACCAGCTTGCTCCCAAGTGCCTTCAGGTGCCCCCCCATTGCCATAAGATACCACCAGCTTGCCCTCCAGTGCCCCCCAGTTCCACCATCTTGCCTCCCAGGGCCACAAGGTGCTTCCAGTTTGCCCCCCAGGGCCTCCAGCTTGCTCCCCAGTATGCCCCCAGTGCGCCTCCCAGTGCCTCCAGCTTGCGCCCCCAGTGCCACCAATTTGCCCCCCAGTATCTCCAGCCTGACCCTCAGTGCCTCCAGCCTGACCCCCCCCTCTCAGTGCCTCCAGCTTTGCCCCCCCTCAGTGCCTTCAGCTTTGCCCCCCCCTCAGTGCCTCCAGCTTTGCCCCCCCCAGTGCCTCCAGCTTTGCCATCCCCCCCCCAGTGCCACCAGCTTTGCCATCCCCCCAGTGCCACCAGCTTTGCCATCCCCCCCAGTGCCACCAGCTTTGCCATCCCCCCCCAGTGCCACCAGCTTTGCCATCCCCCCAGTGCCACCAGCTTTGCCATCCCCCCAGTGCCACCAGCTTTGCCATCCCCCCAGTGCCACCAGCTTTGCCATCCCCCCAGTGCCACCAGCTTTGCCATCCCCCCCAGTGCCACCAGCTTTGCCATCCCCCAGTGCCACCAGCTTTGCCATCTCCCCCAGTGCCACCAGCTTTGCCATCCCCCCCCCGGTGTCACAAGCTTGCCACCCATCTCCCACCCCGGTTCAGTTCCCTCCTGCAGCAGTTAACAGATAATACTTACATCTCCTGTAGAAGCGCCTCCGTACACGGCCCGGCTCTTTCATGGTCCCGCGCTGCACAGTGTTTCTGATGTACACACTGCGTCATGACGCAGTGTGAAGTCGGGTCAAAGTGCAGCGCGGGACCATGAAAGAGCTGGGCCGTGTACGGAGGCGCTTCTACAGGAGATGTAAGTATTATCTGTTAACTGCTGCGGCCGGCGGAGACCACAGAGCGGAAGTAATTTTACTCCCGCTCTGTGGTCACGTGACACAAACGAATCCTCGATGCAGAAAATTTGCATCGAGGATTTTTCTGTGTCGAATTCATCGATGTACTCGATGAATTGTTTCAGCCCTAACCAGAATGTTCCATATTAAAATACTTTCATATCCTGGTGCCCTGCTTAATGTGACACCAATGTGGAGAGAAGTCGGGGCAAGCTGGGCACCTCTCCTGAGGCAGCTATATAACGTCTGAGCAGACTTGTGCATGGCCCTTATTGTAATTAAGAGGCCCTGGCATGACACCCTTCAGGAACTGTACGTTTGGCCCAGGAACTGTTCTGCGTAACCAGTCCGTACCCATGGTCACATCACGCAGAAGAACAGAATTAGGGCTCATTCACATGACCATATGAATGGGTCCAAATCCATTCGGCAATTTTGCAGAGCAGAGGCAGACCCATTCATTTCAATTGTTTTTCAGAAAAGGATAAGTGGACCGCACATAGACGGGATCTGCAATTTGCAGACCGCAAAACATGCAGCAGCCGTGTGAATGAGCCCTTATAGGGAACTTTGAACCCAGACTTCCTGCTAGTCAATATTATGGTACAAGATAATTTTACACATTCAAAAAGGACATGCTTTGCCCTACACCCTCACCACTGAGATTTTTAATCATGCCAGAGTGATGGAGATAAATCTCATTCTTTAGGATTTTGTCACTTCTTTCCATTCATTAATCCGTCATAAAGATGTTCATACAGTCTGACCTGCCAGCAGCAGGAGAAAGAGATTCATTAATGTTTTATGGGAAAAGATTCATTATTTATTTAAATCCCTGCTCATTCTGGGAGTAGGGGTGCAATGGGCATTCATACAGCTACATCTGCTTGTCCGCTCACACAAGGAAGGCTGCCAATCAGTGACCCAGAACAACCACTGGACTCCTAAGCCCAGGATGAGCAGAGATTTGAATGTAGTTAGACTCCTTTCACATTGTAATTAATACAGTTGTGCGAGTAAAAAAGTTTGTCAGTGGTTTAATTACTTTTTGTATAACAAAATGTTTATTTTTTTTTTACAGTGAAGGTGTCAGTTTATGGATCAATGGAAGGCACACCTTGTATGCCTAGGAAGAAGCTGTGAGGGTGAAACCCTAGGTCAGGCAGGAACGTGTTGTGCCATAGATTTTTTATATTTGATGAAAATAACTTCTTTCAACACTTGTGAATGTAATGAATGTTGAACAGTTTTAACTTGTGTTTGCTTTTATGCTATGGGCAATTGTTTTTCCATCTTCAGCACGTGTAATGAAAGGATCCATACATGTCAGAGTCTTCTCCCTGTGGAACTAAAGGGCTCAGCAGACCAAGACGGCTTAATGTGGAACAGACATGATGTCTATCACATGGATCATAGTGCATCTTGGAGAAAGTTCCCTACTGATTTTATTTCTGACACTGAGCAGTCAGGTATTGATGTATAAATTACTGAATGGAAAAGTGATATCCGCTGTGCTATCCATAAACAAAAAAGGGCAATATGGACTTATACCAGCCACAGTAAATGCTGGTAATGAGTTCTTATCAGACTATTGAGCTATAGACATGGATTTCTTATAATATTTATCATTAATTATGGTTTTCCAATTTGTCCGTAAAAAATGTTGGGTGTCCGTGATTTTATTCTGTATTCACGGATGAAAGAGCACCTATAGAATATTTTAAAAATAATTTAATAGCAACTTGTGCATGGGGACTCACATAAAAAGATAATTAATAAAGAGGGGAAAAAGACACAAATATATAAAAAAACTCCCTTGAATGGGAACGATAAAGCAGTCAATTGCTGCATGTATTTTATTAGAGCCGTAGCTGCGGTTGTTATCATCAGAGCTAGTTTGCCCAGGACAACCGCATATAGCAGTCAATTGCTGCATATATTGTTAAACACATAGGTGTAACCACGGTTGTTATCATCAGGGCTAGTTTGCCCACAACAACCGCAATCACAACCCACTGTGGGGATTAGATGCGCATACACATGACAGACCCAACTGTCTACAATAGCCCCAGGGGGTCCGTATAATAATGGGGGATAGCTTGTGGTAGCAATTTATTTCCTCAATGAGTGTATTTAATTCACCAACCACTATTCATCCTGATGTCTCACCCGCCATCTACACTGCAAGGTGAACGGATGACACATAAAGCAGTCTATAATAGTCTACCCCACAGCCAAAAAGCTCCGCCGCTGCTCCTACATATATAAATTACGCTCAAAATTTTTTTATATTTATTTTTTTTTTTTTTTTTTTTGTGTCCGTGATTTTGTGTTAAGTTGTCCAGAAAAAAAGAAAAATTCTAGTTGGCAACCCTGATAGGGGCCCATGTCATATATGCACTTTCCCATAAACATGGTGTGAAAGGAGCAGGTTATAACAGATCTTTCACAACAAAACTATATAACGATCTGCTCAGTTCCTGCCTCGACTGTTGCATGCTACCTGTTAAAAGAAGAAGTGATGTCATTGCATCTGTAATGGGCTTACATTTTTACTTTATGAGATCTGAGAGGCATTTAGTAGAAAACAGCCCAGTCCATTACACCACAGCATCGGGCTGTTGTAGCTCACCACTTACCTGTGGTGCATTGGATTTAGTCGCTTCCTTTCCATCTTTTAACAGAAGGACTTCATTTTCATTTAGGTTGCACGGATGAAGAGACCTAATCAGTTCTGGAATGTCCAAGTGAAAAGATGCTGCACTCTGCATAGAAATATCATTAAAAGTTTACAAGCTGGTCGCACAGAGGTCTGTAGACAGTACACAGATCTAGCCATAGCTATATAAAAGTCACTGATTCATCAGGCGCAGGTTATTATTATATTTTTTAATGTACCGAGCTACAGCCAATAGAAATTAGATATAAAGATTTTCTAAAGAAACCATAAGACAGACATTACGATGGTATAGACACAAGTTCCAAACATATATTTTTATTATTATTTATTTTAAAAGCACAATTAATTCCATGGCGCTCTACAACCAGATGAGGTTACACACATATAAAAATACAATAAACAAGAAAGTATTAACACCTTGTTACAGAGGGGTAGGGGACCCTGCCCACAAAAGCTTACAATCTACAACATCAATTAATGTTAAATACATGCTGTAGTACCTGAATATTTTCTGTTCCCGATTCCCCTGATAGTCCAAGGAAAGTAACCTGTAACAGGATTATAAATCAGATTAAAGAGGAGCTGTCACCGCTCCTGACATGCCTATTTTAATAGCTCTGTGCATTCCCCACGTACTAACAATTCTGGAGCATCTATTCTTATGTCTCTATTCCTTTATTATTTCCACTAGAATGAATCGCTATTAGCCTACAGTAAGGGTACAGAGGGGTGGTAACCAGTTTAGGGTATGTACCTGCACAGACTCACTCTACAGAGAACCGTTAACACCCTTAAAGTTATTCCAAATTTATAAACTGGAATTTTCCATGTTAATTTACTGTATTTTCGGAATATTCAAAATACAGCTAAATTCAATCGAAAAGTCTGAATCAATAAAAAGGACGTTACACAGAAAGAGAAGTAAGAAAGAGAAGTAAAAAATATAAAATGTCATGAAGCTGCATTAAATACAACCACTCTACTATATGTACTGTATTTCCTACATTTCATTGGATGATCAGCAAACGACTAGAAATAGACACAGATCACCACCTAGTGGTAGAGTATACAGTACACTGCATCTATAAACTTTGTAATATGCCACAGAAACATTGAGGTTTTCATTCTGAAAAAAGAAGGACAGATCAAGAGCACCACTAAGAGTTACATGTAGAGTATTACAGAAAATTTCACAATATTTGACAGTAAGATGAATGTGTGCTTATGGGGACTACTTTTACATCAAATCCCTAGTGTACTGCACTTACATGTAGCAGAAAATAAGGACATCCGATTTCAAGAAAGCCTCCTGGACACCACCAATAAGATACAGGTACAGCAGGCAGCACAATGGGCAGGCAAGGGCAGCGTGTTAAGTGTATGGGTTACCTCATACCAGATATTCTGGGTGAACAAAGTGCCCATGTGCCACATTCCTTAGCTTTTGCAACTTGGTGTAACAAATCGCTATTTTTGACTAATTTACTATTTCTCTGTACTCAATCGGCAGTTCAATAATACTGAAAACTTTATAAAGCCATGGCTTGGCTTGCTAGATTAGCAGCTCAACAGATTTTCATCTAATCAACTCACCCAAACCTAGCTTGTTGGATTTTGGGTCTTCAGGGGTGGGGGTGGGAATGGGGTTGTGTTTGAGAGTGCTGTATCTGTTATATAGAACACATATTACAAGTACAGCCAACAGGAGGCAGCATCACCAGCAGACAGTCTTTGCTCTAGTAGTGATGTTGCCTCCTGTTTGTGGAGGTATAAACTGCTGTATTTGTGGACACATTGTTGTCCCTACTTTATATGCCAACAAATGACATATTTGGGGGCATATTTGGACATCTTTGGGGGCAAATTTTTTTTTATCACTGCATTTTACTAGTTTTGGGCTAAACATTTTCAACAGTTTTTCCTCTACAGTCTCATTACATCTACAGACTATTTCTCTCAATCTGTAGCCCTTATCTCTGAACTTCTAACAGCTTATAAACACTCATTATAGCTAAATTTGTATCAAACAACATGGCTTAAATGTGTTTACACAGCTGAAAGCTGTAGATGAAAAACTGTTGAAAATTTTTGAAAACTAAATGAAAAAAAGATGATTTTTAGCTCAAAATGAGTAAAATACAATAAAAAAAAAATCCCCCCCCCCAAAAAAAAAAGGTGCTGGTAGCCTTTAAAGGGATTTTCCGCCAGCAACCTGTCCTAAAATGCGAGCAGGAATGGTTGCCTTCTCTTGTAGAGCCGCCTAAGTGGAGGTGGAGGGACTCAGTACATATCGCATTGCTCTTCAATAGATGGTAATGATGTGATCCTTCTTATATATGCCATCATGGCTGTGCAGGCTGACAAGAATGCTCACCAATGTGTAGTGTATAGAAATGCCAGACCGTAATGTGTATTGAGGTCCTGTCCCCTCACCAGGGGCAGACTAGGAACTTAAAGTGGCCTTGGATGGAAAAAATACTAAAAGTGGCCCTGTTTTGTAGTTGAGTCCAAATTAATGGAAGGCAGGGTCAGCGGTACCATATTGTGGCACATTATACCACCCCAACAGAACCAAATACCACAATCCATCACAAAATACTGCCAGAAGCACAAAATACATCCCCAAAAACTTCCAGTGGCCGTCTGTGAGGAGGAGTCAGGCGGCCCCCTGGGCATCAGCCCACCGCAAAATTTCCCTGTAAGGTCTATGGCTAATCCACTCCTGTCCCTCACCCCTAGGCAGCTCTGCAAGTGGAGGCAACCAGTCCTGCTCACATTCTAGGACAGGTTGCTGGTGGTCATTTTAAATCATTCCCGGAGAACCCCTTTAAGGCTTATTTCACACCTGCATTAACTTAAGCTGTTCTGTTACATCAAAGGAACATCATTCATTGGCTATAGAATATTACAATAAAAGCTCCATTCCATATTTTTATCATGGTGGAAAGTAAAGTCCTGCAGACTTGGCTTCTGCTTTCCACAAAAATAACAGAAACCTAACTCCCCCCCCCACCCCATTTTACCATTTGTCTGACTGAACAGAATAATAGAAATGCAGATATGAATTCAGCCTAACCTGTATGTAATAAAATGTGTCATCAACACTGGTCTACTTATTAGCCACTTTCCAGATAGTCTTTGGCTGGATTTGAACTTTAGACCTGCCTGCTCTAGCCGGTTAACAGGTTTATGTAGAACTGCTTGATATCTTCAAAGCCAGCAAACAATTGCTCAGTTCTTGAAACCCTTTATAATTCTCTGCTATAAAGCCTGTAGAAAGTTACATTACTTCTGAAGTGTGGTTAAAATGAGGACGGAAAGAACTAACCTCAATAAAATCCCCTGCATGGTTACTCTTCAAACCCTCTGTGATGGTGCAGAGCTCTTTCCTGCTCTGTAGTAATGACTTCACAGAACTCAGCAGCCCCTCGCTGACACACTGCAGAAACGACAGGTGAAGTGAAATATGACATGAATACAGTACACGCTACCGAGCAAGGAACTTTATTAGGAGTCATCATCAAGCAGGACATCCCTGAGATAACAGACAGAAAACTATACACAGTGTACTGATGGTAGAAAATAACATGAGGTACACCTTAAAGGGTTTATCCAAGACCTATAATGCCCTGGCCTCTCGCAGAGGTTGTACTTACCTCGCTCCCTGCCACCGGTGTCGGTCCAGTGGCCCACATGGCCGTATCTTGGGTCAGCCAATAGCAGGCCTTGATGAGTTGCATCACGGATAACACTAGGGAGGCTCGTTCCCTTCGCGATCTTCTATTGGTTGCCTCTACCCCGTTGCCAGATGTTTTGATCCGCGAGACAGGGAGATGCAGCGGTGCCTGTGCTAGCATCAGAAGCCATCGATGTAGTTGCCGGGGAGTAAGGTAAGTAAAATCTGTGTGAGGGGCCCAGGCATATGGGGAGGCATTATATGTTTTGGATAAGCCCTTTAAGATAATCCATCATGGTGAACCATTTTCTGCATGGACTACAAAGAAGCAACATCAAGATGTCAGTCATCTCTTTTAATGCTCTTCCAGAATGGTTCTTCAATAGATGGATGTAAGTAAAATGACCAAAACCTTACAGGAGGTCCTAGGTCACTGCGGCCAAGTTATTCTTTACTCCTTAAAGGGGTTCTTAGAGAATTAAGAAAATTAAAATACTTTAATATTAATTTATACATATTCCCAAATACCTTTCAGTAGTGATAATGGCTCATTTTGTCTAGGGAGCAATCATTAGGAGAAATAAAATGGCCACCGCCCTAATAGTACACACCAAACCTGTCCTAATCACACAGGAGGACAAGTTTCTTCACAACAGTGAGCTAAAGAGCTGCTTCATCCTCTCTGCTCTACTTGTCAGGGATTATGATTAGAGTTGAGCCAACGTGCTCGTAACGAGCACTGTAGTGCTTGGATCCCCTGCGCTCACATGGCCGCAGGCATCCGGATCCGTCCTCACCTCACTGTAAGTCAATGGGGGCGGATCTGTTTGGTATGACACACGAGTGGGTCATACCAAACGGATCCGTCCCCACTGACTTGCAGTCGGGTGAGGAGGACGGATCCGGATGGCTGCGCAGCGGAGCGCAGGGGATCCGAGCAGTACAGTGCTCGTTACGAGCACGTTCGCTCAACTCTAATTATGATCCTTAATACAAGTGATAAGATCTACAGCTGAATCTCTGTAGGAATGGAGTTCATGAAGAGACGTGAAGTAGAAAGAGGACAGACAGGACAGACTGTGGTAATGGAGACTATATGCTTATTAGCCACATCCCCATCTCCTCTCTGTACTTCATCTGTCCTCATGACCTCCATTCCTACAAGATCTTATCTGTATTCAGGATCATAATCGCTGACAAGCAGAGCAGAGAGGAGGATGATGATACAGCTTTTTAGCTCACTGTTCTGAAGTAATTCATCCTGCTGTATGATTAGGAAAGTTTTTGTGTGTACTAATAGGACGGTGACCATTTTATTTCCCTTGATGATTGCTCTCTAGACAAAACAAGCCCTTATAACTAATGAAAGGTATTTGCCAATATGTTTATAATAAAGACTTTATGTATTTTCAGTCATTTTATTTTATTAATTCCCAGAGATTCCCTTTAACGACTGCCCACCATGTTCTGACAATGGGCAGTGTAGGTCCTCAGTCATCATCAACATCTTCTGGCATCGCTGCAATAGAGGTGGATTAGTGGTTCCCAGAGAGCTCCTGCTCTAAGCAGCAGTTGTTACACCTCAGGGTATTACAGCAGTCTTCTGCTCTACAGCCAGGGTCGGAGGAAACTCCAATTGCGGTTGTAAACCCTTTGATGCGGTTGTAAACCTTTGATTTCTGTGGTCCATGACAGAAAAATTATCAAGGGGCATATTAGTGACAAAGTGTACCTGAGTTAAAAAAAAAAAAAAAGTTTGCATAATGGATGTGCTTCTTTGTTCAATGACAATTGTGAAGGAGCAGGTCTTTTTTCGGCTTCCCTAATGTTTCTTTCAGCCATATCATTCCCCTTTTCAGATGCACAGATAGATGCATGTCACTCAGAAGCAGGGGGTGCCTCCCTTCTACCAGCACTGCTGTGACATCCTTTCTCTTACCTTCCACTACGTTTGTTTTCAGCTCTGGACCACACTTTCACCAGAAAGGCAGGTCACTTCTGTTATCTTCCGAAGCTATGCAGAAGAGGTTGTGTTGTCAGGCTAATAATCTCAGCTGAGATGGTTGTTGTTTTTTGTTTTTACATCCTGTATTACTCCACTTCTGCATCAAACCATGTATACTGCTTTTTGCTTGGACATGAAAGCCCAGAAATCGACCAGCAAAGCAGTCCAATGTGAATGAGCCTGTGTGTACATGTGCCTCCATCATGGAAGTGAGTGCAGTATGATGGACACACTCAGAATAACACTACTCAAAGATTACCCCTCGAATGGCAGGGAAGGAGACAATAGGCCTCATTCCTTTCTTAAACCATTTTGACAAAATGGAAGCTGAGCTCTGATTGGTTGCTATGGACAGGTAAGACACTTTTGGTGAATACAGCCTAATAAGCACTATCCTGTACAAACTACACAAAGGAAATAGGAGTGTTTTTTAGTACTTTGGGGCAACACTGAGGTGATGGCTATTATATGTGCAGTGCTATATGGCTGGCACTATATTCATGTAGAGATTTTGCAAGGGCATCACCAGCTGAAGGCAAGTGCTGTCACAAGGATACCATCACAGGTAGTACAGACTTCTACCATCTACTAATAAAAAAAAAAACAACAAAAAATACAAACATAAAAAAACCAAAATAATTATTTATGGATGTCTAGAATTTCTGCGTCCCAAGCCCTGCCCTGGTTCTTTCTGCTGCTCAGGAGATAGAAATTAACTCTGTGCTCCATTTCTTTTATTTCTTCTTTCCAATATGATATCATACAAGTATGCAAGATAATTTCAGGAATGTATAACCACTTCTGCTATATCGTATGCCTATATGACAAATTCCTACGCTGCTCTGAACTTCCTCCTGTTTACCTTATACAGCCACTCCTTGCATCTGCACAGAGTTTGTAGGTCCATCTTATGCCTGTGGTGACTTTCTTCAGTACTCTGGTTTCCTCCCATGCTCTAGACTTGTCTCTACATAATATTCCCACCATTCTGCAGACAACCCCCTATCACGTTACAATTGTCGCTCCTTTGACTGTATACACCTTTAAGCTCTGTATAACAATGCAGAGCACTACTATATCCTGGAATGTAATTCAGGGTAAAATCTCAAATGTTCCCTTGAGGTTAACAGCAAACATCACGGGGAATAAGGAGCGCATGTCATGTCATGGTAAGTTTCCTTTTCCCACACAGTATGAATCCCTGCTTTGTTCAGCTGTACATGTATAAGACGGGCTGTGTTACTGGACATCATAATCACATCAGAAACTTACTTCTTTTTTCACAGATAATTTAGGTTTCATCTGGTAACACTGGCTTTGAGTACAAGCGTCCATGATGACCGGCCAAAGAGTCTCTCAGATAGTCTGCATATCTGTAATGGAAGAAAAAAAAACATCAGGTTTATGCAACCAGTCATTGGTATAAAGTAAAAAGCGAAAATATTACTAAGCTCAGCCATGGCAGAGGAGAAGGAAACAAGGACACGTCGTCTATATGGGGCACATCACCAGAGTTCCACTGAAAATGTCCAAACATTTAAAGGGGACCTTTCTTCAGATTCCATACCAAGTCTTTGTGTCCTATATATAAAGGCTATGTATACCTTCAGGGCAATTTTTTTTTATTATTGCATTGAATTCATTTTGGGCTAAAAACCATTTATTCAATTGGTCTTTATTAAAAAATGTTCAGCCGTTTCTGAGATACAAGGGTTAAAAATCAGTCTGTTTGCAAGTTGGCAGTGTGTTTTCTTTCAATCCCATCATCTGATGGCTTATGTAGCTCTTACCTCTGATCTCCTTACCTCATAAACACTCATTATATCTCAATTCTTATTGAACTTATAAGAATATTGCTTAAATAAGTGTTTATAAGGTCAGGAGATCAGAGATAAGAGCTACACAAGCTGCCAGATGACTGAAAGAAAACAGACTGACAGCTTGCAAACAGACTGATTTTTAACCCTTGCATCTCAGAAACGGCTAAACATTTTTTATAAAGACCAATTTAAAAATTATTTTAGGCCAAATTGAGTAAAATGCAAACATAAAAAATTGCCCTCAAAGATATACATAGCTTTTAATGGGACAAGTACATCAACATGTTTACCATATATTAACACCTTGTATGTGAATATTCTATGTATTTAAGTGGATAGTACAGTAGACAGGAGCGAATCGATTCATATGCTGTTCCAGCTGCTCAAGAGGCTACCCACTGCCATTTGATTCACAGGGTCAGACTTCTCACCTGGCCCTGACAATCCTGCACCACAGCTCCAACTATCTGCACAAGTACAGAGACTGTGCTGCTGCCCGGGTGGCAGTAGAACTGGGGTCAGAGAAGTTGTATCACCTGCAATCAACCATCTTCCATTTATGAAAACATGCAGGCACATTCTGTACCCTATACTGTCTCAGCGTACGAACAGTGACTGTGATTTTCCCTTCTGGTTTCTTTGTTTTCTAGAATCTCTATTCCCCAAACAATTCAGATATATAAAAAGCCTCAAGTAGCAAAGGAGCAGAAATATTATCCCTGCTGAGCAATTAAGACAGCCCTATGTCAGGAATGCATTATTCATCAGCAGCGCACGTAACATTACACTACAGTCCGCCATGCCAGGAAAGTGAATTCTGGGAGGGATAGTTAATGATTCGCGTTAATAAGGCAAGAAACAGACCTAAATATTAGATCATGTGGCCAAACCTCTTCTATCACCTTCCACTTACTGCTCATACTGTACATTCCAATAGGTAATCACATAGAAATATCCCTGCAGATCAGAAGAGGTCAATTCATTAGGTAAAGACTGCATTTCTCTTCTCTGTTTTTTCCGTTCTGGAAAACTATGTACTAACACACAGACTTCACTTCTCTTCCTTGATGATCTGACAGAACAGTTATAAGGCACCTTGACAATCAAAGAAAACATTAAGTGGCTGCCAAAGAAAGCAAAGTGGTACAGGACTCTCCATCACCTCTCTACGATCATTGTCCTACATAGTAACATAGTTTATAAGGCCGAAAAAAGGCATCTGTCCATCCAGTTCGGTCGTTATCCTGCAACAAGCAGTGGCCAAATCTATACCTTGGAGATGCAAGTAACCAACAGGACACTGGGTATGAAACAGTCTCTATATTACCAACAAGAGATATTAAAGAGGTTTCCTAGACTATCTGGATAGGTCATCAGTATCTGATCAGTGGAGATCTGACACCCAGGACCCCCGGCAATTAGATGTTTCAGAAGGCACAGGCGCTCCTGTGGGCGCCGTGCCCTTCTCCATGCTAATCAAACACAACGCCATACATTGTACAGCGGCTGTGCGTGGTATCATGCTCATCCCCATTTCCTTCTATGGGGCTTAGCTGTACCTAGGCCACCCATGTGACTGATAAATGTGTCGTCACTGGCCTAGGCAAAGCTGAGAGAAGGCCTTCTCAAACAACTGATCAACAGGGGTCCATGGTGTCAGAGCCACCACTGATCGGATACGCATGACTTATGCAGACAATAGGATTGTCATCAGTTCTAAAGTCTTGGAAAACCCCTTTAAAAATTTACCCTATCACTACCCTTTGCCACCAGGGATACCACCCTTTTACCCATCTATTCACCATAATTGAGGCAGCAGCATTTTTGTTTTCAGATATCCTATGGGCAGTCCTGGTTTAAAGGGGAATTTCCATCTTAGACAATGGGGGCATATTTCTAGGATATGCCCCCATTGTCTGAAAGGTGCAGGTCGCACCGCTGGGACCCGCACGTATATTGAGAACGGAACGGGGAGCACTGCACCTGGAGGACCCCGGGGTCCGGCCACCACCAGGCGCAGCTCCCCGTTACTCCCATAGAAATGAATGGGAGCGCAATGCACATGCGCGGCCACTGCTCCCATTCATTTCTATGTAGCTGACGGAAATAGCCAAGCTGGTGGCCCCTAGAAATAAATGGAGGGTGGCTGCGCATGTGCAGTGCGCCCTCCGTTCATTTCCCTGCTCCCCTCTCGATATAGGTGTGGGTCCCACCAGTGGGACCCGCACCTATGAGAAAATGAGAGCATATCCTAGCTTGAGTGGCTTGAGTGGCTGATTATTTGGGTGCTACAAGGAAACGGTTATCTTGTGCTGTTTAGAATCACCTTACAGGAAACAATTTCCAGGTTCTGAACTGAACTGCAAAGCTACAAAAGCTTAGAGGGAACATTGGAGGTTGAGCATCAATGGCAATGTCTTACATATTTAAAGAACACCTATCACCGGAATTAGGCTAGTTTCAGATGAGTGAGCTCAATGCGAGAAACACACCACGTGTAAGCATAGTTTCCCATTGTGACCTCTGCTCCTCTGACAGGATTGTTCTGACATAATGCCATCAAAGTAATTGAGTAGATTCCAGGTTTGGCAGGGACACACAGCATTATACATCATTATAATGCCGTGCAATCCTGTCAGAGGAGCAGAGGTTAGAATGGGAAATCATGCTCACACACGCTGCAAGTTTCTCACATTGAACTCGCCGGTCTGAAACTAGCTTTAGTGTTGTTTACAGTGAATAATGTTATTTTACGTATCAAGGCCTCTACCAGTACAGTGAAGCTGCCATTAAATCCCCTGCCCTCGGCTGACCTTGCCTCAGTCTACACAGAAAAGCTGACAAGTGAGCTGCAGAAAATAGAAAGAGTCTGCTCTAGCAGCAAGTGTGAAAACAAGATTTCAAGGTTTGTATATGGACAGACACAAAGTTTTGAGCTCCAGAGGGTTTCCATGGTAGGCTCTGGTAAAAATTCAGGACAAAATAGAACAAGGTGCTGCTCTAGTCTGTCCGCTAAAATGCCAGATGGGATAATGGAGACCAAACAGACTCCATTATAGTCAAAAGCATCTGTGGGGTGACATTGTGACAGTCATGCGACAGATCCTGTGCTTCCGTTATTTTTATTGTTCTGCTCCTATGATAGAGCAGAACAACAGAAATAAGGACACTGATGAGTGAGGCCTCAGACCAAGCAGAGCCCCAACTTCTTATTACTCCCATTTTTTAAGAATTTATGGACACACCCTTGTCACCTATTCAATGACAAGATTCATAAATTAGAATTCAACAGCTCGGTCTGAGAAAGGTAGAACTTGATGAACACATCAGTGGCTTTCGTTACATATGTCTGCATCTAGCTACCTAGATCATGGCACATGTGTGAGAACAAAAGCAGGCCGGTGGTATCAGGCTGAGAACCATATGTCTGGCACGCAGGTGTGTGGATCAGGATCATACATGCAATTTACACTGTAAAACTTCACTTAACACCAGCATAATGTCATTTATACCTGAACTTCTCATTTTCAAATTTAAACTTTGGGTTATTTTACGTGTCACTGGACGTGTCTGGTGAAAAAAAAAAAGTAAAAAGCTCATTTCATGTAACTTTCGTCACTGCAGATGCCTGGGGAATTTGCATGCGCACAGTAATTGAATGAAATCACTCTTCCCAGTATTTCCTTCCTGTCCAGTGAACTCTGTTCACAGTTGTGTAGATTATTTCCCATCAGGTTCCATTGCTTTTTTAAGGCTTGGGCTACATGGCGACACTGATGACGGGCAGGATTGTAGTGGTGATCCCATAGAAATAAGTGGGATCACAGAGGTGTTGGATTTTTTGCAACTTCCGTTCTGATCCCATTCAATTCTATGGAATCACCACCACTCTGCAAACAGTCATTCACACTACCATACTTTCACTCTGCATCCAATCCGCGTTGTTAGCCGTTGGGATGCGACCCATTAATTCCAATGGGGTCGCAAAAGATGCGGATAGCAAACATTGAGGCTGTCCGCATCCATATGTGTGCCCTATTCTTGCCTGTTCGGTGGACAAGAAGAGGCTTTTTTTTTTTTGAACAAAGGGTGGAACGCAAACAGCCAGTATCCATGTTTTGTGGACTGATATAGTCGTGTGAATACTTCTACTACGTCTCCTTGACTTCAAAGGCCAAAATGAACAGGAATTTAAATGTATAAATCAAAAGTTATCTTTTTCCATAAAACTATATATCGTTCTGCTCAGCTCCTCCTGCTTTATAACATGCTGCCTGCAGATTTGTAGCTATGAAACTGGCTGACTTGTGCACTTGGCAGCTGAAGACATCTGTGTTTATCCCATGTTCATATGTGCCCGCATTGCTGAGAGAAATTATATTTAAATATATGCAAATGAGCCTCTAGGAGCAACGGGGGCGTTGCCGTTACACCTAAAGGCCCAGCTCTCTCTGCAACTGCTGCGTCCTCTGCACTTTGATTGACAGGTCCAGGAAGTGTAAATATGATTACACCTGGCCCTGACTTCTCCTATTCTCTTAAAATCAATCAAAGATGCCTTCAGCTGCTAAGCGCTCATGCAACAGGTAAGCCTGTTTCATAGGTACAAATCAGCTGACAGAAGCCCTTTAAATTGGTCTCCCGGCTACAGATATTTGGATAGGATAGGTCATTAATATCAGATATGTGATGTTCCCTCAGATCAGCTGCCATAGCAGCAGCAGTGGTCGGGTCAGCAATATCTGTAGCATTGAGAACCCCCTTAAGAATCCACAACCAAACCTAACTTCCACCTTAAAGGACCCTCATGTTAACCAATAATGTAGTCAGTGAAACTACCACGATAACATTGAGATTTTCACTCCTTCCGGTATTTGAAGAACACCACTGTCTGCAATGCTAATCTTGCCAACAAAAATAAGGAAATCTAATGGGACTCACTAAAGTCAGGGGGGTCAGTCAGCAGCTGTTTATGCTCCAATGTTAATCACATCTGTTATAGCAGTAATGATCAATGTACCATAATTTATAATATATCTCCAGAGGAGAGCTTCATGTCAGTCCCTGAAATGAGGTTCCCACTGCATTATAAGGGCTCTGTCGCACGAGCGATGCAGTCCGGAAATCATGCTCCATATGTGAGCGTGATCCTCCGTTCTGGACACTGCTCATCTTACAGGAACGTATAGCATTATACTGATTTATATAATGCTGTGTGTCTCTGCTCGACTTTCCTTCTAGAGAATCATACTGACATAAAGCTGTCACTATGATTCTGTAGGAATAAGGTCATGCAGAGACACACAGCATTATAAATCAGTATAATGTCCTGCGTTCCTGTAAGATGAGCAGTATCCAGAGTGGAGGATCACACTCACATATGGAGCATGATTTCCGGACTGCATCGCTCGAGTGAAACAGCCCGAAGACTTTGTCCACACATAGGGGAAGTGATGTGGCACATCACCACACCACAGTGACACAAAGTACTATGCAAAGTTTTAGGCAAGTGTGAAAAAAGTTTTAGGCAAGTGAATGAACAAAATAGAAATCTAAATCAAATCCATATTTGATGTGACCTCCATTTGCCGTCAAAACAGCATCAGTTTTTCTAGGCACACTTGCTCACGGTTTTTGAAGGAACTCAGACGGGAGGTTGTTTCTAATATCCTGGAGAACTAATCACTGACCTTCTGTGGATGTAGGCTTGCTCCTTCTATCTCTTCGTGTAATCCCAGACAGACTCGATGATGTTGAGATCAGGGATCTTTAGAGGCCATATCTCCTCTTCCGGGACTCCTTGTTCTTCTTTACACTGAAGATAGTTCTTAATGACATTAGATGTATATTTTGGGCTGTCGTCCTGCTGCAGAATACTTTTTGAGCCACTCAGACATCAGACACACCCTGATGGTAAGTATCAAGCTCTTTTGAAGAGGTGGGCAGTGGACAGAATTGAAGATTGTAGAAGCAGTGGTCAGCAAAAGAAACATAGTGCAGCAGATGAAGATTTCCTAATGTGCCTATTCCAAAAATCTATCTAAAAAAGTTGCACAGATTGGCTCACCTTGGGTTTCTACATTTATTTCCCTGAATGCTCTGCAAGAGGGTGGGCAAGGGGCACTTTACGGCAAGGGGGGAGGTCTGAGATGCACCATTTTGCACCTACGTTTCAGTACAATTCTGGTGTAAAAATCTGTCTCAGCCGACCAATAGTTGGTAAAGAAAAAGTGTCTAGCACTGCGAGACATGTATCATCCAGCCTGAGTCACTATGATAAATCTGGTGCAGGTCCAGACAGCCTGTCAAAGCTTACACTATCTTTATGGTTAGCAAATCTGGACCATTATGCTTACTTCCCTTCGAAAACGGAAGATGTCCAAGCCATCAGCTCAGAACTGGCAGAAACCAGTGGAACCCAGGAATACCCAGCAACCATTTGTAGAAGTCTGTCCAGACGTAGTCTATATGGAAAAATTGCAGCCAGTTGCAGCCAATTCAGAAAATTGAGTTGGGGATTTTCAGCAAATAGCATTTATCATGTAGAGAAAGTTAATACAAGGCACTTACTAATGTATTGTGATTGTTCATATTGCTTCCTTCGCTGGCTGGATTAATTCTTCAATCACATTATACACTGCTCATATCCAGCGGTTATGACCACCCTGTAATCCAGCAGAGGTGGCCATGCACGCACATTATAGAAAAAAGCACCGTCCATGGTTCCAGCCACTGGAGAGGTTCCAGCCATCAACAAGTCTATCTGAGATTACATGGAGACAGGCCTACATCCACAGAGGATCAGTGGTTAGTTCTCCAAGATGCTTGGTACAACCTCCCTGCTAAGTTCCTTCAAAAACTGTGTACAAGTACAGTATATCTAGAACAGGGATGGCCAACCTGCAGCTTTCCAGCTGTTGTAAAACTACAACTCCCACCATGCCCTGCTGCAGGCTGAAAGCTATAGGCAGTCTTGGCATGCTGGGAATTGTAGTTGTGCAACAGCTGGAGAGCCTCAGGTTGGCCATCCCTGATCTAGAAGAAATTATGCTGCTTTGAAGGCAAAGGTCAGTCACACCAAATATTGATTTGATTTAGATTTCTCTTTTGTTCATTCATGTAGCATTTTTTATAGATAAAAATAAACTATTAATACTCCTATAATTGAAAGCATTCTTACTGTGCAGCATTTTTACCACACCTGTCTAAAACATTTGTACAGCACTGTACTTAATAATACATTTGCATAAATATGAAGTTCCAGACAAAGAAATATCAAAGCTGTGCGACTATAGAAGAAGGTATCTGTAATCCAGTAACTGATCTCAGCATTGATGCCGGATTGGCCTAGTTATCAGACTGGTCAGAAGTGAATGTAAGAAGCTGGCACGCTAGAAACTCTCTGCACATGCACAACACCAAACCAAGTGTCCTGTACAGTCTGTCCATGATAGCAGACATGAAGAGCTGTACACAACTACACAGGGGCATACTGATATACTGCACGTCTGCATACAGAACCTTTTTATAAAAGCTATTAAGAGCAATTTAAAGGGATATTACAGCTATGTAAAGTTATCTCCTACAGGATAGATGATAACTATTAGATCACTGAGGTCCTCCTGGTGGGCTGATCACGAGAACTAGGACTCCATACCCTGTGGAGCCCCCAAAACGAACAGACAGGCCCAGCTGGACATATGTGCAGCCACTCCATTCATTTCTATGGGAGTTCAGAGTATAGCGCTCTTATATCTATGGGACTCCCACAGAAATTAATGGGGTTCCCCAAGTTATATTTATTGATGACCTATCCTCAGGATAAGTCATCAATATAAGATCGGCGGGGGTCAGACACCCGGCACCCCCACCGATCAGCTGTTTGAATAGGAGGCGGGTACCATACTATCGCTGCCTACTCTTCACATGCTAGCCGTGAGTAGGTGTAATTACACCTAACCGCCCCATTCATACAATTCTATAGGTGTGATCCGTTTCATTGAAATGAATGGGGCGGTTAGGTGTAATTACACCTACTCACCACTACCCATGTTACGGCTAGCATGTAAACAATGAAGAGGAGGTAGCACTGGCACGGCGCACGCCTCCTCTTCAAACAGCTGATCGCCGGGGGTGCCGGGTGTCTGATATTGATGACCTATCCTGAAGATAGGTCATAAATAAATTTAACTTTGAGAACCCCTTTAAGGGAGCGGCTGTGCGTATAACTGCCTGGCCTCTGTAATGGCCAGCATCGGAGTTAACTCTGATACCAGCTGCTTAATGCCATAGATGAACCTGTCTATAGTGACCATGGCATCTAGGCAGTTAGAGTTACAGGGCTCCCTCTGCCACCATCAGCCATGGGCCTAACAAAGGCCACCAGGACTGGCATGACTGTATGTCTATTAGACTGCGGCAGACACAGTCTAATAGACAGCCTGTCATTGTTATCCGTATACAAGGTATAACACTGTATTATAAAAGTAATGTTCCTTAGTGAGAGTAAAAAAAAAAATTAAAAGGTTAAAGTTTTAAAAAAACACATTGTTAAGCTACTTTCACATTTGCGTTTTTTGCAGATCCATCATGGATCTGCAAAAACGCTTCCGTAATCTGGTTGCATTATGTCTTATATAGCCATGACGGATCCGTCATGAACACCATTGAAAGTCAATATGTGATGGATCCGTTTTCTATTGTGTCAGAGAAAACCGTCCCCATTGACTTACATTGTGTGTCAGGACAGATCCGTTTTGCCTCACACCACATCGCAGACCGAAAAACACTGCTGCAGCGTTATTCTGTCCACGACGGGAGCGCAACCAAACGGAATGGAATACATTCTGGTGCACTCCGTTTCGTTCAGTTTTGTCCCCACTGACAATGAATGGGGACAAAACGGAAGTGTTTTCCCCCTCTATTGAGATCCTATGATGGATCTCAATAGTGGAAAGGGAAAATGAAGATATGAAAGTAGCCTTACACTAAAAAGTGGTTTTATTTTGTAAAAGTGCTAAAAACACATATGATATCACACTGTTTGCTAGAAACCATATAATAAACAAACCTTGTTATTTAAACTTCCTGTTAATGTAAAAACAAAACCCATGCCCCCTAAAAAAAAAAGGGTTAATAAAAAAATAGCACCAATAAAAACCATCTCTCGCCCTGCAAAAATCAAGCCCTCATACAGCTACATCTGCACAAAATGGTTCTGGTTCTTGGAATACGGTGACATAACGAGATGTACTGTTATTGTACAAAATTAGTAAAAACAAAAAGCTATACATATTGCCGTAGTCGTACCGACCCATAGAATAAGAGTAATACACTAGGTATGTGGAACAGTGATGAACACTAAAGAGAGCAAAAGACAATGGCAATTTTCCCCATTACCACCCCAAAAACTGTATTAAAAGTTATATGTATCCCAAATAGGTGTCACTAAAAGAAAAATAACTGCAAGAAAAATAAAAAAGTTATGGCCAGAAAAAAAAACAGCCATGTACTGTAATATGTCATACTCCTTCATGGCTGAAAATATTTCATACTCCTGTATTATTTCATACTCCTTCATGGCTAAAAATACATCTCAAAACTGCTAAGAGCAGTTTTAATTCTCTTCTGTAAAAAAAAAAAAAAAAGCACTGCGACCACATCTGATCTTGGGTCGTATCCAATATAGCAGCTCAGCTTAATTGAAGTGAAAGGGACTGAGCTCCAATCCCACATACAAGCCTTCAGTACGATAAAGGTACCCTGCGTACTCCAGTGTAAACATCCCAGAACACAAACTACTGTACACAGCAAATGCACCGTAATATACAGAACACACAGATACAGCATCTACAGGGTACATAGACAGACCGCTGCCCCCAATATATCCAAATGACGGCAAGACAAACACCTATAAGTGTCCAATCAGCGGGGTCCCACAAGAATGGGGGCTATGCGCCGCTCCATCAATTCTATGGGACTGCTGGAGACAGCCAGGTAAAAGCACTGCTGTGAACTCAGCCTTACCAATTTACAATGTGATGTCTCATCAGCTCTTACAGGACCAGTAAAGCGAAAATCCACTTTCTGTAGAACTCCTGATACCAGTCACGCATGTATGGAAATGATTCTGGAGAGGTGACACTAAGAATGGAATCACAAATCTCATTGAGGAAAACTACAATCTGCTTCTGTCAGCCAGGAAAGGGCTGCTCCCAGAGAATACTACTATAAGGGAAGGCGCCCTGTCAGACAGAGTGTATACTACATCACTCATTATACATCATGCTGTGGCGGGGCTCAGCAGGGGATCTGGAGGAGCAGACATGTTGGACGCATGCAGGCACAGCCCCACCACACACAGGAATGATCCCACACCGGCGCCCCTAGCTCAGGAGAAGGAAACAAGTGACAGAGGCGCTGCTGCCGTCATCATTACCAGATGATCCGCTCAGGGTCAGGCCCCCTCAGCTCTCCAGCCGGTGCGCGGTGACAGCTGCGGCCCAGCAGCCGTAGAGCCCTGTTTCTTGCTGTCCCTGCCCAGGGTTGCAGCAGATCAGGGACCAGAGATCGGGGCTCTTGCTGTCAGCCGCTGCATCCTCAGCAGAGCCCGGACACCGTGCAGGATCCGCTGCGCAGCTGACGAGCTGTTGTGGTTCCAACCACTGACGTCTCTGACGTCATCAGCCGGCGCGCACGCTTCGGCGCAGTGGTTGGCAGGGAGGCGTGGTTGGCAGCTGTGCGCACACTGTCAGAGCAGTGGACAGGGACCGATGTGTTGTATCCTCTCGTAGAACCTGCTCCGCCAAACATATTCCTGCATTCACTTTTTATTTATTTATTTATTTTTTACTATGGGCGATACGATACCAGTAATTTTTAAACCCTTTTATAGCAAAATGTTTTTAGCTGTTTTTGTTCACTTTTTTAAAGCTATTGTACATTTTTGTACCTTTTTTCCTAATGGAATGACATGTTTTAGTTCACTTTTTTTAAGCCATTGTGTATTTTTTTGGCAATTATAGAACACCTAAAATCCATATTTTCATCATTCCCTGTTTGGCCTTGGAGCCAATTACCCATTCCTAAGAATTAGGGCCCGTTCACACGACCTTGTGAATGGGTCCGCATCTATTCCATTCATTTCAAAGGGCAGCATTAGATCGCGGGCAGCCGCGGCTTTCGAAAAAAGATAGAACATGTCCTATTCTTGTCCACAAATGCGGACAAGAATAGGCATTTTGTATGGGGTGCCGGTCATGTGTGTTCTGCAAATTGTGGAACACACACTGGCCGGCATCCATGTTTTCGCAGATCCGCATTTTTGAGGATCTGAAAAAACACGGCAGTCTGAACGCCCCCTTAGTGGCCAAATTTTTAAAAATCCAGTCAGTCCTGCTGTTTCAGCACCACACCCTTCCAACTAGCAGTGGACATGCCGTTCTACCACGTGACTTCTGGTTCCAGTGACTGGCCAAAGCAGTCACAGGACCAAGTCAATTTCGGTCTGGCAGAGACCCAAAGTGGTTAAGAAGGGGGCCATGGCACTGGAAATCAGGACTGCTTTGCATTGATTAGGAAAGTTAGCTCCTAAGCTGAAAAATTCCTTTAATTTAGTTTGGGGTCTAGGGCTTTGGTTATGGTGGAAGGGAATTTACTTGGTTTGGGTAAAACTAGTTTAAACAAATTGGCTTCATGGTCGTCTACAAAAACAGTGCCCATACACCTTGAAAAGCTTTTGGCTGAATGCTCATTTGACTGAAAGCCATCTCTACCTGCGACTGCATACACAATTGGCACCTTTAAGTGGATGTCTGGCAGGATAATTTTATTTATATATAAGGGGCAGAATAGGTTACAAAAAAGAAACATTACAATGTAAGGGGTTAGACCTTATGTAAGATCTTTTAGACCCTTCAGTGTTATATGTAGCTCTCCACTCAAGGATGGTGGATGGAAACTGGCAGACACAGACCTATGGCTTTACCAATCTTATGTTGGGCAACCAGCTTGGAGGTTACAGTGTTCTTTGCAAAAGCAAATGGCTTAATGGTTAAAATCTCGTGTGGTTACAACAGTCTCTCTTTGAGGCACCAAGTTTGACAAATACACAGTCTCCAATTGGCAAGAGGCACCTATCGTCTTCTGACATTGCTCTCAAAATTCCTCTGGCAATGTCAATCCTTCCCTAGAGTCTTCCTCTCAGTGGCAACAATGAAAAGGGCTGATGCCATCTGCTGGTTTACAGGTCATGGCAACTCTACTCAAGAAGCACTCCATATACTCTCCTTGTGGCACAATGATGCACACTGTACACAGGTTGTGTTATTGCTGCTCATACAGTCTGGTATGCCATTCTTCATACAGGCCTTTCTTTAGGTGAAGAGGCATAGACAAGCCAGTGTGCCACCAGTAGTTATTTAGAGGTCCACTGACTGAAGGGTGTGAAAGTCGGCTACCCATGCTGCAGTTGTTCCTGCTGCTTCAACTCTATTTAGGCCCTGCTTTAGTGTGCTGATTGACAATCACCACTCACCTCCACTAGCTAGCTAACTACCGTGCATGATGCATCTGGTTCTCACTTAGTCCCAGCAGCTGCAGCATCTCTCTTTACAGCTTCCCTTTGTTGTGTCTTGTGACTGCTCTCAGCGTTCTCTGCATGTTACTTCTGACATGGTCCGTAGAGCCATCTCTATTTGTAAAAACTAGAAACATGCTTAGGTGCATCGGGGCGCTCTTGACATGACAGCTACACATACCCCTGACTCAGCCTAGCATTGGCACGTATGTATCACTGGGTGTATCTCAAGGTGAAGGATAACTTATGACATCATCCCTTTCCAGTATGTATTATTTATGGCCACCATTTACAAGGTGTTTAACCCACAGTATTACACAAACTACTCAAGACCTCACTGGCACCTCACAGCGACATACTGGCAATGTCAGAACATTAGTATGGTATATCTTATATTACGGTATTAAGATATACATAACACAATGTGCCACACAATATTAATGAGGTAGCATGTCACATAATACCGTAACAGTTCAACTAGGGTGTAAATGCTGCTGTAACTGGTCTCTGCTTCTTGGTCCCATCTTGACACAGAGGAAATGGCATGAGATGCTTGGTCAGCCTCTCACTGACTGCAGCGGTTCCCCACCTCAGCCACTGATAGTTTTAAGCAGTCCTGAGAAAGGCCAGAAAACAGGGAAGGGCGTGTTTTTTTTTTTTTTTTTTTTTTTTGGGGGGGGGGGGGGGGCATCTGTAAAACCTCATTCACCTGTCAGTAATTCACGGTTGCGTGATGTATGTGTTCTCCACGGAAAGCACACATTCATTCTTCACACTTCCATGTTTTAGCATGGTTCACGGGTCTGTGATTTTAGCACGGAAGCATGATCTATTTTGTCCATGTTCAGGGATCCATCAGGGACCATTAGGAGGAGATGCAATGAAAATTAATTTTGAACAGTACAGTGTCCATGAAACACAGATGACACAAAGAGCAAAATGGACACATGGACCAAACTTTGAATGAATCACCATGTTATCACGGATTACACGGACACAGATGGGTTAAGGAGGCTTAAAGTTGGTGGTTTATTGGAATTTCCTGGAAGTTTCGTGGTGGTGCAAGGGATGGGACCTTGGTACCAAACTCGAGTTCGGGAAATGTTTTTTTACAGTACAAATTAATTTGACGTTATTACACGAAGTCTCACGAGACTTTGCAAAGCAATAACTTCAGCTCATCGAAGCCAATAAATTCTAATACTGTACAGAGCTCCTGCTCTGTATAGTATTGGAACAAAGTTTTATGTGAATTGACTTAGGATGTTTCATCCCTAAAAACTATATATATATATATACACCATGTTCCAAATTATTATGCAAATGATATTTATCTTTGATTTTCCTAAATGGTCGGTGCAAATGACAGTCAGTATAATAAAAGTCATCACCCGTTAGAGTATACATCGAATTTTATTGAACAAACCTCCCAATGATAACAGTATATTCTTCAAAAATTAAAAAAACTCAAAATTATTATGCACAGTAGAGTTTCTAAACATTTTATATGTTTTAAGAACTGAAAATGCTCATTTGTGGAATTTGCAGCATTAGGAGGTCACATTCACTGAAATAAAAAGCTATTTAAATCCAAAACATCCTAACAGGCCAAGTTACATGTTAACATAGGAACCCTTTGATTTCACCTTCACAATTCTTGCATCCATTGAACTTGTGAGTTTTTGGAGAGTTTCCGCTTGAATTTCTTTGCATGATGTCAGAATAGCCTCCCAGAGCTGCTGTTTTGATGTGAACTGCCTCCACCCTCATAGATCTTTTGCTTGATGATACTCCAAAGGTTCTCTATAGGGTTGAGGTCAGGGGAAGATGGTGGCCACACCATGAGTTTATCTCCTTTTATGCCCATAGCAGCCAATGACACAGAGGTATTCTTTGCAGCATGAGATGGTGCATTGTTATGCATGAAGATGATTTTGCTCCTGAAGGCACATTTCTGCTTTTTGTACCACGGAAGAAAGTTGTCTGTCAGAAACTCTATATACTTTCCAGAGGTCATTTTCACACCTTCAGGAACCCTAAAGGGGCCTACTAGCTCTCTCCCCATGATTCTGGCCCAAAACATGACTCCTCCAGCTCCTTGCTGACATCGCAGCCTTGTTGGGACATGGTGGCCATCCACTACTCCATCCATCTGGACCATCAAGGGTTGCACGACACTCATCAGTAAACAAGACTGTTTTAAAATTAAGTCTTCATGTATGTCTGGGCCCATTGCAACTGTTTCTGCTTGTGAGCACTGGTTAGGGGTGGCCGAATAGGTGTATGCACCACAGCAAGCCTTTGAAGGATCATACACCTTGAGGTTCAAGGGACTCCAGAGGCACCAGCAGCTTCAAATATCTGTTTGCTGGTTTGTAATGGCTTTTTAGCAGCTGCTCTCTTAATCCGATGAACTTGCCTGGCAGAAACCTTCCTCATTCTGCTTTTATCAGCACGTCTGTGCTCTGAATCAGCCACAAATCTCTTCACAGTACGATGATCACGCTTAAGTTTTTGTGAAATATCTAATGTTTTCATCCCTTGTCCAAGGCATTGCAGTATTTGATGCTTTTTGGCAGTAGAGAGATCCTTTTTCTTTCCCATTTTACTTGAAAACAGTGTCCTGCTTAATATTGTGGAACATCCAGTTTTCCTTTAATTGGGCTCACCTGGCAAACTAATTATCACAGGTACCGGAAATTGATTTCAGTGATCCAAAGAGCCCTGAGACACAATACCATCAATGAGTTTCATTAAAAAACAAAAATTTAATCTTTATGACACTTAAATCCAATTTGCATAATAATTTGGAACATGGTGTGTATATATATATACATACACTAGCAGAGGGACCCAGCTTCTGTGTGTCGTTGCAGAGAGAAAGTCACCCTCCCACCCCTGCAGCTGACAAAAGTTGATTTTTACCTTCAATTTTTTCAATCCCCATTGGCTGCAGAGTGGGAGGGGGCGTGACCTAGCGAGACCCGGGGCGGGGGTTTTAAGTCCTTCTTTGAAGAGTGGCCTGAATTACAGGTCGATGCCACAGTGGGTAGCAGTGGAAAAAAACAGCTTTTATTACTACTGAACGGTCTTAGTCTCAAATTAGTCTAAAACATAAGTTATATTTATGGTAACCGGAATACCCCTTTAACAGTGTCATCCACAGCGCTCTGCCCCTTTAAAGCAGTGAAGAGAAATGGCTGGGTTGTTATGGAAACCTGCAGTAAACCTGTGTGTATGTGGAGAGTATGGCAGTTGGGATTTGAAGAGAAAGGCTCCCAGGCTAATATTGGCTAATGCAGGTCATATTTTGGGAATATCTCAGGAACGGTATGTCCTAGAGAGCTGAGACCTGGTCTAAAACCTTCCTGGACACCTGATGTACCTGTGTGCCGAATTTGGTGAAAATGGGTCCAGTAGTTTAGTCGTGCATAAAGAACAGATGGACAGACAGAAACTCATTTTTATAATATAAGGGATACATACTAGCAAAAGGACCCAGCTTTGCCTGGGTATATGTCATCTATTTCATTTAATGTTTGTGTGTCGTTGCAGAGAGAAAGCCAAAGCAGCTGACAGAAGTTGATTTTTACCTTCATTTTTTCAATCCCCATTGGCTGCTGAGTGGGAGGGGGCGTGACCTGACAGGTCGAGGGCGTGGTTTAGCGGGACCTTGGGGGGGCTGTTTTTAAGTCCTTCTTTTGAGGGTGGCCTGAATTAGAGGTCGATGCCATGGTAATTTATGAGGACATGCAATGGGTAGCAGTGGAAGAAAACATCTTTTATTACTACTGAACGGTCTAAAATTAGTCTAAAACATAAGTTATATTTATGGTAACCAGAATACCCCTTTAACAATGTCATCCACGGCACTCTGCCCCTTTAAGGCAGTGAAGAGAAATGGCTGTGTTGTTATTTACCTGAGCTCCTCAGCTGGCTGCTAATTACTTGTTATGGAAACTGGTGTGTATGTGGAGAAAATGGCAGTTGGAATTTGAAGTGAAATGCTCCCAGGGTAATATTGGCTAATGGAGATCATATTTTGGGAATATCTCGGGAACGGTATGTCCTAGAGAGCTGAGACCTGACTGAGTCAGGGGTGTTGCTTAGCGAGACCCGGGGCGGGGGTTTTAAGTCCTTCTTTGAAGAGTGGCCTGAATGACAGGTCGATGCCATGGTAATTTATGAGGAAACACAGTGGGTAAGAGTGGAAGAAAACATCTTTTATTACTACTGAACGGTCTTAGTCTAAAATTAGTCTAAAACATAAGTTATATTTATGGTAACCGGAATACCCCTTTTACAGTGTCATCCACAGCGCTCTGCCCCTTTAAAGCAGTGAAGAGAAATGGCTGGGTTGTTATGGAAACTTGCAGTAAACCTGTGGGTATGTGGAGAGTATGGCAGTTGGGATTTGAAGAGAAAGACTCCCAGGCTAATATTGGCTAATGCAGGTCATATTTTGGGAATATCTCAGGAACGGTATGTCCTAGAGAGCTGAGACCTGGTCTAAAACCTTCATGGACACCTGATCTACCTGTGTGCCAAATTTGGTGAAAATCGGTCCAGTAGTTTGGTCGCACATAGAGAACGAACAGACAGACAGAAACTTATTTTTATAATGCGAGATTACCAAAACAAAATAAGGAACCCATTTTAATTTATTTTGGTTTCAGTATGCATATTTGAAGTGTGAAAAAATGACTTTTAATTGGGCAAAAAAGTTTTAAAAACTAAAAAAAAAAAAAATTGCCCCAAAAACCCATTGATAAAAAGCCCAATGTGCCATCACGCGTGCTAAATCACGCTAAGTCTGTTCATTGAGGCCTTTTCAAGCCTAGTCATTAAAGGGGTTCTCCAAGTTAAATTTATTGATGACCTATCCTCAGTATAGGTCATCAGTATCAGATCAGCGGGGGTCCGAGACCCGGCACCCCTGCCGATCAGCTGTTTGAAGAGGAGGCACACGCCGTACCACACTGCCTCCTTTTCACTGTTTACATGCTGGCCGTAATGGGGGTAGTGGGGAGTAGGTGTAATTACACCTAACTACCCCATTCATTTCAATGGGAAGAATCGCTCCCATAGACTTGTATAGGAACGATCCTTCCCATGAATGAATGGGGCAGTAAAGTGTAATTACACCTACTAACCACTACCCCCGTTACGGCCAGCATGTAAACAGTGAAGAGGAGGCAGCGCTGGTGCGGCGCGCGCCTCCTCTTCAAACAGCTGATTGGCAGGGGTGCCGGGTGTCGGACCCCCTCCGATCTGATATTGATGACCTAGCCTGAGGATAGGTCATCAATAAATTTAACTTGAGGAACCCCTTTAAGGGATTAAAGATAGGATAATCGCTTTAAGCTGGACACACCAAATTTATTGATATTGGTATTATAGTGTGGGAAAATCAGAATTTTCATTTTTTTACCTGGAGTTATAATTTAATTAAAAAAAAGAGCATGTGGAGCATCAACTTGCTGTTCTGGCTCAACTGAATCTCATTAGGAGAATGGAGAATTACTAATGCTCTGCCTAAATTAACTTCGAACCTTCCATTGGAAGTGTACATTGGGAGGGTTTCCAAAGTACGCCACCAAAGGGAAGGCTTGGACATATGTATCATTATAAGCATATAACGGAATATGTCATCATGGGCATTCATCATCCATTAAAAAATAAATTAATCAGTTGTAGAATGTGTCTGCAGAAAGCAGAATGCAATTTTCTATAGCACTTAGTAGCACAAGTAGATAAAAAAAAAATCACCTTTATTTTAATATATTAAAAACAGGAATCGTAATATCTAAAATACAGGAGCATGCTGTTATACTACTCTGACACATTTCTGATCCATCTGGGTCCTTAATCATAGAATCAGCGATCTGTAGGAGTCAGACACGCTTCAGAAGTGTAACTGCATGTTCTGTAATTTGGATATTACGATTGCTGTTTTTAATAAAATAAAATATTCATCTTCTTGGAGTGCTGGATCACCTGTGTCAAGCCATCATTGAGTTGGGAGGAGTTGTCCTGGATTCAGAGCACCCCTAGGAGGTGTGATGATTAACCTTCGTTGTATGCACTTCTCTATACTGTAAAAAATAAAGTGGTATACATGCTGAACATAGGCCAAAACGGCACTGTTATACCATGGGGTTCTATATATGTTTAACTTAAAGGGTTGTCCCATCTTGGGCATTGGGGGCATATCACTAGCATATGCTCCCCATGTCTGATAGGTTTGGCCCCACCTCTGGGACCCACACCTATCTTTAGAACGAAGCCCGCAAAGTGAGAGAGGGCTTACCACACATGCACAGCTGCCCGCCATTCATTTCAATGGGATATTCTATAGAATGGCATGTTCTCCCAGGAGAAGCTTAGGTGAAACATATCAGAAGTTTCCTCCTCCCTGGTCGGTATTATGTTTATGTTCATACTGTCTTGATATATAAGCTGTAGCTAGTGGGGGCTTAGTTATAATTTTACTTTGTGTCAGGTTTATGCACTTTATAATTGGGTACCTTCCTATTTAGTCGCAGTTTTATTCCGGCCACCTCTTGGCATGTTTGCCGTGCTGCGGCCGGAACACGTGCACTAGCGGCAGCACGGATCCGGGGGGCTGTTCACCCACCGGAACAGGCTGCCGCTAGCCTGAAAGCAGCCTTAATTACATAAAGAGCGTCCATTTTCAGAGTACAAACGTACGGTAATGCTTTTAGAAAGATTTTGTACCTTTTGTAATAGAACAAAAATTGATAAAGGAAAAAATATACATTTTTTCAGAATTTTCAGTTTTTCAAAAATGATATATATCATCTAATGGCACAAAAGAAAGGTCTAAGGTGTCCCATGAAAAATAATATCAAATACAGGTAGGATGGCTCTGAAATGAATCAGTTATATGCAGTTGGATAGGTCTATTGCTGAAACTGGAAAAATTAGGTCTACTGCTGGAACTGAAAAATTAGCCTGGTAAGGAAGGGGTATAAACACTCCAGTAATGAAGCTGAATAAGAAAAATTTTACTGCTGCATGGTAGCATCATAAACGCTCGGACAGATTTACTAATCCTGTTTAAAAGGGTAGTCCATGTTAGAAGAATATTTCTGAAATATCCATGCAGTGCGTGCTGTAGCAGAATAATACCGCAGCATGCTTTCATCTCACCTGAACTTCTGTTAGGAAGTCCCCGGCTGCCAGATCATTGTCTATGTAAGCATCGTACCTCCACATCGTACCTGTCCACAGGTTATTTGCTGTTTGCAACCCTCCCCCCATTAATTCCAATGAAGGCAAGCTGTAATACCAGACACAACCCAGGAACAGGGGTGGTGCCTAAACACTTGTCAAGCTGGAAAACTGAAACTGGCAAGCTGGGCGCATTTTGTGACAAAGTCGAGCACATTAGTAAATTTTCCCTTTTGGCAATGAATAATGGAGGTCCATTATTTAAAGGGAGTCTTTCACCTGTTTTTCACCAATATAACTAAGAGCATACTGGCCCACAGAAGATTGCAGACACATCCCAGACATACCTGTGTGCACTGTGTGTCTGTATTACATGTCCAGGAAAAGCACTTTTATTCTGCAGGTGCTCAAAGCAAACCAGACTGAAGAGGGGAGGGCTGCTTTAGCTGCTCATATCTTGGGATTGGTAGCAGATAGAAAAATGGTTCTGACCTTATTTGAAAACTGGCATTCCAAGCTTTCAAATGATATTTGGGAGAGAAAGCTGTTTTTAGTTTCACTTTCAGCTGGGCACTTGGGAGCTGTTTTCCTGCAGAATAAAAGTGCTTTTTCTGAACATGGAATACAGACACACCTTTAAAAATGGTTGTTGATAAGAGAAGTACAGGGCGAATGTTCACTTAATTCAACACATTTTACTGTGTCAATATACCATCCAGTTTAATTCAACACATTTATGGCGTTAATATGTATGATCCAGTTTAATTCAACACATTTTACAACGTTACTATACAAGTTTAATTCAACACACTTTAATGCGTTAATATATGTGCCATTGTAAATTAACCTCAGTGTGCAGAGTGTTAGTAGAAGGATGTTTAACTTATCCTCTGTTAATTACCAAAAAAATCTTTGCTGCCGTGTAATAATCAGTGTACCAAACCTGGACTTGTGATTGTTTAAAGGGAATCTATCACAAAAACCTGTTCTATATTTTATTTATGCTAAAAAAAAATCTATTATATATTTGTAAGAAATAATAAATAAATAAATAAATAAAAATTCCAATGTGTGAAATATTATAAATAAATATTAGATTTTACCATATTTACCATCTTTGGTTACCAGGGGGAGCTCTGCTGGCCAAATGAGGCTTTGAGCAACCTGTAAGTAGGCATGCTGCAAAAAAGTGGGTGGTACCAATGACATCACCAATTCACACCTTCAGCGGTGACATCACTGCTTCAGCAAGATAAGATGAGACAATGGCTTCGTTACAAAAACACAGATCTCTGCTCCTCAGGCTCCTCCCCCACTGGTCACATGGCCGATTACATCACTAAGGTCCTACAGCCCCAAGAACCTCCATCTACTCTGTTTCTGAGTCCTGGGCCGCTCACCCCAGCAGTACACTCAGCAACAATTGTCTGCACTGCTGGGGTGAGCTGCCATAGAATTTAGAACAGGCAGCCTAATGAAGACAAGGACACTGCTGCAGGAGTGAGGAGCAGGCACAGTGGGCTTCCCCCAGCAGCAAGGAGGGAGGACCTGGCTGTGTGTTACTGGTGTCATCACAGGGGCGGGCTCACGTCTTCCATTCATTCTCTATAGGGTCGGCAGCGACTGAGGAAACCTATGTACATGCCTGCCGTAAGTGAGGTGCCATTGTGTTGTAAACCCAGACTGTCACACTTTACTTCCAACATAGCAGCCCCCATGTAAGGCAAGAAAACTGAATAAAAAAAAAAAAACATTTACACAATATGAAAAATACATTATGTTAAAACCTGCTTTTGTTATGTTGTAAAACATATCAAAATTTTTTTCTTTGCGATAGTGTCCCTTTAAATAGGCCTCATAATAAAATGTCTGGTACATGAATGACTGAGTGGAAAATGAAAGACCTGTGTCTTGTCTCTGCAAGTGCGTATGTGGGTGTCTGTAGTAGTGCAAACAGCAGTAGCAGCACCAGCCGTCTGGTAAGTAGTAATAGCAGCAGACCACAGTTCTTCCTAGCTTCTGGTAGGCGCCAATTTATTATTGAGGACAAAGAAGATGATTGTGGACTGGATGGCTCACATCTTGTCACGCCAATGGTCCATGCTTACCACTATCCTGCTGTCTCAAGCAGACGATGGCATTGCTCCTCTCTCCATGCGTGTATTGGAACCAGTGGTCAGTGAACTTTCCAACACGAAAGTTAATCCTTTCCTCTCGCTCCATGGCCATCTACTGATTAAGGTGCTGATCTACCTATTTAACCCCTTCCTGAAGCAGCGATTTTCCATTTTTGTTTTTCACTCCATGCCTTCCCGGAGCCATAATTTTTCTATTCACATAGCCCTATGAGAACTTGTTTTTTTGCAGGACAAGTTTCACTAAAGGCACCATTTAATATTGTACAGAATGTAGTAGCAAGCAGGAAAAAATCCAAATGGGGTGGAATTGGAAAAAAAGGCAATTCTGACACAGTTTTATGGGTTTTGTTTTTATGGTATTCACTATGCGGTAAAATTGACTTGTGCTCTTCATTCTCCAGGTCAGTACAATTACAGCAATACCTCATATGTATGATTTTTCTTGATTTTTAATAAGAAAAAACCTTTTGAAAAATAATTTTTCTTTTTATCGCCATATTCTGACCCCCAAACCGTAGTTTTTTTTTTTTTTTATATAGTTCTGTCTACGGAGATGTGTGAGGGCTAATTTTTTGCAGTACGCTTAGTAGTTTTTGTTAATACCATTTAGGAGTGTGTATGACTTTTTGATCACTTTTTATTCAATTGTTTTGTGAGGTAAAGTGACAAAAAAAAAAAAAAAGGAAATCGGACATTTTTATTTTTTTTCCGTTACACCATTCACTATATTGGATTTTTAATATTTTAATAATATGGACGTTTTTGGATGCGACAATGCCCATGATGTTGACTTTTTTATTGTTTAAAGGAAACCTGTCATCAACTTTATGCTGCACATACTAACGGCAGAATAAAATAGAGACAGGCAAGTTGATTTCAGCGGTCTGTCATTTATAAGTTAACCCTTACAGTCCGGCGCTGGGGCGAGGTGGACACATGGCGCCCGCTCGCACGTGCGGCGGGCGTCATGGCCGGCAAGTCTCTGCTGTTTCTAACAGCAGAGATTTGCGGGTACTTACCGCCATCGGCGGCGTCTTCATAGGCCTTTAGATGCTGTGATCACATGTGATCACGGCATCTAGTTGCGTCTAGTTGCGTACGCTTCCGGGTGGTGTACAGACACCCCGTGTGGCCAATCGGGGTTTCTGTACACGATCTAAAAGCTGTAAATCTCGCTGATGAGGTTTACAGCTTTCAAAGTGCAATTCTTATTCTGGCCACTAGATGGCAGGCCAGGATAACAAATGAGCAAATTCGGTCATTAACCCCTTCGCGCCCAGCGCCATACATGTACGGCGCTGGGGCGATGCGGGCGTCATGGCCGGCAAGTCTCTGCTGTTTCTAACAGCAGAGACTTGCTGCTACTTACCGCCATCGGCGGCGTCTTCCTGGGAGTTTAGATGCCGTGATCACACGTGTGGCCAATCGGGGTGTCTGTACACCATATGAAAACTGTAATCCTCGCTGGTGAGGATTACAGTTTTCAAAGTGCAATTCTTATTCTGGCCACTAGATGGCAGGCCAGGATAAGAAATGAGCAATTCTAGGATTTCTGAGTCTATAAAATCCCTGATTGCTCATAAAGAAAAAAAAAAAAAGCCACAATATATAAGCCCATATTTGAGCTTTCAAATAGTAAAAAAAAAAATTAAAAAAAAAAATGTAAAAAAATATATAAAAAATAAAAAGATATAAAAGTTCAAATCACCCCCCTTTCCGTATAATTAAAAAATAAATACCTAAATAACAATAAATATAGACATCATGGGTATCACCATGACCGAAAACGCCCTTACTTTTAAAATATAAAAAAAATTCCAATATGGTGAATTGTGGGGCGGAAAAAAGCGTCCAAATGGCGATTCGCTGTTTTTTGTCGCTTTTTTTTCTAAAAAAAATTAAATAAAAAGTGATCAAAAAGTCATACACACCCCAGAATGGTATCAATAAAAACTTCAGATCGCCCTGCAAAAAATGAGCCCCCATACAGCTCCGTACACATAAATATCAAAAAGTTATAGGGGTCAAGATATGACAAAAAAAAAAAAAAAGGCCAACTTTATAATTATTTTATCACTATCAAAACGCAGGAAAAACTATACATATTAGGTATCGCCGGATTCGTACTGACCAGTAGAATGAAAGTAACTGGTCAGTTTTAATGAACATCGAACGCTGTAAATAAAAAACCCGTAGAACTGTAGCTGAATAGCGTTTTTTTGCAATTTCACCCGATTTGGATTTTTTCCCCGCTTCCCACTACACCATATGCAATATTAAATGGTGGCGTTGGAAAGTACAACTTGTCCCGCAAAAAACAAGCCCTCATAGAGCTATGTGAAAAGAAAAATAAAACAGTTATGGCTGTTTGAAGGCAGGGAGCGCAAAACGAAAACGCAAAGCCAAAAAAACCTCCGGGACTGAAAGGGTTAAAAGTAAGTGGTTGCCAAGAACCAACATCACAAACATTGCAGACTAGGCTTGGAAAAGAGTCCCGGCCACCTGAGAAGAGTCCTGGTTATTCATGAAATCCTGCTCTCCCTGCCCACCTGCTGATGACTGACAGTCTCCTACCTAGTTTTCTCCCTTTCTCTCTAGGAGAGAACTGCCAATCATCAGCCGATGGGCAGGAGAGAAGGAGATTAGGAATAACCACGACTCTTCTCAGGTAGATTTGACTCTTTTCAAGGCTTGTGCTGCAATAACTATTATGCTGGTTCTCAGCAACCCCTTAATTTTAGCTGATGTGTTACACACCGCTGAAATCAGCATTTCTGTCACTAATTCATGCAGCCCTCAGTGAGGTCAGCGTAAAGTTGATGACAGGTTCCCTTTAAGTATTTTTATTTTGGGGAAAGGGCGTGAAATTCAAATCACCCCCCGCCCTTTTCTCCAAAATAAACATTTTGAATTTTTATATTTTTTGTAAAACTTCTTTTAACTTAACCCCGAGTGGACCACAATATGCAATCATGAGATTGCAATTTGTATAGGATAATGGGATTTTGCTTGACATCCTGGATAATTTAGATGGGAATTGTGTGGGAATCGTTGGGAATTGTGTGTGATCTATTGCTTTTGATGGAAATGTAGAAAAAACATCTACAGCCTCACACGTATGGGCTGGGCGTCATGGCAAATAACAGTAGTAATACATGTTAAGTATGGACTTCTTGTGTCTTCAGTATGAGCTCATCCATCCAATGAAAACTTGGCACTCAAGAAAAGTACTATTTGCTGGTGCTTATATTATTTTCAAGGCAATCTAACAGAGTATCCGGGTACATCACTGATACTCTGTTGGATTGCCTTGAAAATATTAAAAGCCCCAGCAATCACTACTTCTCGAACCTGTACTCTTATAATATTCTTCTTGTGAATATGAAAGTAATGCAACATTGTTGTACAGTCATGGCCAAAAGTTTTGAGAATGATACAAATATTAATTTTTACAAAGTCTACTGCTTCAGTTTTTATAATGGCAATTTGCATATACTACAGAATGTTAGAAAGAGTGATCAGCTTAACAGCAATTACTTGCAAAGTCAATATTTGCCTAGAAAATGAACTTTATCCCCCAAAACACATTTCAACATCATTGCAGCCCTGCCTTAAAAGGACCAGCTAACATCGTTTCAGTGATTGCTCCATTAACACAGGTGTGGGTGTTGATGAGGACAGGGCTGGAGATCAATCTGTCATGATTAAGTAAGAATGACACCACTGGACACTTTAAAAGGAGGCTGGTGCTTGGCATCATTGTTCCTCTTCTGTTAACCATGGTTATCTCTAAAGAAACACGTGCAGTCATCATTGCACTGCACAAAAATGGACTAACAGGGAAGAGTATCGCAGCTAGAAAGATTGCACCTCAGTCAACAATCTATCGCATCATCAAGAACTTCAAGGAGAGAGGTTCCATTGTTGCCAAAAAGGCTCCAGGGCGCCCAAGAAAGACCAGCAAGCGCCAGGACCATCTCTTAAAAGTGTTTCAGCTGCGGGATCGGGCTACCAGCAGTGCAGAGCTTGCTCAGGAATGGCAGCAGGCAGGTGTGAGTGCATCTGCACGCACTGTGAGGCGGAGACTCTTGGAGCAAGGCCTGGTCTCAAGGAGGGCAGCAAAGAAGCTACTTCTCTCCAGAAAAAACATCAGGGACAGACTGATATTCTGCAAAAGGTACAGGGAGTGGACTGCTGAGGACTGGGGTAAAGTCATTTTCTCTGATGAATCCCCTTTTCGATTGTTTGGGACATCTGGAAAACAGCTTATTCGGAGAAGACGAGGTGAGCGCTACCACCAGTCTTGTCTCATGCCAACTGTAAAGCATCCTGAAACCATTCATGTGTGGGGTTGCTTCTCAGCCAAGGGAATCGGCTCTCTCACAGTCTTGCCTAAAAACACAGCCATGAATAAAGAATGGTACCAGAATGTCCTCCGAGAGCAACTTCTCCCAACCGTCCAAGAGCAGTTTGGCGATCAACAATGCCTTTTCCAGCATGATGGAGCACCTTGCCATAAAGCAAAGGTGATAACTAAATGGCTCAGGGAACAAAACATAGAGATTTTGGGTCCATGGCCTGGAAACTCCCCAGATCTTAATCCCATTGAGAACTTGTGGTCAATCATCAAGAGACGGGTGGACAAACAAAAACCTACAAATTCTGACAAAATGCAAGCATTGATTGTGCAAGAATGGACTGCTATCAGTCAGGATTTGGTCCAGAAGTTGATTGAGAGCATGCCAGGGAGAATTGCAGAGGTCCTGAAGAAGAAGGGTCAACACTGCAAATATTGACTTGCTGCATTAACTCATTCTAACTGTGAATATCAGCTTTTGTTACTCATAATATGATTGCAATTATATTTCTGTATGTGATAAAAACATCTGACAAACACACATAAAAACCAGAGGGCAGCAGATCATGTGAAAATATAATATTTGTGTCATTCTCAAAACTTTTGGCCATGACTGTAGATCACCTCCTGCTTAAACCACTAGAGTCAACACAACCTTTTCCATAGCCTATGCTCCAGGATACATACCCTTTAGGAACACACATAAAGGTCTACGTTTTCTGATCATGTGGTCACAACACAGTGCCAGTCGGAAGCCAAGCTTAATATAGATCTTTTTGCAACCAAATGGAAGTTGTAAACATGTAAAAAAAAAAAAGTACATTATAATAGAGTAATATGGACTACAGCAGATGTATGGAAATTTCTGATATTTCTGTGTTGTAGCAGAGATTACCATAAATTCATGTCGGCCCTCCTTCTCAGTGAAGGGGTTCCTTTTCATAGATTTTGAAGTCATGCTCATGCCACATTTTGTTTCTCATGTAATTATTATTTTTCAGTAACTATAGATGTGAATGAAAATATAACTATAAGGAGTCGTCAATTCAAAGATCAGACCCTTCATTTGAACTATTCCCGTCTGCATATTTCAGCAAATATGTAGTAGTCTATGTACTGCCATATGTTTGGAATATGAAGCTTTCATATGCAGTACACTCTAAGGGTACATTCACATGACTGTAGGCCACAAACGGCGGTAGCACAATATATGGGCACCGGCCGTGTGAATCGCGTGTCAGGAATGTGGACTCACTGACTTGAATGGGTCCACAATACGGCGTGTGGTATGGAGGCATGTTTCTGGAGCTGGAAGTGCTTTTGTGGGCTTTTTGGTCTGTGCCCCTGCGACGCGAAAGATAGGACAAGTCCTGTCTTTTGCCATATATTGTGAATTCATTCAAGCCAGTGGGTCCGTGCCGCAATACTGGATTCACGCGGCCGGTGCTCGTGTATTGCAGACCACAATTGGCGGTCTGCAGCACGGGTGGCTTACGTTCGTGTGAATGTACCCTGAATCTGTACATGTTTTACTGTTACAGGATACAAAACAGAACTGTATTTAGTATTTTCTCACCCAAGGATTTCTTTTTAGTCTTTATTTCTAAAAGTCAGTCATTTTCTAGAGGCCCATATGACGCTTGTTTCCATATAATGTAACTAGCCTCAGTGTTTTAGATATTCACAAGTGCTTTGTTGCTATACTAGTCTTGGGTTGGAATGTGTTGTGAGTCTTTTTGATAATTTCTCTACCAAGACAATCTCCGGGCGCAAACAAACACAGAGCTCATTCCATACAGTGAATGTATTAATGTTTATTTGAGAAGGAAGATCTCAACTGAGTGCCTAAGAAAGGCAGCAGCTCAATCGTTTACAACAAAAAAAACAACCATTGCCTCCATCAATTTACAAAAATACACGTCTCAGTGACTTCCATACAATAATAATAAATAGGTTATGATGCATCCAACAAAAAGGCACAGAAGACTGGTCACTTAGTAGTCATAAAAATTGCTAACTAGATTTACAAAGCCACCCAATATCTGTACAGGGAAATGTAACATTATATTCCAAAGGTGTAACCACAAAACATTGTTTCATTGTATGCAATAAATACCTTCAATTTTTATACAGTCTAGTAAAAAATAAAAACTGTGCCAATGTAAACAGCATGTAAACAAACACGTTATTCTTAATATCGTATCTAAAGCCAAAAAATGACACTATATGCTTATTACACTGTTGGCAATATTTGGTTTGCAGTTGTGCAATGAATGGCAACCATTAATACACAATTTAGTTTTTCTGTTATATGTGTGGATACCAGCATCAGGAGTCTATTCAAGAGCTGGCCTGATCAGAAGTTTGCAGTTCTATGGCAATGTAGGAGCAGTGTACACTAGTAAAGACAATAGCTTGTTAACAGACGAATACCTGATCCTACAAAACACCCAGATTAACCCTCTGCCGCTTATAATATTTAATATACCAAAAAGATCAGGGCGGAGTATTGTCACATACCCAATGCTTCACTGTAAATATACATCTTAAAAGCAAAGGAGAATAAGCTATGTCACCTTTAATTCTTGTATACATGGGAAGTAAAGGACGGCTTAGTAATGCATTAAAAACATTGCACAATAACAATATAATTTCTGTTATGTACTTTTACCCTTCAGTTCTATTAAAAAGCAATGTAACGGGGTAAAAGCTGAGACTACCCTATGGAAGTGGCATCTAACAGCAGCTAAAATTAGGCCTTCATCTGCAGGATTTATTTAGAGTTTTTTTTACAAGGACTAGACATGCATGTGACAGTTAAAGGGGCTTTGTACAATTAACATTTATTAACTATCCACAGGATCCACTACACCTCCAATTGATAGCTAAAATGTGAGTCCCGAAACCCTGTCCCTATGCACAATGCAATGGAGACAGACAAAGTAGACCGACATAGATAGCGTTGTACTCTGCCTTCTCCATCAGGCTAACAGACTTTGAACATAAATGATCATTCAAGCACCATCTCATTGCACTTGTGCAGTAAGGAGGAACAGGGTGTTTGGAACTCCTGTTGTAGTGATTAGTAGGGCTCCCAGCAGTGGCGGTGTGACCCAGACATTCATCACCTACAGTATCTTGTGGAAAGATGATAAATGTCAATTGTGGGACTGAGATTGACCAACGTGAGAAGACCTAACCTTCACGGATCAAACTTGATGTCCATTAAAAGGTTATCCCATTGCAATAGGTTTCCACAAGATAGGGGTTAACGTCTTAATGGGTTGAGATCCGACCACTGGAGCCCCTGCCGATCACTAGAATGGGGGTCTGTTCCCTCTTCAGAACAGAGCAGTGGGTATGCATCTGTTCAACTCTATGGGGCTGCCGTTGACAGCAGATCACATGTACTTTGCAATCACCAGCAGTCCCACAGAGTTGAATGACCCCAGCTGTTAGACCCCTGACAATCAGACACTTGTCCCCTATTTTAAGGAGATAAGTTGATGTAAAGGGGCAACCCCATTAAGAGTTTGTTAAAGGTAAACATTTGCTAGTGGTAAAACCCCAGGTTGTTTATTGCATTTATATTCAAGCTTCTAATTTGAGAAAAAGTTAATATGGCGGCCCCAAGAAAATCTGACCAATATTGACAACATGAGAATCTGGACCATCTCACCAGAAATTGATGACCTCATCCGAGACATGGCACTATATTTTAGTAAATGCAATTTTAGATCAACCAAGCCTGTACGGCAGCACTTGGAATCCCTACTGTGAGATTGTGCACCGCCATAGAGTGTTTTCTACAGTGATGCTTCTAGGGGACAATACTTCTGTCATATGCCGTCTGATGGAGCCTGCTGAGTAAATATTTTCACTGGCTCTGTACAGATCTGTGAGGAAAAACCCATAGGAGGGTACAGTATGCCCTACAGATTTTGGATAGAAAAAAAAAAATTTGTGGCACTCACCATATATAAACCAGTCTTTATTTCAAGGTAATACAGCACTTACATTCAAGCGCAACATTGGGGCGGACCGCATAACTCACAACAGCAGGCGTCAGATGCCCGCTGTCGTGAGTTTTGCGGTATTGCCGTGAAATAAAGACTGGATTATATATGGTGAGTGCCGCAAATTTTCTTTTCTATCCGATTATATGGATTACAGCTGAACTGTGTATCACGCAGAGCACCACCATTACCAGTGCTGGCACCCAGGTAAAGGAAAAGTCCTGCGTGTTATAAGGAATGTATTAATAGTGTCATCCCTTTCTGAACTTTTTATTTTTACAATGCCCTGCAGATTTCTTTGGACATTGTGTTACAGATTCCTTAAACACACTATTAACATACCTGCGTGTGAGGTCTAACTGTCTGCCCTAGTGGTCAGGAGAGTTTTAGATACCGTTAATACCTCTATCCTCTGGATATAGAATATTATCAACACTACTGTTTTTGGTTTTATTAACAATATTTAAAAAATTCAATGCACTTAACATGTCAACAGTCATCAAAAATACTAGGAAGCTCTAATGTAAAAGAATATCTGCATAAGTGGGTGTGTAGAGGAATGTTTTTTGTTGTAATTATTAAGAAAAAAAAAAAAAAGGCAAATTCACTTACCTTGCTGGTCAGAACATGACCAGGGCACTTTATAGACATAAATGTAATGCAGTCCACAATGTACTGACATATTATGACAGCGTTACAGGTAACCAGCCATTACACAGCATGCTGCTTGCCATATTGGCAAAGATTTATTTGATTATGGAAACCTTCTGACCTGTCATACCAACATGTTAGTAGTTTTGATTGGTGGATCCAACTCCTGAATCCCCTCTGACCTCTGAAACAAAGAGGCAAAAGCACTCAGCTGTAATCAACAGGGCGGTATACAGAAGTGTATATGAGTTCATACACGGCTCATACAGAAAAACAAAGCTGAACACAACCAAAGTGGCACAGTGCTACATGCTTCTGCCCCTTTGTTCTCAGGTTCAGTGGGGGTCTCAGGACCTGGACCCCAACAATTAAACTTCTGACACATTGCTGTGACATGACACAAATTTAAATGCCCTTTAGAAAACGTGCTGGAGAATTTAATATGGTGAATGATCATTATTGCTGTAAGTGTTGTGAGTAATGATATCAGGCAGATAAGTAAATAATTACACTCAAGGAATGGTATCTTATCTCCTTAGATGCAGTCTGTAGAGCTGCATTCATAATTCTGCTATTTTTAGTGGAAACAGCATACATTCCCACTAAACAGATTATCTTACATAACTATACATTGCCTGGTGTAAAAATAATCCATCCCAGAATGCAACATGAGAGAAAACTTTATCCAGTCAATGAACCAGCAAGGAATTCTGTGAGATGGATCATGTAGTAAGACCTGAATGCGAAGCTTGCATTTTTCCAGCACTTTAGAAATGCAGCTGATAAATTAGAAAAGGTTTCAAAACATGGTATAAGAAATGTTATCATACAAAGTAGACTTCTCAGATCTCTTGGGAGCAAATGGTTAATACAAGATGTTTGAAGAAGATGTTTGAAATATCAAACATCTTTTGGGCCTATCTTAGGTATTTGGTCATCATGAGATATTCTGATGTAGGAGAATGAAATGATTTGTCTTAAAAACTGCAGACTAAAAATATAAAAGTGTCTCATTTGTGCGTGGGTCACCTGGTGCATTATCTCCACCTGCCATGTTTAAATCTATAAGGTTTCCTACTTTTCTTGTATGAGCTCTACAGTATTTGGTAAGAAAATATCTGCATGCTACATAGACTGAATACACTGTACAGTCATGCAGGTTGTTCCCCTTTGGTCCAGCCAATAGTTAATGTCTCTTTATGACCAACCAGAAATACAGTCAGGCCAACTGGTCCACTCTCACTAAAAAGGGCTAGACATCTAGAGGCAGTGTTAAGATACACATGAGAAAAAAAAGTCAGTGATTATTTAAAAATGATCTAATGGCCGACTAAAGACTTCTGTCTGACAAGGATGTAATTGACCAGTTTGGAAAATTTTGGCCGGGGTTTTCCAAAACTACATGTGCATGACATGGTCATCCGAATTCAGCTGAGAATTTCCCAATTTGCACAAGCCACAGGAAGTCAATTTTAACAGACTAACTGGCCAATTTTAGGGTGGATTTTTGGAAGTTTTTTTGAGACAATGGGGGAGATTTATTATATAAATTGTACCTGAAAAGTGGCATTAAAAAGTTGAAAGTGAGAGTTTATTAAAAATTGTCGCATCTATCAGTTTTACGCCACCTTTGCCACTTTCCCTAAAGGAAGTGTGGTAAGGGCGGAAAGGGGGAGTGGCAAGCAGGTCTGACAAATTTATCTTCATGGCGCAAATGCAGCCAGACGTCGATATTGCGGTCTAATCGCAGCAGAGACAAAAAAACAGCTCACCTTCTCCCTGGCTGTGACGCTCTCCGCTGCGAATGGACCGCGCTACAGTCAGGAAGAAGGAGACGCCCATTGAAAAAACCCATCCGTCTCCTCCTCCCTGTACTGATACTTAAAGAACTCCCGCTAAAATTTTTATTCTCTATATTTTTTTTTTATGACCTGTTAGAAAGGTGCATGATGTAATCTATAGTGAATGCAATCTTCTCATCAGTGCCTGTATCTGTGAGTTATCCCCTCTTCTAATTGTAGCTGGGTCATGTGACCAACTCTCTGATCTCCAACTGACCCAGGACAGGAAGCCAGTTACTACTGTATTCATTCCTATGAGACTCAGGGTGAGGCTCCCATAGGAATACATAGAGAAACTGACTTCCTGTCCGCACATAAGATGCTGTGTGAGTTGGTGGGTCTGATTGCTGGTCACACGAATGAGAAACATCAGGGAGATATAACTCACAAATTCAGACTGGTAAGAAAATGACATTCACTACAGATTACATCATGTACATTTCTAGCAGGACATGGAATAAAAATTTTTGCGGGAGTACTTCTTTAACATATCCGGCACCAAAAACAACGGGGGGGACAGCGCCGGTAAGGAGAGGTATTTTAGAAAAAGTGCTGGCACCTGTAGGGGCCACCCTATCTGGTAAGCATACCAGTTTCTAACACATAATTCCATGAAAGGTCCTCTTTCACTTTATTATGTGCCCCCTTACCCATGTGCACCTTCCTACGATTTTATATTTTTACACAGTTCCTTAGTACAGTTGGCACATGACTGCATTACTGTCACAAATTTTGACTCACACAAGGCACAATGTTAGCACTGTGTTAAAGGAGCACTCTGGGAAGAGCTGTGGGTGGAGCATGACAAAGAGATAGTATCTGGTATGCTTTGAATCCCTGTGTCATTCAGAGTCCTCTCAACTCCTGCACTTCATATAGCATAGAGGGGTTATGAAATTTGATATGGGTGCACCATGAGGGATGCACCCATATTTTCCCCTCATACAGAAGTACACAAGTATCAAATTGATCAGTTGTTGCTATGTGTGGCACAGGATAAAACGTCTAGTCAAACTTGTCATTAATTTCCATAAGGTTTCTAATTTTACAAAATATATTAAAAAATGGTGTTAGGAAAAAACAGGCAGGTCAGAGTGACGCTCTTTTACGGACAAGCGCATGTTTACTTTTCATTGTACTTACATTTAAAACATGGTACAAGTCTACAAAAGTGCATCAGTTCTGCATGGTTCCTTTAAGGAATTTATTACATGCTAAACAGTCAAGAGTTAGCATTTTGCAAGAGATCCAGCAAATAAGCATGTACTGAAGGCTACCATAATATCTTCATGTAAAGTTGGAGCTGTCCAAGCAACTACCGTGGTTGGAAAAGCAATCTGTCCATAAGCTCAGGAAGAATGTATAATAAATTACTCCCATGCAGAATAATGATATAATACAGAGTATGTATTTGATGTAATCATTGTGTAATAGTGAAGGCACCCCTAAAAGTATTTGTCAGATATGAAAGCAGCGGGAAGTAGAATGAAGCTTTGTAATGGCCACCATGAAATGGGTATTATACTGGATACGTGTGAGCCTAATACATTGTGCTCCACTGAGCACTCTATAACAGCCGCCTGCAGGAAGAGAAATCCAATGAAACAATTACATGACATGGTCACAGTAACCGTTCAGAATAAATACCAGCAAATTCATATTTAGTGAGGCAATATTAATTTATAGTAAAATGCTCACATATCGTAACACTGAAAATTAACACCCAAGTTTTTGAAAAAAAAAGCCAATATTACTTACACCGTTTCATAAAACTTTATATATGTCGATACAGTGCTGAAACATAATATACAAATATGCAGATCAACTGCATAACAGTGAGACATTTAGATTTCAGATACAGTATTAAAGTAGTGCATGGTAACCCTCTTTATTATAGGCTTTGTGTGATAAGTTACCCCACAACAAACATCACATGCGCTTCATTTAAGTAGAAATATTGCACATCAAAGATTGTCCTGCTTTTCCAGAAAACAGGGATGTTCTCATACACAAAATCATCCATCATGGAGGGGACAAAATGTCTAAAATCTGCATGGCAACCTGTAAGCGGTTTGTTGAAGATGGGGAGAGGAGGTGACTGTTAGAGCGGGTGATCTGATAAGGTTTCCTTTCTCTTTATAGTAATCCGTCCATACAGGATCTATGTCATGACCTTTCCAGAAAACAAATCGTTGGACCCACCATTATGTTAATATTCTCTCTGGCTAGAAAATACTGTACTAAGGTGTACCCACGTTGATGCCCGGCCTCTCACGCTTCCATTGGCAGTGTTACAGCGACCACTTAAAGTGCACTTTTGCCCACATAAGTGAAAAACCATTTTGTGGGTATAACTTTTCCTATGAAAGCAGGTAAGAAAATACACAGGGTTTAAAACTTATCACTAAAGCCCTATGGTAAGTAATGTAAAAAATCATGGAATCCATGTACAAAATCTGCTTGTCATGCCTGTTACAAAATGGCAAATACTGCCATTTAGCCCAATTAAAATAATACGCAGCTAGAAAGGTGCTTTGGCAATTTTCTATTTCACACAGAAGTGACCGCACAAGATGGTGTTCACCGCATGACCATATCAGTCTCAGTCTGATGGTGTGGCTACCAGAAGACCACACACTCAGCTATTCTCTTTATAGCCGTTAATGGGGCTCCATCGGTTCTCCTGACATGATAGTTACAGTAAATACCTGTAGTTCCTGTAAAATAACAGTTCTGGTGCATCTTTATTATATCTATACAATGTGCTGCTCCACAACTGGGTGGAGGTGTGTCCCTGCCCAATCCGTCAAGGTGTATGTTGGCAAGGGGAATGTTATCAGCCATTCATAAATGTATATGGCACACTATACAGTTCTAAGAACAGATGCTCTAGAAATGTTATTTTATAGAGAATTCAAGCAGTCACTAAAATTGACAAGTCAGGAGCGATTTGCATTATGACAGTTTTTGTGGCTAGCTAAAACTATGTAAATTTGAAAGCTTTTAGAAATATCTGTGATCTGTTAACTGGAAAAACCTGAGACGGAAAAAGGCTGGAGAAAGTTAGGAGGCAGTTATACTTTTCTTAAGACTCCATAATAAGAACTTCCCTAGACTTTAAAGGGAATGTATTGTCAGAAATAACCTATTGTTTTTATGTTAAACATAAGAATTTTTGGTGAAGTTTTTGTTTTAATTTTCCATGTCACTATGTATATTTAAAAAACAAAAACAAATTGTGCATTTTTCAATCCGGCCACTCAGTCTAGTAATAGGCCGTGATTTCCTGTTCTGTATAGGTAACATTATAGATATATATATATATATATATATATATATATTTTAGGATTATTTTTTTTTTAAATATAGATAGAGACATGGAATATTTAAAAACAATCACCTAAAGTTCTGCCAAGCATACATATTGGCAGGTTCCAGGTTAGTATCTGCATAGTTGGTTCCCCAGGATGACTAGGTCGTATGATCTGCGTGGGGTATATCCCACAAGACCTATTCTGCTACATTGGCTAGGATTACTTGAGATCTGGAATGTAACAGATTACCCAAGGAACAAATGAAATGTTCTTTATCCATACAAAGTTATAGAAAATTGGTGATACAGAAATGCTTTGCAAGCAGCAAGTGAGTAGGCACCCTGGCCTTTTCTGTGGACATACAGTATGTTCTGTATATGCTACCATAAGGCTCGTGGGAAGATCACCGTCATTGTATTCTATTGCTACATTGAGAATTCTGACCCTAGGACTGCTGCTCAACTTAATGAGATCTCAACTCTAAATCTAATATGATATAAGGCATTGGAAATTGTCCCCATGGATTTCCAAGAGAAAATATTTTGTGAGGTAACCATCTTTGCAGAATGAAAATTTGTAATAACCTAAATTTTATCAGTCTTCATTACTAAACAATATTGACTAGCTAGAATAAATAAGCAGAACATACAGAATGCACATCATTTTTTTTTTTAGGATACATGGCACATAGGCTACATGTTCACATCCACAATTCCCCGGCCACTGAACAGAGTCATGCAAAAATATACAACAACTAATAGAAAAGTGCCTTGAACCAACAGACACATCAGTAGTAATAAATTAATCCATATTAAAATCAATATAAAAAGTTGTTCAAGTTTTTTTGTCTTTTTTTTTACGCTTTAGTATCAGATATGTCATGCAACTGAAATACAATTTCAACAGGCACTCCATGCATTTAGATTGCATCCACTTTACACAAAGTGTTTTTCTAATCAAACTCCTTGGCCAGTGAATGAGCGGTACCTGAGGCAGCGTGAACCAAGACTACCCATATAGGCCTAGCCCAATTGCATGTTGGCCTTCCCTGTTATTTGGAAGTCTGGGCCTCATATAAGATAGCACATTAACTTTTTGCCATAAAATGATATGTTGTCAGACAATGCAGATGGCAGCATTACAACTGTGCCAATACAACCCGAGGTGGCTTCTGTCTAACCAAAAGTCTCTTAAAATCAGGTAAGCCACACTTTTCAAGTGCAGATGCAAACTTTATACCAAAATTATTATTTTTTTTCTTTGCTAATTTTGGCACAGACTGGTAACATAAATCCAAGTTTGCAATACTTCAGTCGTTCCCCCTCCAGTGGTATACAACCTCTTACTAAAGACTAAAAGCACACAGTGCCCGGAAACAACTTGAGCCACCGTCCAAGCCTCGCTCCACGCAGGGACTCCAGCATCGACTTCACACCTCTGAAAAAGATGTATTTTTGCAGAGCTCCTTAATTCCCTGTAGAATTCGCTTCATATGACCCACTTTCATTATCCCCAGATCCTGCAAGGAGAACAAAAGAATTTATCTCACATGATATACCACAAACTACACAATGTGAATTTCAAGAGCATTCCAACACAAGACTAAAACAAGACCTTGACTTCAGGGGGAAAAGCTGTAAGTACATTAAAAGGTTCATCCATTTTATTACTAGTATCTAATCAGTGAGGTTCTGACACTGTAACCGCTATGGATCCTCAGAACCAAGGAGCTACAGTGCTAGTTGTGGTCACCTACTGTGCAGGGAACTGAAACACAGTCATATTCACGTCAGTGGATTTGTACTGCCATTTCAATGTACAGGGGGTTGTCTAGGAGCACCGTTGTGTGAAATGTCAAAGGGGACCTTGGTTCCTTAAGAAGGGTGAATTCACAAGTGGTGGATTTGCCAGGTAACTCCAAAGTGGATTTAACGAGGACCTCTCCTGAGTTTTAGTAGGGCCTGTTTTACACTTGTTTTGTTATTTCCCGGTATTGAGATCCAGCAGAGGATCTCAAAACTGGAAAAAATGGTTCCGTTTAGTATTAATGCATTCTGGAAAGAAATCCGTTCAGGATGCCTTCCATTCAGTCAGCCACAAAACCGTCACCTGCAAGCTGCGGTTTTGTGGCCGGTCATAGAAACAGAACAAACCGGATCTGTCACTAAAAACAATTTAAGTCAATAGCGACAGATCCATTTTTTTTTTTAAGATCCTGAAAAAACGGATCCGTCAACTATTGACTTTCAATATATTTAGTGACGGATCCAGTTTGTTCTGTTTTGATTTCATACAACTGCATCGTAACAGACTGGATGCATACTAGTGTGCAAAATCAAAACTAATCAGTTTAATTCCAGTTTTGAGATTCTCTGCCGGATCTCAAAATCGGAATTAACAACGCGAGTGTGAAACAGACCTAACTGCTTGCATTCCCCATGAAATAACAATTCTAGAACATCTATTCTTATGGCTCTATGTTGTGCCATCACTTTATTATTTCTACTAGAAGCTATGATTGAATTACCAGCAGCCTGCAGTAAGGGTACAGAAGGGTGTTAACAGTTGGGGGGGGTGTACCTGCACAGTCTGACACTGACAGCACTTATTTGGACAAAGTCAGACACTCACTACTACAACACAGAGCAGTCTCTTTATTGCAGACTGCTGGCACTTCTAAAAGGAATAATGGGACAACATAGAGTCATAAGAATAGATGCACCAGAATTGTTATTACATGGGGAATGCAAGTAGTCACTATAAAGGACATGTCAGGAGAGGTGACAGATCCTCTTTAAAGAACAACTCCTGCAAAAATTTTTATTCTCTGACCTGTTAGAAAGGTGCATGATATAATCTGTAGTGAATGTCATTTTCTTATCAGAGACTGTAATTGTGAGTAATAACCTCTCTTCTTAATGTAGCTGGGTCATGTGACCAACTCCCTGACCTCCAACTGACCCAGGACGGGAAGCCAGTCACTTTATTCATTCCTATGAGACTTAAAGTGAGGCTCCCATAGGAATACATAGAGAATTAGACTTCCTGTCTACACACAAGTCTATGTGTGAGTTGGTGGGTCTAATTCCTAGTCACATGACACAGATAAGAAACTTCAGGATGATATAACTCAAAAATTCAGCTACTGGTAAGAAAATGACATTCACTACAGATTACATCATGTACATTTCTAGCAGGACATGGAATAACATTTTTTTGCGGGAGTTCTTCTTTAAGTATAAGGCCAGTGGATGAGATTTTACAATTTCCATGCAGAAAAACTATCATGATGGAAATTTTCAAATCCGCAGCACACTCATTCTGCCATTGATATTCACCACTTTCAATGTAGCAGATAAAATCTGCCATAAATACACATGAAAAGTCACATGTAATAAACATGCTAATTTGCTGCAGATAATTTTACATGACTCTAAAGGCCTCTTTACACAGGCTAATTATTGGGAGGATTATCAGGAACAAACATTCTAACTGAATGGTCATTCCCCTGAAAAGGTGCTACAGCCGATGAATGAGCAAATACTCGTTTATCAGGTGAAAACATTGATGATGCGGCACCCAAAATCATTGCTTCTGGGCAGTAGATTGTTTGTTCCCAATAACTGCCTGCTCACCATTGCAGGCAGAATACACTCTCCCTCTGTACCAGTCTGTCACGCATTTAATTCATATTTATTGCACTTTTTATATTATGTAGTTAAAGGCTGTATACACCTTTGGGCCATTTGTTTTTAATTTTACTATTGCATTGTACTCATTTTGAGCTAAAAATCCTTTTTTCCAATAAAAATGTTGAGCTTCTTTCTCTGTACAGCCTTGGGATTCTCCAGTAGTAGGCTCTGTATTTTCACTGTTTTTCGTCAGGCAGCTCAGCTGACGGCTGCTTTTCTCTGACCTTATAAACACTCGTTTTAGCTCAACTCTTATCTTACTGTGTTTATAACCTTTTAGTAATTTAGAGATAAGGTTTATTAGATGACCAGCACAAAGAAAAGTATGATTCACGCAGCCAGACAGTTAACCCTTTGTGACAGAACGGCTGAATATTTTTGAATAAAGACCAATTAAAAAAATGATTTTTAGATCAAAATGAGTAAAATGCAATCATAACTAAAAAGTGCCCCTGAAGGTGTACATAGCCCTTAAATCCTTTTCATATATACAGTACCATGGAATTAATGCTCTTTAGTCTAAAACATAATAATTCATCACTGTAATGTTACAGGAGTTCTGAATAACACTTTGCTGAACGTATCAAGCTTTTCAATAATACATGTAACTGACATCACCGTGGAATACTGCATTGTGTACTTGTGGGCAGAGATGACATCGGATTGTTTTCCTTTTTGATGTGAATGGCCTAAGAGGTTTCATAAAACAATCCTTCTATTTAGGACATTAACTTGACAAATTGTGTCCATGAGCACACGTCAAGGTGACAGAATAATGCAAGATAATGGAGATGATCGCTCAGTCAATGGATATAAATATGGAACTGTACAATGAAACATCATAAAGTTACAAAATGCTAATAAAAAACAAAGAATGTTATGGTAAAGAAATGAGTATTACAGCTAATAAATTAGGAGGAAACATTATTTAATCCACTAATTAATATTAACGGGTCCAACACAACGGCTCCAGTGTGTCCATCTTCTGAGCCCCGGCGTATTTACCTCCGGCACAGCATTGGCATAGTCACATGTTCCACTGTGGCCAATGACTAGCTTCAGCGGTGGCGTGTCCACATGTGAGCATGCCCATTCTGCATCGGAAGATGGACACACTGGACCCATCTCAAAAGAACAGAGCGGCGTGGAGCAGGTAAGCATGAATCTTTTGCTTACTGAGACAGGCTGCAGCTATTGGGTAAAAACTACTTATTTCCAGACAGCCCCTTTAAACTTTGCAAAATGATTTGGAAAGGGTTCAGCCCTTTAAGTAGTGCATAACCCTAGCAAAGCTACAGAAACAAGGTACAAGCAAACAGAGAATAAATAGTTTAGAGCAGGGATGCTCAACCTGCCCTAATAGCGGTAGTGGGAGTTGAAGTTTTGCAACAGCTGAAGGGTTGCAGGTTGGGTATCCCTGGTTTAGAGTAAAGTCTAGGTTCACCTTTGAGGGACTAGCACTAATAGACCAAGGAATGAGGCTATGTTCGGACCTCGGTTTTAAATTTTATGTTGGATATAAATATCAGGACCCTGACATGTAAAGGCAAGCACCATAAAGTTGTATATGTCACCCATTGACTCCCCTTGCTGTGGTAAATCCAGACTGTCCAAGTATTACATGGGTGGTCCATCAAATGAAATGTAATTCTATATTTTCCGAGCAGCAGAACGTCCATCCACAGCTATGGTGAGGATCAGAATCTCACATTAACAAGTGCATATGCAGATCTAACACTATTTCTGCCACAGGTGTCACAAAAAAGGGTCTGCTTCTTCCCAGAGACAAAGTAAATGAGACTAAGCAACTATGGGCAGCAGTGGCACTGTTTTGGGGAAAACTTTTATCATATTCCTGGAAAACCTGTTTAATCACTTCCTGTTCAGGCCATTTACCCCCTTCCTGACCAAGCCTAATTTTGCAAATCTGACCTGTGTCACTTCATATGGTAATAACTTTGGTATGCTATTACTTATCCAGGCCGTTTAGAGATTGTATGTCATGTTAATGGTAAATTTGAGTCAATATGTTTTACCTTTATTTATTAAAAAAAAAAATTAACAAAAAATTTGGAAAAATTCACTATTTTCTAAATTTGAATTTCTCTGCTGACAGATAGTTATAACTAAAAATAGTTAGGAAGGGAATGCAAATGAGCTCTTAACAAGCTCTGCCTCTAATGCCACAAGATGTAAGGCAGCTATCCTATAAGTCAATGTTAAGCTCTTTAACCACTTTCCATCCGGGCCACTTACCCCCTTCCTGACCAGGCCTAATTTTGCAAATCTGACATGTGTCACTTCATGTGGTAATAATTTTGGAACGCTTTTACTTATCCAAGCCATTCAGAGACTGTTTTCTCGTAACACATTGTACTTCATGTTAATGGTAAATTTGAGTCGATATGTTTTACTTTAATTTATAAAAAAAATCCAAAAGTTAACAAAAAATTGAAAAAAAACACTGTTTTCTAAATTTGAATCTCTCTTCTTTTAAGACAGATAGTGATACCCCATAAAATACTTATTAATTGACATTCCCCATATGTCTACTTTACGTTGGCATAATTTTGGTAGTGTCATTTTATTTTTTTAGGACATTAGAAGGTTTAGAATTTTAGAAGCAATTTTTGAAAATTTTCAAAATCAACTTTTTTAAGGACCAGTTCAGTTCTAAAGTCAGTTTGTGAGGCTTACATAATAAAAATCACCCATAAATGACCCCATTTTAGAAACTACACCCCTCAAACTATTCAAAACGGGTTTTAGAAATGTTGTTAACCCTTTAAGTATTCCACAGGAATTAAAGCAAAATAGATGTGAAATTTCAAAATTTTCGATTTTAATCATTTTTTTCCTGTAACACATCAAGTGTTAACAACAAAACAAAACAATATTTATTACACCAATTCTGCTACCATTTTGGGATACATACAACTTTTCGTTTGCTTGATATTATGTTTTTTGAGAGATGAGGTAATTAAAAAAATCTGTTTTGGCGTAATGTTTATTTTTTTACGGTGTTTAACTGATGGGGTAGATCATGTGATATTTTTATAGAGCCGGTCGTTGCGGACGTGGTGATACCAAATATGTCTATTTTATTTATTAATTTTTATTTGTAACATTTTTTTAATGACATATTTGGGGAAAAAAATTATTATTTTTTTTATATGTGAAATTTTTTTTTTTTGTAATAATACTCTATTTTTTATTTTACACTTTGTGTCCCCATAAGGTCACACAAGACCTCTGGGGGACATTTAACTTCACCTTTTTTTTTTAACACTATTGATTTCTCCTGTAACTGGGGCTTACATAGTAGCCCCAGTTACAGGGGAAATACACCACTAGAGAGGCTGTACAGCATAATACTATGCTGTACAGCCTCAGTGCAGGGCTGATCGTGGTCTATGAAAGACCCGGCAGCTCCTGCACTCTCCCGGCCCGGCGGTCACGTGATATATATCTCCCTTATCTGCATACACAGCGCTTGTTGAGCGCTGTGTATACAGCTATCTAGAAGGCAGGGAACGTTCCCAGTGACAGCAGGTACCTCGCTGTGCAGCTGCACGATTAGCGTGCAGCTGCTATCTTTCAATAGATGTTCAGAAACGCCCATTCAGAGATAACTAACCACTTCCCGGACGTTTTTATCCTATGGGCGGACGGGAAGTGGTTAAATAAGCCTTGAGACATGACTTGGATATTACGTAAGCCAGCATCTCATCTGAAGACAGCTGTTTTGGGGTGATTGCCCCTCATCAGTTCAGAGCAGAGAGTACTGGGTAGGAGGCCTGTCAGGGTTTGGAGCTCATTTGCATTCCCTTCCTCCCAGAATTCCAGAGGAGCATGAATGGCCTATAAGTCTCCTCACGCCCATTAAGGAGCTCTCTCCCCAAGGAGAGATTGTACCCCCCAAACCCACAAAATAGTTATTAACATTCACATGTCTACTTTGCCGGAATCATTTTGGTAATGTTATTTTATTTTTTTGTGACGTTAGAAGGTTTAGAATTTTAGAGGCATTTTTTTTAAATTTTCACAAAAATTCCCCAAATCAACTTTTTTTTTTTTTACAGACCAATTCAGTTGTCAAATCACTTTGAGGAGCTTACATAAGAGGAACCACCCATAAATTACTCAATTTTAGAAACAACACCCCTTAAACTATTCAAAACTGATTTTCCATTATAATCTATTTTTTTCCTGTAACAAATTAAGTGTTAACAACAAATTTTTCGCTTTATAAGACGCACTCCCCCCCCCCCCCCCCCAAAAGTAGGGGGAAAATTGCAGTGCGTCTTATAAAACAAATACAAGTGAGCGCATCCATTATGGAAGCGCTCACTTGTATGTTTTAGATGACAGGGGGCCGGGACCCCCCCATCAGACCTCAGATCAGCCCAGCGTGCACCATAACAATAAAATAAAAAACTTCACTTACCTGTCCTGCACCGCGGCTCCTCAGGCTTCCCGGCCCGGCGCTGCACTGTCCTGAACGCGTACAGCGTCAGGACGTAGTGCGTGCACTATGACCTGACGCTGCACGCAGTCAGGTGACAGTGCAGCGCTGGGCCGGGAAGCCTGAGGAGCGCCGGACCCGGAGCGGAGCCGCAGGACAGGTAAGTGAAGGTTTTTATTTTATTGTTATGGGGCACGCTGGGCTGATCTGAGGTCTAATGGGGGCACAGAGTGGTCTCATGGGGGCACTGTGAGCTGGTCTGAGGTCTGATGGGGGCACAGAGTGGTCTCATGGGGGCACTGTGGGCTGGTCTGGGGTCTGATGGGGCACTGTGGGCTGGTCTGAGGTCTGATAGGGGCACAGAGTGGTCTCATGGGGGCACTGTGGGCTGGTCTGAGGGGGCACTGTGGACTGATCTGAGGTCTGATGGGGGAACGCTGGGCTGATCTGAGGTCTGATGAGGGCACAGTGGGCTGATCTGAGGTCTGACGGGGGCACAGTGGGCTGATCTAAAGGTCTCATGGGGGAACGCTGGGCTGATCTGAGGTCTGATAGGGGCACTGTGGGCTCATATGGGGGCACAGTGGGCTGATATGAGGTCTGAAGGGGGCACAGTGGGCTGGTCTGAGGTCTGATGGGGGTACAGTGGGATGATCTGAGGTCTGATGGGGGCCTGATGTGATGTCCTGAAATTTATGGGGGGTCAGATATGAGGTCTGATGAAAAATATTTTTTTCTCATTTTCCTACTCTAAAATCTGGGGTGTGTCTTATCTTCAGGTGCGTCTTATAAAGCGAAAAATACGGTAAACCTCAATATTTATTACCCTGATTCTGCAGTTCAGGCCCCTTTCACACGACCGTATGCCCTCCGAGACATATGGTCTGTGAGCAGGCCATATGTCCCAGAGCAGCATCGATCGTGCGCACTGAAGTGCACAGCATCATTGATTAAAATGATGCTGTGCACGTCGGGCCGCCATAAAATCATATGAGTGCAGGACAATAGTCCCGCACTGAGATCTTGCGTGGAGCCCCTGATCGAGGGAGATTATCAGTGGTCTTGTATGTCTTCCATTTTCTAATTATTGCTCCCACAGTTGATTTCTTCATACCAAGCTGCTTGTCTATTGCAGATTCAGTCTTCCCAGCCTGGTGCAGGTGTACAATTTTGTTTCTGGTGACCTTCGACAGCTCTTTGGTCTTTACCATAGTGGCGTTTGGAGTGTGACTGTTTGAGGTTGTGGACAGGTGTCTTTTATACTGATAACAAGTTCAAACAGGTGCCATTACTACAGGTAATGAGTGGAGGACAGAGGAGCCTCTTAAAGAAGAAGTTACAGGTCTGTGAGAGCCAGAAATCTTGTTTGTTTGCAGGTGACCAAATACTTATTTTCCACCATAATTTGCAAATAAATTCTTTAAAAATGTGATTTTCTGGATTTGTTTTCTCATTTTGTCTCTCATAGTTGAGGTCTGCCTATGATGTCAATTACAGGCCTCTCTATCTTTTTAAGTGGGAGAACTTGCACAATTGGTGGCTGACTAAATACTTTTTTTCCCCACTGTATATGTCTGAGGGCTTGTCTTTTGCAGGATAGACTGTACTTTTTATTGGTACTATTTTCGGGTACATAAGACTTTTTGATGACTTCATATTTTTGGGAGGCGACAAAAAAGCTGTTTTGGTGTCATTTTTATTCATTTTTTACGACGTTCCCTTGATGGGGTAGATCATGTATAGATATGAGCGAGCATGCTCGGCCAAGCATGCTCGAGTGCCATTTTTGCGTACGCATTTGAAAATTTGTACGCTATTCATACGCATATTTTAATCTATACGCAAATGCGTACGAATAGCGTAAAAATTCAATTTGTACGCTATTCGTACGCATTTGCGTATAGATTAAAATATGCGTATGAATAGCGTCCGAATTTTAAAATGCGTACGCAAATACGCAAAAATGGCACTTGAGCATGCTCGCTCATCTCTAATCATGTAATATTTTTATAGAACTGGTAAAAAGGTTTTTAATGGAACGCTGTGCCAAAACCAAATATCTATATATATTTTTTTTTCAAAAATGCTCTTATTGTGTAAAACAAAAATAATAATAATAAAAAAAAAAATCATGTTTTTGTGTTGTCATTTTCTTAGAACCATATTGTTTTAAAGATTTCTGGCTATGGTCTTGTGTGAAGACTTGTTTTTTGTAGGATGAAGTGATGTTTTCATTGGTACCATTTTGGGGTATATATGAAACAAATGAAATCAAAATGCCGTTTTGGCACCATTTTTATTTTTTTTACTGCGTTCACCTGATGGTGTAGATAATGTGATATTTTTATAGAGCCAGTCGGTATGGATGCAGGGATACCAAATATGTTTGTTTTTCTATTTTTAACAATTTTCAAATGACTTAGTTGGGGAAAAGGGCGCTTTATTTTACATGTAAAACCTATTTTGTTCAGAACAGAAAGTAGCATAGAGCTTCCTTGCTGTATACACAGCGCTCATTCAGCCCTGTATATACAGCGATCTACAAGCTATGGACACAGAAGAACGGTCCCTGCCTTCTCTATGGGTTTCCCTGCTGTCACTGACAGCGGGCCCCCCGCTCAGAAATCTTTGAATGAACGTTCTAAAATGTCCATTCAGAGACATGTGGTATTGTACTACATTGTAACTGGGCCTCATAGCTTTCTGTACATGGCAGACCCTGAGGCCATTTCAAGGCCTGAAGTTGACTTGGCAGCGTTCGGCTCCCTTGTCACCACAGCGCAGGGGACGATGGAGAGAAAAGAGCGAGCACCCTCTCTGCGAACCCTGTGATATGCACTGATACAATATGTCAGTGTGTAAACTTTGCCCATAATCTTTATTTAAAGGAACAATTGGTGGGGTATTTCCACCATCCACAGGACATGCCATAAATGTTTTATAGATCACCAGACAGAACAGAATACAAGGAAATTCCACCTCTAGGACCTATCAAACATTTATGGCATATCCTGTGGAGTACTTCTTTAAGAGCTTAAATAAAATACAAAAAAAGAACTAGAAATGTTTATTCATAAACATCCAACTGGATGAGTAGATGCTCCATAATTGGTATTAAATGGGGATGCTAGCAGCTGCTAAACCAGACATGTCAGGAGAGGTGACAGGTCAATATCTGTATTACTTCGTCACTTAAGGGATAAACCACACTGAGGGCCCTTCCCATCCCTTTCATTGAATCTATGCCAGCAGAACATGGAACATAACCTTGCATCTCACTTTGAATTTCCATCTTTTTTCTCTTTATCAGTTAAAAATATGTAAGGCTATGTTCACATCTGCATCCAGAATTCCAGTATTCTTTTCCAGCAAATCAACAGAATTGCTAGAATTCAGAATTCATCAGATACCTCAGGTCTCTACAGATACCCATTCACTACAATGAAACCTTCCTGCTGGAAAAATACTGCTGCATACACGCTCCATACATGACAGGTATTGGCTGTATAATACTGCACACAATCACAGATAGTGACTGGGATTCATTTAAACTCTCTCAGATGCCGCTGTTAATAGCGACTGTAGCACCTGTAGTGTTTGACAGAGAAAGGGACCTCACTCTGTCCTATGAGAGGAAATGCTGTTGAGAAGTTGCGGGGCTTCAATCAGTTGCTATCAGAGTCTGGGGCCTTGAGAAGGTTCCCGGGCCTCTCACGGCAAACTGACTGTTAAGCGCTGTCTGGACTTTGACGTCAATGATTGACAGCTATCTCTGTATAGATGGAAGTCATAGAGGGAAGGCTGTCAATTACTAGTAGCAAAGCTCAGAAAGAGCCCGAATTTAAAGGTGATATACAGCTTTGGCGGCAATCTCTTTTTATTATTTCATTGTACTCATTTTTAGCTAAAAGCATTTTTTCAGTTGGTCTATGTTAAAAATTTTGAGCGCTTTTCTCTGTACAGCCTTGAGATTCTCTAGTAGCACGTTGTCTGCTGATGGCTCCTTATCTCTGATCTCCTGAACGCTCTGATAAGAATGTGGCTTAAATAAGTGTTTATGATCTTTTAGCAATTTAGAGATAAGGGTTATTAGATGACAGCACAATGTGAAAGTAGGACAGTAGGACAGCTAGACAGTTAACTAGAGATGAGCGAACGTGCTCAAAAAGTTGCATGTACCACAAAACTGTAAAAATAAAGACTACAGTTCCGCCTGCAAAAACTAAAAAACAAGCCCTCACACAGACAGTCTGCATAATGGGGGCCTATAAGTCCATTTATCGTATGCAATGGTAGTTTTCCTGGCATGCACAGTAAACGTGCAGTACCAAAAGAGCCCTAGTTTTCAGTGTATTGTTCTAGACCCTTTTTTCATTTCACCCCACAAAGATTTTTTTTCCCTGTTTTTCAATAAAATATATGGTAAGGTCTCATTCGCATCCTCACTCTATGTTGTGCCATTCCTTTATTACTTCTACTAGAAGTTATGAATGAGAAAATATGGAATATATGTGGGCCAATGGAGGGGGATTTGATACCTAATTGTTTTTACTGTAGAGAATACTGTGGCCACAATTACCACCAGGAAAGGGGGTAGGTGCCTGTACGGCTCAGCTGCTTCTGCTTCACCAACCTGTGGATGCCCGCTTCTGCTGCATTTAGCGCCCATATGAATGCGCTGTACAGGGATGTGCTGTTTAGTAGCCCTGGTGCCAAGCTGTTCCTGCTGGAAAGGGTGGAGTGGGGGGTACTGGCCAGTTCTAATTTTATTTTTATTTTTTTACTTTAGTGCAATTGTAGGATGCCTTGTCCTGTCAATGGTTACCACCAAAAAAAAAAAACAATAGTTCTAAACCACAACTAAATCAGAAATAGTATCAGCATTATGAGATGAAGAACATGAATTAAAAAAAATTAAAGACAGTATGTAGCGAGACACGATGAATACGTTAGCTGATGACGAGAATTTAGGCACATCGCATAAATGAAAAGACTGGAATAAAAACACTAACATGATTTTTCACCTTCCACACTGATCCCACTTTATCTGAAATTTTGAAAATGTATTCTTCAAGGAATTTATACTGTAGATTTATGTAAGCCAGGTTATGAATTTATCATACAGTACGAAGGCTGTGCTCATGGTACCAGTAATGCTGATGTTGAAGGCTGCAATGGCAGTGTAACACACAGGGAGTGCAGGCCACAGAACAGTGCGGATTAGTTACAGACAGATTGTCATTGAAGCCAAGCTACAAGCACACAACAAGAAGGGCACAGGAAAGAGGTTTAATTCCCACAAGAAGGAAAAAATCTTGAGAGCGGAAAAAGTAGCACAAAGGAAATACCTTAAGATCCCGCCTTTCCAGATGCACTAGCTCTGAACCTCGGATGTCATGCCGGATGAAGATTTCTTTGTACTCTCCCAAACTCAGCAGATCCAGCCAAGCTGCAACTTCATCTGTGCCCCATTTTTGAACTAACAAAGTTAAGAGCAAAACCCCCTTAATTTGTACATGCACAAATGCATAACAAGCACAGGTTAGGCCAAAGAGTGGAAAACAGAAATGCAGTGCTAGCAGAGGGAAAAGAGAAAAGGTATCAAACAAGACCTAATGGTTTGATTTCTCAGGCATGCAGGTTAAAATCAACAGTAATTCAAACAAATGTCTGTACAAGGACTGGGTTCGTTGCTTTGCAGCCGTGCTTTCAGCTTCGTCTTTCACCAAAACGGGTTGTCTACTAATGGTAAACCATCCGTGAACTACAAAGAATTTGCTCTACAGGTTAGGATCAGTGGTGCAAGGTACACATTTGCTGTAAAAGGCTACCAGTAAGAACAGTCTCATACAAAGTTGTTTCCGGTAGACAGTTCAGACGCATAACATACAAAGCTCTTTATCCATACACAAGTGACAGTATTACTGGCATGAGCAGAGAGAAGGCTTAATACTCAGCAAATAGCCATACACAGAAGAGAAAAGTCAGCCGAAACAACCAGTTTCTTCAGGACTAGCTGATGATCCTGGATTTCAATATGGCCATACTCCGGTCTGGCGGGAGATACGTTGCTGCCAAGGGAGTCTGGTAGTGGCTTATTAAAGGGGTTTTCCAGGATTTTACTACTGATGACCTATCCTAAGGATAGGTCATCAGTATCTGATCGGAGGGGGCCGACACCCGGGATCCCCAACGATCAGCTCTACCTTCTCGCAGCACACAAAGCACAGTGCCGTACATTGCACAGCGGCTGTGCTTGGTATCGTGCTCAGCCCCATTCATTTGAATGGGGCTGAGCTGCTCTTAGCCATGTGACCGATGAACGTGACTGGCCTAGGAAAAGCTACAAGAAGGCTGCGGTGCTCATGGGAGCACCGGTGCCTTCTCAAACAGCTGATCGGTGGGGGTCCCGGGTGTCGGACCCCCACTGATTAGATACTGATGACCTATCCTGAGGATAGGTCGTCAGTAGAATTATCCCAGAAAACCCCTTTAAAGGGGTTGTCCCATGAAAAATATTCTACAGTTTTACAACCAGCCCTGGATCTGAATTCTTTTGTAATTGCATGTACTTAAAAATGTATCATAGCTATTATTCAATTAAATCTATACGTATTGCACCACCTACCATTCGCTTTTTTTCTCATTTCTCTGTCCTGCTCACTGAGGTGGTCGCACATGCTCAGTTCCATCTATCAACTGTCTATCAACTGTTACTAGCTGCTGGATCCATGTGAGGTACAGGGCTAGTTCTAGCGAGGTTGTCATGTACTAGATTATGTATGTCTATATAGCTTTTGAAGGTAGTAGATGGGCCTCAGTGTGCAGTTTTAGAGGTTTCTTAATGTAGCCCACAGCTTTTGCTTTTTTTTTTTTTTTTTTTTTTTTTTTTTTTAAGGGAACAGAAGGCAAGTTCAACTCTAAGAAAAAGCTGAAATGGTGAATTCCAGTACTGGACCTCTATCTTATTTCTATGGTTTTGTACTAATTTGGCAATGTTCAAGAAAATTTAGGCTAACAGAGAACAGGAGAGGGTTGAATATTATCACAAACAAGACGATTTCTATAAATATGTGTGACGTAGCTGAGATTATGAGATTTATTATATCACATGGATATTCACACAGTATATGTTTGTGCTGACCATGAGACTATAATCGCAGGCTATGTGCAATACTCTGAGCAACTTCCAATTTCAAAATGCAATAAGTTCTTACACCCGTATTTATCAAGGCATAGCATTTGGGAAGAAGAAAAATGAACAAAAACACATTGATTTCATTTTCCACGCCTGGATAAACGTGGTCCTGCAAGGTTTCTAAAAATGGATGCCAAGGACTGAGTAGAATACAATGGAACAGGAAAAACAGGGGAAATATAAGCCTGCTAATAGACAGCACATAATTCCTTACTGAGAGTGAACCATGGGAAGAGGGGGAGACGCTCTGTTCCAGTGTAGAAGAGTTGTTGATAAAAGTGCTCGAGGGCTTCTCCACACTTGATCTGATGGAGACTCGCTGTCCCAGTATGTGCACAGTACACTGCTTAATCAGTGGATGAATGCAAAGTTGGGGTAGCAGCTCATCTCCAAGGTTCTAGACCAACACTGGTGGAAATGTGGCCCATCTAAGGCTAGGTTCACATCATCTTTTGTATGTTTGCTTAGCAAGAGCCCTGGGAAAGCTCCCGACGAAGAGGCTAAATGTGTCCATGAGGTTACATTAGCCAGAGGGTACTGCATACAAAAAACAGTAAGGATCAATGCAGTACACTCTGCAATCCCATCCAGTAAAAAGGTATAGGTTCAAAACATATGGGTTCATTTATCAAACTGGTTTAAGTAGAACTGGCTTAATTGCCCATAGCAACCAATCAGATTCCAACTTTCATTTGTGACATCTCCTTTGGAAAACGAACAGTGGAATCTGATTGGTTGCTATGGGCAACTAAGCTAGTTCTACTTTACACCAGTTTGATAAATGACTGCAAAACCTTTTCACTTTCTTTACAATGGAACCTTAAGGGTGACATATAGCATCTGTCAAAGGCATCCATTTAACATCATGGCACATACGCTTTTTGAGGTCTTTATAATGATGACTTATCCTCTTGATCAGTCATCAGTATCTTAGGATGCGGTCTTTCTTTCTCCTTTTTAACATGGATGTTTTTGGAGTCTCTGGACTGGACGCCTGAAGGGACGTGCATCCTGTGGACACACTTGGACAACAAACAGGTGCTGTACAAATTTACGTTTTATTTGAGTCATCAGTATCTGATTGGTGGTGTCCGACACCAAGGACCCCGGTAATGGGCTGTTTGAGAAGGCAGAGGTGCTTGCAGTAGCACTGATGCCTTATCACAGCTTTTCCCATGTCATGTGATGTCACATTCATCGATCACATCCTAGAAGCAGCTCTTCCCCACTGAAGCGAATGGGGCTGAGTGTGACACCAAGCACAGCCGCTATACTATGTACTGCGCTGCACTTGGTAAGCTGTGAGAAGGCTGTGGGAATACTGTAAGCGCTGGTGCCTTCATAAACAGCTGACTGTCAGGGGTCCCAGGTGTCCGACCCCCACTGATCAGATACTGATGAACTATCCAGAGGATTAAGAAAATCTCTGAAAAACCCATTAGACGGAGGCCATAAACATGATGTGAACACAGCCTTAATCTGATATTTTAATGAAATGGAATTTAGATATTCCACTCCAATACTTCACAGAAGGAAATCATATAAACATTATAGATGTCTTCTCTCTTCTTGAGTGCACCTTAAAGGGCAGTACCAGGTCACCAATAGAAATGCCTGTACAGTGCTGAAATATCAAGACTATCTCAGCACATGACAAAACCGAACATGCCACCGGATACTCTGATAACATTAAGTTGTGATTAATTTAGCGATCGGCTCCATTTACCTACCATTATTATACAAAAGGATGTCCATCTTACTGTAAAACAGTGTACATGGAGTAAATCCAAAGCATGTCACCTGGTACACAGCTAGCTGCACTGTCTGGATGGTTTACAGTACCTGAAGACAATCACTGGTATAACCAGAGATGCCAGCTTTCACTTACATGACCAGCACCAGGACCTGTGTGAATACCTACACATTATAGCTATACCTGCATGATGGGCCAGGCGTAGGTAGCTGAACATGTAATAGACTGCTGAGGTTTTACTGTGATGGTGTTACACACATATTCCACATATCCATATGGTAAGGTCTGCATTTACCACACTTTACAGTGATGAGAAACCATTTGTGTCTCATCAAGGACTGGCATATAATGGGGTAGATGACATAAACCCAGTGTGCCATCTGCCCCAACACTACCACGACTGGCAGACACATACCAGGCTGAGGGCTGGACTTATGCTTCTGCGCCTTCTCCTTTTTAAACTTTGGCACTATACGAAATACTGTGCTTCTACTGTTCCTTTTTGTATATTCCAGAGGAGGATCCTGTTTCAGTAACAAGAAAATATCGCAATTAGGACGGTAACATGAGGGCAGGTATCACTCATTGCAGTAAAAATGAGGCATTCTTATGGGTGCTGCAGAAGTGCATGCCTTGTACCTCTTCCTCATCTGGCTGTAAGACATAGTATAGCCAGGGGATCTCTGCCAGCTTAGTTAGCTCTACTTCCACGTCATGCAGTGCATTGGACAAAAGCTCTTCATGATGAACTTCCAGCTGCTGCAAAATAAAAAGCGCAAGAAATGTCCGCCATGTATGCATTACATTCTTCTCTATATACTTCAAGAAGAACTACCGAAAAAAATTATATTCTCTGACCTGTTAGAAAGGTGCATGATATAATCTGTAGTGATTATCATTTTCTTATCAGTGACTGTTTGTGAGTAAAAACCTCTCTTCTTATTGTAGCTGGGTCATGTGACCAACTCCCTGACCTCCAACTGACCCAGGACAGAAAGCCAGTAACTGCTCTATTCATTCCTATGGAAGCCTCACTTTCAGTCTCATAGGAATACATAGAGAATTAGACTTCCTGTCCACACATAAGTCTATGTGTGAGTTGGTGGGTCTAATTGCTCGTCACATGACACAGATAAGAAACTTCAGGATGATAGAAGTCAAAAATTCAGACACTGGTAAGAAAATGACATTCACTACAGATTACATCATGTACATTTCTAGCAGGACATGGAATAACATTTTTGTTGGGAGTTCTTATTTAATTAAAACATATTCTAAATGCCAAAAAAATGAATATTTGTACACTTTTTTAGGTTTTCTTTGCAAAATAGTAACATTGGAGTGGGTGCAGACATGAGCACCAATGTGCTATGCAGAGCTCTTGCCTGTGCTCGCTCCGCTAAAAGCTCTGCATACTGTATCACTACAGGCTTCTAGCAGAGGGGTGTAAGGGGGCGCAGGCAGGAGCTCTTTGCATAGCACACTGGTGCTCATGCCTGCACCCACTCCCCTAAAGCCACTGAATATGCTATGCCAGGCCCGGCCCCACACTGCAATCCGTACAGCACTGACATGTCAGTAGTGTACGGATTCCAAAGAGCTATAGGCTATTTAGCTTCTCATGCCTATTTTGAAAGCAAAGTGTAAAAAAAGTTTCATGCACAAACTGATGGCCAGGAGCAGTGGCCCTGGAAAAAATACTAAAAGTGGCCCCGTTTTGTAGTCGGGTCCAAATTGTTGGAAGGCGGGGCCAGCAATACCATATTGTGGCACATTATACCACCTCAAGAGAGCCAAATACCACGGTCCAGCACAAAATACTGCCAGCAGCACAAAATACATCCCCAAAAATGTCCACTGGCCGGATGTGAGGAGGGCCCAGATGACCCAGTGGGAAATTTCCCTGTAAGGTCTATGGCCAATCTGCCCCAGGCCAGCATGTGACTGCTGTAGCCAATCAGTGGTGTCAGCAGTCACATGCTGTGTTCCTGGTATCACAGCTCCACTCATCTTGGACTTGGTATCATTTGGTTTAAACTTGCACTGGAGATCTGCTTAACTACAATGTAAAGTGTGCGACAAGGGGGAGCTACACAGAATTCAAGCCTGTTCGAGTAATAAGCAGACAAAGGCTGTAGGTGCACCGGGATTTATTTTTTTAAAGTAAATGAATGCTTACTTTGTAAGAACTGCACTAAAGGGGTTCTGCAGTGGCTTAATATTGATGACCTATCCTCATTATGGGTCATCAATATCAGATCGGCAGGGGTCCAACTCCCGGCAACCCCTGTATATCAGCTGTTAGAAGGGGTTGCGGCACTCGTTCAAGCTCTGCTTCCACTTCAAAATGACGTCTTCTGTAGGGGCAGCAGATTCAAGTCAATAGGACAAGCAATTGTAATTACACTGCACCATTGCTGCGTGCAGGTAACTTTGAAGAAGTCACGTTAGCACCTTCAAACAGCTGATCTTAAAGGAGCTGGGAGTCAGACCCCTGCCTATCTGATATTGATGACCTATCCTTAGGACACTAGACAACCCCTTTAAGTATTGAGTACATCAAGGTCTTACCAGTGGGACTCTCCCAACCAAGAGGGATTCTGTCTCGTTGTGCAGGGCCTTCACATTCACCGCTACCTCTATGGCAGTGTTCCTGGTGAGATTCTACAATTATAAGACAATGTTACTCTTTTATGGAACTTCTGGAAACAAAGGTCAAACAACACGATTCCTTTTATAAGGGGAGGGGACCACTTTGGGGCACCTTACATTGCGCAGTTCGCTTCAGATGGAATTACTGGAGAATCTGTGCAGGAATTGTTCCTTTTTCCAGTAGTGGCCAAATAGTCACTCAGCGGACAGCTATTCCTCCTGACCCCCCTATACACATGCATGCTTGGCTCAGCCAAGCATGCATGTTTACTCATTGGGGAGAAGCAAATAAGCCGCTACTAGACTCCTTTTACAAAGACTATTTTTTATGAGAACAAAGCCAAATCCAACTCTCCAATCCCGCTTTTTCTTGTATGGGAAGAATGGGGAACCCCTACACTCATAAGTCTGGTTTGGCTCAAATTCATCTAATGTAAATGATGCCAAAAAAACCCTCCAAAGTAGTTTTGGGAGTTGTGTTTTTAGCAGGGTCTGTACGATGAGCTGTGGGAGCTCAAGGTGTAACCTGGCAGGCCACAGTAATTAATTAAAATTTGGAAGGGGCATTGATGGGTTGTCCCTATGGAATATCTGAATTTTACAGTGTTTCTGGACTGGAAACAAACTACACTGTGTAATTCTGGCCTTTGTCGGTGGTCAACCCTGATCGCTGGTTGATAAAAGGAAAATTAGACATGGACAATGGCACAATATGCGATGGGACACATGGGAATAGCACAGGACTGGGGACTATGGGAGAGTTTTACACAAAATAGACCCATCACCTCCTTCCACAAGACTTACCTCAGGAAACCTGGGATTGGCTTTATTTAGTGCATGTGAGCAGGCATTCACTGCATGCGCCAACTCTTGCTCCAGCAAACCATGTGTTTTCGCAGCTTCACATATTCTGTGGAGAAAAAAAAAAAGTATAATGTATTTAGCTGGGATGATGATCAAATCTATATATGGATGGGATGTATAGTTCTTGCTCAATTGGTGCCAAAAAAAATAGCATATATACCTTGCACCACATGTATTTTAGATACTTTAAGATGCTTTTTGAGACTTGGCAAAGCTCAGTATAAAGGTCTTGTCATAAATTAGGGGCATCTTCCGGCAGTCTGTGTTCTTACACAGAAATCTACGGTAGCTCAGAGCTGCCATAGATTTCTGGCTTCATTTGGAGTAGATGAAGATAAATGGCTGACCACGCCCCATCCTACCTTGCCATTAACGCCACTTTTCTGGCGCAAACTAAATAATAAATCTCCCCCTAAGTGTGCACAGTCTTAGTTTTGGACCATATTCGTAATATATATATATATATATTTACAGATACACAAACATATCTAGTGAGGTGGAAATGAGGACAGCTTAATGAGTTTTAGCGCATCAGCCTCTTTCAATGCTGCAGGGGAGAAATCCACTACACGACCTACTTAATTAAGCTTCGGTGATTGGTCAGTTAATAAATTCCTGTATAACCGAGTGGGAAGCTGTGACAATTGTTTGTCACTTTGCGTTCCTTACCCAATTCTGCCACAATACACTGGTGTATAAGTAGGCAGATGTTCCTTTCAGATTTCTAGGAAAGATGATGTGGGATGGGAAGGGTGTATCCAGGGGCGTAGCAATAGGGGGTGCTTAGAGGCCTGAATTCAGAAAGGGCCCACTCAGGAGGAGGACTCAAAGATTTTATTGTCAGGGCACCCTCAACAGTATTATACAATGACATTATATGCAGTGACACTGTAGGAAACTGATGAAGCGGCTTCTGTGCCTCGTCTGAAAGCGTGATCTTGACTAGCCGTAGGAGTAGGGGTTGTGAAGAAATTGCTAGGGGTGATGGCATTCAAAAATGTTCTGTGGGGCCCGGTTAAGTTTTTCCACGAATGTGGAGTTAAAAAACAAAACAAACAAAAAAAGAAATAAAAAAACTTTCTGATGGATGTGTTCCATGAATGATACTGAAACAAGCCAAAGAAATAGTAACGCCCAGTTCAGATGAGCGAGTGTCTCGCTCTGGACTTTCCAGCACTGACAGAGTCGCATAGCATTAGATTGATTTATGATGCTATGTAACCCTTAGGCTGATGTCACACAGTGCAGTTCTGAAATGCATTCAGGATGCAGTTTTTTTATTATAGCTAGTTGAAATTAATTAAATCATTCCCACTATGCAGAACACCAGGGGTTAACGAGGCTGCTAAATTGAAAACTGCACCCTGAATGCATCTCAGAACTGCACTGTGTGCCAGCACCCATACAGTTCTGGAATGTATTAGATGACACTGACATAATGCTGTCAGTGTTATCCAATACATTCCAGAACTGTCAGGGTTACATAGCATCATAAATCAATAATAATGTTATGTGACCCCAGCAGTGCAGGAAATTCGCTTGTCTGAAAGGGGCCTAACAGAAAAAAAACAATCTGTTTGTATTTGGCACACTAGAAAAGAACAATAGCTAGGTGTTAGTTATAAGGCAATACCTATGCTGTCCACAAGATGTCCTCGCTGTCTTACAAATAGAGTACGTAGGTGTGATAGCTGTTATTTCACACAGAAATGGCAATTATAGTATATAAAACTAATAAGATGTAAGCAGGAACATTCAGCCAAACATAAATTAGACTATAATTTATACTAGGGGTTGTCCATTTTAAAATTCCATGGTCAGATAATGGGATAGTATACTGCTTGTAAAGTGCTGGATTTACAGGTCTATGGGGGACCATATGAAAAGGATTTCTAAACGATGGAGATCTGAAACAGACAGTATCAGTTCATCTTCAGAATAGTCAAGAGTTAGATATCCAAGAGAACAATACTGAATATAAAACATTTTAGATTCTAATAAGCAGGGATGCCCAACCTGCGGCTCTCCAGCTGTTGCAAAACTACAACTCCCAGCGTGCCTGGACAGACCACAGCTATTAGGGAATGCTGGGAGTTGTAGTTTTGCAACAGCTGGAGGGCTGGAGGTTGAGCATCCCTGTAAGCCAACACTCCTGAATGGGGAACACAGCTCAGGCTACATTCACATCCACAGCAGCAGACCTAGCGGGCTGTTCCATCAGAGCAGCCTGCCAGATCTCTACAGTTCACCTTCGGGTCCCCATTTCCCCATTGACTATAATAGGGTCCAGTGGTGATCCGAATGCTTTCCTGCATAAATGCTGTGTTTCGGCCTGACAAAAAACTGTTACGCGCATCGTTTTTTGTCTGGCCAATAGTTGCCAATTATGCCGGATCAGGCTGCCAGACTTACAAATGCAACGGTGAACGCGCTGTAACTGGTCAGTTGTCTCTAATACTGGGAGAACAGAATCCAGGCAGATATAAACTCCTCACATTTGGCCAACTCGGAGACACCTAAGGATTGAATTTACCTTGAAATGAGTTCCTCCGCCGCCTGTGAGCAGAGGTTGATCAGTGTGACCTCTTCTTCCGAAGCCAACTCCACCGCTTGTGGGGAGTACAGGTGGGGGCGGAGGGCCGGCTTACAGGAGTCGTACTTCTGCTTATCCTCCCAGGACTTTAAGGTATTTTCGAAAGCCTATTCAGAGAGAACACAGGTCAACACTTTGGGTAGTCACATACAGCACTGATTCCAGTAGTATCTACATTGCTGGGACCGCTACATAATGACAGAATCAATGTATGAGAGACGTCGGGACTGAGGGGTCTTTTCAACACATTTTATGTCCTATAGGGAAGTAATGTAAGAAAGAACAGTAGTGCTCAGCTGCCATCAGCTTCATATTTACAGCAATATCAATCACACAACTCCATCTTTCCCTCAATAAATGTATAGAGACTGTCAGTTCCACAGTCGACGGAAGACGTCACCGCACTGAACACATTGTGACAGGTGTCATTGCTCAGGAGTCTAGAGCAGCACAGAGGGAAAATAACGTCTCACATTGATTGATGGCAGCGCTGCAAAATTCAATGACTGGAACAGCACAGAGGAAATTCTACAAAGCAGCTTAACGGATCTGTCGTCTAACCAATGAATCAGGAACCAAAAACCAGGCCCCCGATTATGGGGGCGGCCATCTTGCATCAGCTGCTACTAAAGGCGTTCTGAGATATAGTTTACAGCAGCTGCATGGCCCACAGGAACCTGCAGTCTGAAGATGTTCATTGACGTCCATGGGACAGCATTCTGTGGTTCTGGTGATATCTATATGCAGGTATTGCCTTTCATTGTAATCTTAGTGACCTGTACAGAACAAGAGTGTCAGGACCAGTGTGTGAGGATCACCGGTTACAGAGAAAACTGCAGGATTTTATATTTTTTAAAAAATATATAAATAGTATTAAAGCGGTTTTCCAAGTTATTTTTATTGATCACCTATCCTCAGGAAAGGTCATCAATATCAGATCAGCGGGGGTCCGACACCGATCAGCTGTTTGAAAAGAAGGTACCAGCACTGCCTTCTCTTCATGGTTTACCTGCTTGCTGCCGCCACCACAGGATTGAGCAGGTGTAATTATACCTAAGCCGTCCCATTTATTTCAATGGGACAGCTCATTCCTACACAAGTTTATAGGAGGGAGACAACTTGGACAACCCCTTAAAGTAAAAAAAAATATGGTGCAGGCGCAAGAATAAATGTCTAGCCTTGTCAATCACAGGGGAGTGCACTGAAGAGATAGGAGCTTAGTTGAAGCACGTTGGCGCCTGAAATTACACAATGTACAGAGCTATCTGCTTCTGCTGGCACTGCAGCTGCCCAAAACTGCTGATCAGCAGGGTGCCGGGTATTATGCCCCTTTCACACGAGCGGGAGACTCGCATGTCTCCGTCAACGCATCTACAGGGCTGGACTCCGGCACTGACTGGGATCGCATATAATGCTATGCGATCCCTGTCAGTGCAGAGTCCAGCCCTGTAGATGCGTTGCGGGAGACATGCGAGTCTCCCGCTCGTGTGAAAGGGGCATTAGGCCACTACCTATCTGATATTGATGACCTATCCTGTCCACTTGCTGGGACTTTTCTCAAGCAGTGATGAAAAAAGTCCCAGCAAGTGGACTGAAACGTCGCGGTTTTTGGTGATTAAAAAACACATCGTTTAACACTATTTTTGGGAGTGCCATAGAATTCTTTATTATATATATCCCCCACAAAACCCTTTAACCGCTAATATGCCTTCCCTCATTAACTAGTTTTAGAGTCCTTTTACAAGGACTGATGATCTATCAGATTATTGGGGAAGACTGCTTGTATAATCGCTCGTTCCCAATAATCTGCCAGTGTAAAAGGCGGGGATGATCATGTCATTCGGGTGGCATAGAAACTCATACTCCATGTGATGCATAAACAAAAATCTGCTGCGCTGGAGCAATGGTTTTCTATGGGGACCAGTGATTACTGTATGAATCGTTTGTCCCAGCATGTAGATGCAGCCCTCATCTCCACCGCTGATCTGACAGTAATCCTCAGTGTCTGCTTCGTTCCCAATAATCTGACAGCTCAACGGTCTGTGTAAAAGGACCCTTAATAGTTTTGTGCTTCTATGCAAAATTGGTGAGCACTTGCATTACATTGTGACTAATATATTCAATGGGATGTATGGAACTGATGCAGTCGTTTCTGTTGCCATAATGATGGGACACCCACCACACACAGTCCTAAGCCAGAAGAAGACATATAGGCATGACACAAAAGAAAAGCTATTTGTCGCACCAAAGATACCAGCCTGTTCCGGAAATCTATTCTTTCATTAATGATGTGACTTGAACATTAGAATAAGTCTAAAAATTGCTGAGAAGATCGAGCTAAGATGGTGAAAAAGCCATAAAAATATCAGAAATGGTAATTAAATAGATATTCCTTAGTGAAGGCTAATGATATATTCAACAAGTAACACTAATTGGACTTACTCTGTCTCTGGTTAACATCTGAGCCCTGTTTTTGTGGACAATTTTTATCACCCCAGGAGGCTGGATCCAAGCTTCCCCATCAACTTGTACAGGAACGCCCTCTTCTCCGAGGATTGTGATCTTCACAGATCGACACTGGAAAGGAACAAATACAAAGGCGTAAGATGCAGGAGCACAGGTGGAAAACGCCCATCTAAGTGAGGTTTTACTCAGGGTTTTCTTCCTGAACTAAGGAAGTAACGCGGGCAGACATGCACTTGAAAGGGGTTGTCTACCTTCAGGGGGCTTTTAGTCAGACCCCCTCACCATCACGTCATTGGACCTGCTGAGGGAAGCATACTTAAAGAAGAAATCCCGCAAAAAATTTTATTCCATGTCCTGCTAGAAATGTACATGATGTAATCTGTAGTGAATGTCATTTTCTTACCAGTAGCTGAATTTTTGAGTTATATCATCCTGAAGTTTGTTATCTGTGTCATGTGACTAGGAATTAGACCCACCAACTCACACAGCACCTTATGTGTAGACAGGAAGTCTAATTCTCTATGCATTCCTATGGGAGCCTCACTTTCAGTCTCATAGGAAGTGACTGGCTTGCTGTCCTGGGTCAGTTGGAGGTCAGGGAGTTGGTCACATGACCCAGCTACAATTAGAAGAGAGTTGAAACTCTCAATTTCAGCCTCTGATAAGAAAATGACATTCACTACAGATTATATCATGCACCTTTCTAACAGGTCAGAGAATAAAAAATTTAGCGGGAGTTCTTTTTTAATTGGTTACCCAACGTCGAACTCATGACCCCCATTAAACCATAACAGGCCTAGTGTGCCGCTGCAGAAACGTAACCCTCATGCATCACATCAATGGGTCACGTGAAGCATGGGGAAGCGTCACTTCTGCGGCCAGTCATTGGCTGCAGAGCCACACATCATCCTTGTCACAAGCAGAACTAAAGTGTAGAACAAGCAGGTATGCTTCCCTTCCACAAGTCCGTGGGGGGGCAAGGGGGAGGAATTTGGCCTAAAGGCCCTGTCCCTGAAAGTGGACAATCCCTTTATCCTTTCAAATCTGTCCCATCCATATTAACACATATATTACTCTTACCTGAGCTATTCTATGATGCTGAAGCTTGATCACCCTAGAAACTGCCATCTGCATGCTCCCAAATACTGCCACCACCTCCAGGATTTTATCATCAAAGGAAGGCGCACCAAATATCTGGGGTGAGCAAATAACAGCAAGGTATGTCAGTACATATATTTTCAACATTGTCACCTGAGAAATCAAAGCTATTTTGTCTGTTGATGCGAGAGCTTCATGTCCGGTCTCATTACTCACAATGGACATTAGGGGGCAGTGTTGAAAGGTAAAGTGTAAAAACACACAAAACCCTCGTCTCTTTAAATAGACTGGGGGTAGTAATGACTTAAACAACATTCAGTGAAATTATAGATTTCCAATTAAAATGCTTACTCGATATAGAAGCAACATAAGTGGTTTTCTGTACACCTAACACAGTAGAAGCTAATAAAGAACGGTCCGTATCACAGTGCTTGGTAATTAAGCCTTATAATAATCTGATGTGTATATGAACATGATTAATAAATATTCAAAAGGAAATCCAAAATGTGCACTACATTCCAGTGTGCTTTTGTATTGTATCTCTGCTGTATTGCCATATACAGCTAATATACTGTAAGTCTTCTATTAGGCTATATTCACACTGCGTTTGCCGTATACAATGAGAGAGCTCCTGGCACATATGTCAAACAGATCCATAGACTCCATTTACATGATGAAGGCCAGAAAAGTGTGCTTTTGTCCTTCGTCAGGCTGTTATACCTTTCTTCTGCTCCATGTAGAGGCATCCTGCAGTAAACTTACACCGTGCAGCACTGTATGGCTACGTATCCAAAGTATATATCAGGAAATCCACCCGACTTATACACGGCAAACGCAATATGAAATGACCCTTACAGATTAAGTCACCAGTTACTGTACATAGTGAAAGGGTGCACACATGTGAATATTTAAAGGGGTTTTAAATTTGGCCAAAAAGGCATAGATGGGATAAAATAAAGAGTGTATACTGATCAGTTAAGTGCACCGCTGCAGCTCCAGGTTCTCCGCACCAGTCTGTGGTTATTTCGCTGCAGTAATGACATAGCCATATACCCCACGTGGCTGCTCCAGGTAATCGCAGGCCTCAGCAGTATAGGGCACATGTGGTGTTTGGCTTAGTCACTGCTGCAGCCATGTAAACACCGATTGATGGGAGGAGTACAGCGGTAGTGTGATAATGGTGAGGGATTTAAAAGGGTTTTCCAAAACTTTAGAAGTCATGAGCTATCCGATAGATATGTCACTAGTATCTGATTGGTGGGGATCTGACACCCTAAACCCCCGACAATCAGCTGTTTGAGAAGGTACAGGCACACCTGTGAGCACCGCAGCCTTCTTGCAGCTTACCAAGCACAGCACCATACATTGTATAGCGGCTGTGCTTGGTATTGTGCTCAGCCCCATTCAATTCTATTGGGCTGAGCTGCTCCACTGATGAACGTGGCGTCACTGGCCTAGGAAAAGGGGAGAAAAAGCTGTGACACTACTGTGAGCATCGCTGCCTTCTCAAACAGCTGATCGGGGGGGGGGGGGGGATAGGATAGGTCATCAGTATCGGAAAAACTAACTAGTGAGTATACCTTGATTTATTATTATTAACATCTGAAACCCACCCACCTTGGGGAAATTTTTCATCAAATCGGAAAAACCCTTTAATTACCATATACGTATACTCTATAGAAACCGAGACTCATGTTTTACATGCACCTTAAAGTATCCATTGCATTCTGGGCATCAGGTGTCAGATTGGGATCGTCATATGGAAAACAATGGGGTAATCTCTATAAGCTTTTCAGTCTGCAACACTGATGGAGAGTGAGTGACACATAGGAACAGGGCGGGGGAGGGTCAGCGACTATAACATTAGCTCAGTCACTCATTAAGTAAACATCTCGGATGTCTAGGATATGTGGCATTGTCATTAGAAATAACCAACAGATTATGTGCACCATTCACATTAGGAAGAACAGTACAAATTGCATCCAGTTAAATAAGAAATCAAGAGATGTGGGAAAAGACCAAAAGGCTGACAGGAGTGGAGCCAAAGAAAGAGTATTAATGTCCGTATTTATAACAGTAATACTAATGCTTTTCAGGAAATTTGTTTTAAATAGGATCTATCACCTTACATGCCTGTTTAATTGAATGCTTTTTATTTCCCAACTATTCTAAGGCATCTTTAATTAGAACTCTGTGTTGTACAGTCCTCTGTTATTCCTCCTAAAAAATGTATAAATAAATTGACAACTGGGCATTACCACTCCAGCTTACCAAAGAGGTGTTCCTCTACATAGTTTGACATTGCACACTCAACCTGGACAATCACTGCTGACCAAGGCATCCCCCCAACAGGTAAAATCCAATTATCAATTTATTCATAAATTACGAGGAGTAATAACAGAGGAAGACGTAGCATTCTTTAAGCCTGTAAGCCTAGGGTAATACCCCAGTGGTTGCTTCATTTAGCCTAAGGAGCATAAATCCATTCTTAACATGGCAAGTTATTTATAGTAACTGGCACAGTAACTGGTAGTAGTATCAAGTAACTGGTATAGTACATCAAAACATCAAGTAACTGGTATAGTAACTGGCACTAGTAACTGGCATAAGGCTGGATTTGCACTGGAAATCAAAGTGTACCTGAGTTTAAAAAAAGAAAAAATTTGCATAATGGCTGTGCTTCTTTGTACAATCATAAATGTGACAGAACAGTTATGATCGGGCTTCCCTAATGTTTTGTTCAGCCATATCATTCCCTGTTTGAGCTGCACAGCTAGATGTATTTCACTCAGAAGCAGGGGGTATACTGAGTGAAATGCACTGTACTGCTGTGACGTCCCTTTCCTTGCTTCCAACTATGTTTGTTTTCTGCTTTGGAGCTGAAATTGTGTGAAAGTACTGTGACTAAATGGACTAAATGACTAAGCTTAACATCAAAAGTCCAAGAAGTCATCCTCTTTAATACCAGTTTGCTGGAGTCAATAGGAGTAAGTAACTGGTAAGACTGAACGCACATAACAGACCTCTGACACAGTTTTCTTATCTCGCTGCATTCTCCCATAAGACTACTCTGTCATCACAAGTCCAGGAAGGGTCTTTGTTATTTTATTCTTCTTGTAGGACAAGATTCCTTCACTGAATGTACAGAGGTTCCCACGCCTAAAATAGCCCCACGACGTGGAATCTGAAGCAAGCTACTGGACGACGAATATCACGAGGAAAGGAACGTGTAAGCAGATCTTACATGACACAGCAAGAAAAAAAAAAAAACAAGGCTGACATAGGCTTCCTCTGTTCTGCTTGACTTACATCATCCTCTTTAGTTCCACCCCAGAAATTGGTGCCGCCAGCGTAGCTAGGGATATTTAACACCGCAATGCCCTGGAGACTTGGAAGGGGGATGTACTGGCCATCACACTGCCAAGAATAAAACAATGGAGAATAATGAAGAAAACATCAAGCGGCGATTGCATGACCAGGATTTATATAATGTAAAGCACAGAAGACAGGAAATACGCTATATGGCATAAAGTAACAGCATAAAGCTACAGTAGAGAGTCCAGCTTTAATACACCGGGGAAGATTACTATCACAGTGGCTCATGCTGGATGATAAAACTGGTGTATAACTTTACACCATCTATTGGTTAAGCTTACTAGGCGCCAGAATTTTATACCAAAATTCTGGTGCAATTTTGGTGCAACTTAGGCCACTGCAGTTTCCCGCTAAGCCACATCTCACAGCCCCCAAGAATTGCCCCCTTGGCGAGCTAGTAGTAGATTTTCTGAAAAACTAGATGCATCAAAAAGCCGTGCATTTTACGACAAAGTCTAGTTCACTGCCCCTGTGGTAGTTGGCAGGACTGAAGACTATCACAAAATCTTCTACATCTGAGATCCGGCAGAGCATGCTGGCACTAGGACAGACACAAAGCGCAGCATGCAGAAGCTTTTGTCCGGCAGATTCTCAGCATTTTTCCCAAAATGCAGCCAAATCTCTGACCCTTCTGTTTGCATCCGGCAGTGTCGGATCCGAAGAATTCTGCCAGAATCCATGCCAAAAATGTGAAAGAGGCCTTATCCTGAGGATAGGTCATCAATATTGGAAACCAGACAAACCCTTTAAATCATACACCATGTCTCTGCTCATATAGACATATAACCAGACCACAAGGTTACGGCCTTTGGCACTTGCGCTGAACCACCAGAACTGTCGTTTCTACTGGCAGCACATGTAACCATTGATGTAAGTAATGTGTCTGTTCACACATCAGTGGTTTTCCAATGAAAAATCACAGGGACATGCACTAATTTGTTCCAAAATGCAGACCAAACATGCACATTTAAGTCTATGTGTCTATGAAAACCACTGACAGAACATGGGTAGCATCCGTGTTCTGTCAAAGTTTCATGGACCATTGGTGGGAAATGCTCTGGAAATGAATTTTCAGGTGAGCCGTGTCTGTGTAATACGGATGGATTTTCCATGGACGTCAAACGCACACGAAAAAAAGGCCTAAGCCCGATCCGCTCCAGATTACCTCCAGCTGAACCTTCTGCTCTAAATTCTTATAAGTTCTTTGCAGCAACTCTTTGGTTCCAAGAACTCCATACCACATCATGTTTTTTGTACGGCTTCTGTAATAAATTACAAATGGTTTCAGTTAAATACACGGCTAATAATATAAAACACTTGTAAAAAAATATCTGGGTTTGATGTATACTCCAGAAAACTGCTGTAGATGATGATAAATCTGCATAAACCAAACCACATCCCCTCTTTGGAAAGTGGCGAGGGTTGCGTAAATCCCATTTGCGCAAAAAGATTTGGCCAAATTGTGTTTAAAAAGTAACAAATCTGCCAATTTTCTGGTGTAGGGGGATGATAACTCCCCCCGCTGTGTTTTACGTAACTGACAACTTTTCTTTTTCTTTGTACAAAACAATTGACTTGTCATTACCTGCACTTTTCGGGGTGTTCCTCACGTTTGTTGTTAAATTCTAGGGAAATTTTGGCATCTAAACCGATCCCAAAGTAGTTGTTCATGACACACTTTTCTGAATAACCTTCTCTGTGGAAGGAAGAGCAGGGAAATGAAATAACAGACTATACATAACTAATAAGAGAATAACCATGTCTATGTCTCAGATGAAAAAAAACAATCCTATTCACTTAAAGGGAACATGTAGTCCTATCCACAGGAAGCATGTTATAGAGCAGGAGGAGCAGAGAAGATTGATGTATAGTTTTGTATGAAAAGATTCAGTATAACTTGTATTTCTTTAAAGGGGTTGTCCCATCTTGCCGTTAGGTGAAATGAGACACAGTCCCGACCACTGGCCCCCGAGACATAGTGCAGCACTCCAGCACTTGCGGTTTCAGAAGCTTCCATTGCGATGCTTAGTAGTTACGGAAATAATGTAGCACAGCAAGCTATGTGTATCTCTAACTTTTACATAGTAGCCAACAACCCTTATCAGATCTATGATGATTGAACTCAGAGGGTCTCAGGTACCTTCTGTATCAAACACAGTTCAACAGATCTGAGTGGGGGGGCCTGACCAATTTTAGTTCCTGGTCACAGAAATCCTTTTTATGCCTCTAGATACATAGTAATCCCGGCAGGCTGGTGGTCAAGACTTAGTAACGGTGAGATGAGACAACCCCTTTAATTTAAATTGAAAATAGCTGGCTCAGCTATTTCCATCGGCCCCATAGAATTCAATGGGAACGGTGGCTGCGCAAGCGTAGTGCACTCCCATTAATTTATATGGGGATTCCAAAAATAGCCAAGCGTGCAGCTCAGCTATATTCGTCGGGTTAATAGGAAGGCTTGTTGGTGGCCAGCCCCGGCACTGCCAGCCACCACTTTACCTGGCCTTCGTTTTAGAGAGCCGGGACCCACACCTATCAGACAATGGGGGCATATCCTAGTGATATGGCCACATTGTCGGAGATGGCAATACCCCTTCAATAATGCAATAAAAGATTTGTTACTATGTACTGCCATAATACATCAAAGCCTAACCAGTCATATAGTGCAGTAGAGGAAAATTGCCAAACCTGGTGTATCAGTAAACGTGTAAATCAAGCACTCTACAGGATGCAGTCTGTGTATAATAGCAGACCACAGCACCACCATAACTCAGCAGACAACGGTAGCCATGTATGGACGTTCATTGCCTGTCTTTTGGGGTACAAAAGTTGAAAATTTTGTTGCCAGTGCTGTTTCTGACACCCTTTCCACTTTTCCAAAAAGTGGACGAGGTGTAGGCAGGAGGCAGCGGGGCATGAGCAGAAGCTCCGCGGCCCGACTCATTTACCAACATGTGTTCCAGAAAACTAGCGGACATTACACCATAAATCTATTCCGGCTCTCAGCTGAAGAAGATTTCTGTTCTGCTGCACAGACAGCAGACGTCACACTGGGTTTTTACTAAGATGGGCATGCCAAAAGGTGGTCTTTAATAAATGACCCCCAATATCGATATGGGCAAGATTGATGACCCACCCCCCCCAAACCACCATAGCACTTTATATACTGTAATAAATATCACTTACAAGGAGTCTGAATCTGGATCAATAAAAGGTGAAGCACCAATTGCGTCCATATTTGCCAGTAACATTTTGTTAATTATTGAGCTGCCCGCAATGGAAGCCGCCAATCCTGCTCTCAAACCTGGCGAAGAAACATAAGGAACAGGGAATAAGAAGAATGTAGACCCGACGCTATATTTTTACATAAAGATACCTAGAGGCTCAACAAGAACCTGTCATCACAAAAGGCAGTGCAATCTGAAAGCACCATGTTGTTGAGCAGATTGATGCAGAAAAACTTGTATTTTATACATTTAGGTTTCTGCTTTTCTGAACTCTGTTGTACACAGGGCCATCTTATCAGTGACTGACAGCTATCTCTGTATACACACTTACACAGAGAACACTATAAATCACTGATAACACCTCCCCCGTGTACAGCAATCAGTGACTGACAGCTATCTCTGTATACACACTTACACAGAGAACGCTATAAATCACTGATAACACCTCCCCCGTGTACAGCAATCAGTGACTGACAGCTATCTCTGTATACACACTTACACAGAGAATACTATAAATCACTGATAACACCTCTCCCGTGTACAGCAATCAGTGACTGACAGCTATCTCTGTATACACACTTACACAGAGAACGCTATAATCACTGATAACACTTCCTCTGTGTACAATAAAGTCAGAAATAGCAGAAATTTAAATGTATAAATGACAAGTTTTACTGAATCTTTTCCTATAAAACTATATGTGAATCTGCTCAGCTCATCCTGCTCTATATCCTGTTGCCTGCAGATTGCACTGCATTTTTTGGCAAGGTTTTTAATCTGATACCACCAAAAAAGCATATTAATGCCCCCTGAACCTCAAGTTACTACCGCCAAAAAGTAGATATCCCATACACAAGGTTCATGGGTGATGTTCAAGGGGGAGAAATAAGGGCTGTATTAGACCAACAGATTTCTGATCAATTATTGGTCAGATGGCCGTTCACACACACAGATCTTGTGTTATATACACCAACTATTGGTCTGATTGGACAGAAATTGGTTAGACAATCTGTTGGTCTAATACAGCCCTAAAAGACATTGAACCTCCCTTCGCCTATAGGGGTTTTATGATCACTAAACAAGCTAGGATCGCCCTCTAGTCAAGTTTGTCTAGTGGTTTAAAATGTTTCCTTTATCTCTAAAAACAGGATATTTCAGACAGAACTATTATAGACAAAGGTTAGCTACACTTCATTTTAATGATAGGAAACAACTGCCATAAAACCCAACCAAATCACTTTATGACTTTATATATAGAAATGGGTAGATGTAGAGGTGAAAGGGTTTGTCCAGTGGATTAAATAATAAAGTAAAAATGGTGCAAAATAATAAAATAAGCCATAGTCCCCTAACCACTATGCCAATCATTTGCTGAGAAGGTTCATGGCTGCGGCCAGTGATTGGCTGAGAGGTCACTTCCTCTGTGTCGAGAGGGACCAGAAGTGGTGTAAAGGGAGCGGCAAGAAACTTATAGGGTGAGTAGGACTTGCTTTAATATTTTACTATTTTTTATATTAAACCCTGTAATACAGGAATTTGGATAAAGACGACAGAACACTGGTTTATTACCTGGGCAGATAATTCTAGTGTTTAACACCGGGAGATTCTCCTTACTGGATGCCAATGGGGGGCTGGAGAAGGAGCCGCTTTGGGAGTGAGCACTACGGCTTGCGCGTCTGTCTGGAGAACGTGGAGCAGCTTTTACTGTAGGTGAAAGGAAGAATACTGATGATACATAATAATAACACGCCAGGGCTATGGAGCCTAAAGCCTTTGTATGATTACATAGAAGGCTGCAGGACTCCAAATTGACAACTCCAGAAGAGGAAAAAACAAAAATGCAGCTGCTGCACAACTGCCAATGTACCACAGGAAAGTAGTGACAACTACGGCTATGGCATGGTACACTGACTGTACGAGCCAGTTCTGAGGAGGTATACCGCCAATGTATGACACTGTGTAGGCAAAGTGCGCAGAACACTCTGCATAAAATAACATGGTCTACTACGATATTCTATACCACAAAAAAAAATTGAAAAAAAAAAGGGAGCCATTTATTAGGTTGAAATACAGAGCTCTGCAGCAGACACATTTCTCATTTTGCCAGGTGGCACTTTATCTGTGCCCGTATTATTACCTCGCCCTAAATGTACAAGCACAGCGCATAACGCACTGCTGTTGTTGCTGTGCCAGTTACTCCAATACCCTCTTCTGATATGGTACAGAATTTTATTTTTTTTCTAAAACATCCACTGAAACCAGTTTTTTTTCCTCCTGGCTGTGTGAAGGAATGTGAGAGGCTGCCGTATGACTCCCCACGTGGGGGAAGGATTATTATCTGGGCATATCATTTTGTACGTAGGATGTTATGCACAGACATGGTGGTCACCTTACTGTCACATGGACTGTTGCTATGCAACGAACCACAGATTTTATAAGCGCTTATGCCTATTAAAAAAGAATTATGCACAAAAAAGGCAGCACTATTCTGGTGAGCGAGAAAGGTGGTGGTGGTGGTGGTAGTGGGTTTAAGACCTGGAGATATTGCTACAGAGCAGGGGCGGACTGGCCATACTTCCTACAGGGAAATTTTCCAGAGGGCCGATGTCCAGGGGGCCACCCAATCCCTCTTCATGGCCACCAGACAGGTACATAATGATCAGATGCTCTCAGTATTAAAGGGGTTATCTGAGAGTATGCCCCCCAATATGTCGGGCCCCCCACATTGAATATACTTACCCTGCTCCCCGCACCGCCCCTGCTGCTGCTTCTCCCCGTGCGTGAATGAAAACATCCAGTGTCGGGGGAAGAGCAGCCAATGGCAGGTGGAGACAAGCCTCTCTAGTGTCACCCGTGATGCTAGGGAGGCTCGTCCCTGCCTGCCATTGGCTGCAACCCCCTCTTCCCGACACCGGATGTTTTAATCCGCGCACATGGAGAAACAGCAGCAGCGGTGCGGGGACCAGGAGCGGCGCAGGGAGTGGGATAAATATATTCAGTGTGGGGGGCCTGGCATATTGAGGGGATTTTAATTCTCTCGGATAACCCCTTTAATTAATGTAGGAGCATCAGACGCTTATGTCCCTGGCCACAAGTGCCCTCCTGAATACAATGGAGATACAGTGGAAAACTGCAGAGGGGGTGGCAGTATTTTGTGCTGCACTGTGGTATTTGGTTCTACTGGGGCAATATACTGTGCTGCACTGTGGTATTTGGTTCTACTGGGACAGTATTTTGTGCTGCACTGTGGTATTTGGTTCTAATGGGACAGTATTTTGTGCTGCACTGTGGTATTTGGTTCTACTGGGACAGTATTTTGTGCTGCACTGTGATATTTGGTTCCACTGGGACGTTATTTTGTGCTGCACTGTGGTATTTGGTTCTACTGGGGCAATATATTGTGCTGCATTGTGGTATTTGGTTCTACTGGGACGGTATTTTGTGCTGCACTGTGATATTTGGTTCCACTGGGACGTTATTTTGTGCTGCACTGTGGTATTTGGTTCTACTGGGGCAATATATTGTGCTGCATTGTGATATTTGGTTCCACTGGGACGTTATTTTGTGCTGCACTGTGGTATTTGGTTCTACTGGGGCAATATATTGTGCTGCACTGTGGTATTTGGTTCTACTGGGATGGTATTTTGTGCTGCACTGTGGTATTTGGTTTTACTGGGACGGTATTTTGTGCTGCACTGTGGTATTTGGTTCTACTAGGACGGTATTTTGTGCTGCACTGTGGTATTTGGTTTTACTGGGACGGTATTTTGTGCTGCACTGTGGTATTTGGTTCTACTGGGACGGTATTTTGTGCTGCACTGTGGTATTTGGTTCTACTGGGACAGTATTTTGTGATGCACTGTGGTATTGCTGGCCTCATCTACTTGTGTCATCTGCCTTCTATCAATTTGGACCTGCCTACAACATGGGGGCCTCTTTTAAGTTTTTTTTTCCAAGGCCACTTTAAGCTCCCAGCCTCTGCTACAGAGTGACAAACACTTACACCTTCAGTAGAAAGTACCGACGTGTATTTAGCACATTGGATAAACCATGAGGTGTGGGTTTTTCGATGTTTTGTGACTTTTGAGAACGCTGCAGCAATCATTCACTTGCCTGGTAACCTTTGCACTACACAGTTACTCAGGATCTGGAAGTGCCATCCTTCACCTCATCTGTACTCCATGACAAAGCGAGCGTACGCCGTATAACAGCTGCTCTTTACGATGACAGATGGGACTCCTGCGGCTAGGCTACATTAAAAATAACCTTTTGCTGTTCATGCTCTGATAAAAACCAACAGAGTCCTAATGACTGAAAATGATGTCTTCCTGCAGGTACCTGACTTCATATTTCATTATTCCTCCTGGAACACTATATGGGCTCTGCTTTCTACAGTTCCCAGCCCTGGAATATGGAAGCTGCTCTTCCATCATCTCTTAAGTGGAGCAGAGAAAAAAAAAAAGGCCAGTAGTATTGGGACTGTGTGTTAAGATCACAGAGGGAGAAGATGAAAGCCGTTTACTCAAAGAAATGGGTTACAGAATCTCAGATGAATGGTTGTAATGAAACATTTAGAAAGTACGCCGCTCTCTGTACAAGTGAGATCTTACAGGCCATCCAGAAACGCGGAGTCCTTATGAAGTCACCTATTTATGTAACGGCTGAAGACATTATGAATCCCTCTGACAAGCGCAGCATTCTGTACATATGTGCTCATACCCGACAGAGGATCCAGCTCCTTGGTGTCTTCATCCTTTTCCTCCTCTCTTGACTCCTCTAGCTCTTTCCTGTACTCCTCGGCAGCCTGGTTCTCTTGTTCTTCAGTGTGGGCATTTTGCTCATCCACCACTAGGACATAAAGATCTAATTTAACATAATGTCAAAGGCATTTGTTGATTTGTAGGGATCATACAATTCTATAAAAATATGAAGTGCAGCTTGGGGGGGAGGGGCTGCATTCTGTGCAGGGTTTTACTGAAAAGGACATCCAGTAGGAGAGCCCTGTCAGCTGCTAAGAAACACTGGCAATGCTGATTGGTTGGGATCAGCTGGATGATAGACCGCTACTTTAAATGCTCCTCCCAAGTGTCCTGTTTAGTTGGATGCAAGGGAAAACATACAGCTCTCTAAACTAAGGTTTAGAGTGCCCAATAATTTAGTACCTACTAATTTAACCCTTTCTGGGAATGTTACAATGCCTGTCATACTACTAGTACATATCATAAAATATATTTAGTTCATTATTTATGGAACATTTTAAAGAATAAAATAATACTTTTATATATTCCATTGACATTTACACTGGAACATACTAATGTAAATAAAATGTGGATGTATTTCCCATATCAATCATCTAAGTTTTTAATTTTTTTAAACTGGTACTTTAATGGGGCAAATTAGCACTAGGTTTTAGGGCTCATGCACACGAATGTATGTTCTTTCCGTGTCCGTTCTGGGTTTTTTTGCAGACCATATGCAGAACCATTCATTTCAATGGATCTGCAAAAGTGAAGTTACTCTGTGTGTGTTGCGTTTCCATATGACCGTTCCGCAAAAGGATAGAACATGTCCTATTATTGTGCGCATTACAGACAAGGACAAGACTGTTCTATTAGGGGCCATCTGTTCCGTTACGCAAAATACAGAATGCACACGTACAGTACATCATCTGTATTTTTTTGCAGATATGTGTTTCGCAGACAGCAAAATACATACAGTCGTGTGCATGAGCCCTTATACATTTAGTGATACTAAATTATTCTGTAACTACCAAGATCTTAGTCATGATGGGTGAAGCTATTTTCTGTGGCACTAATTTGAGAAAATGTCACCACATACACTGCAGTGAACATAAATGAAGTATATTGTGGTCAAAACAAAAAAATGAATTGTAGTAAAAACTGAAATAAAAAATTATCAGTCTGCAGCTCAGCTCCTGTAACTCTGACAACTGTTCACACTATGGATATCTTCTGCACGGCAACATAACTGGAGAAAAATCATCTGTGTGAGCTTTACCCAACAAGCAACCAAAGTGTTTGGCGTTATTCACTTCTGGAAAAGCTGGACAGTTACAAGAGACTAGAGTTATCCAAGTCCTACAACACAGGCGATATGACACAAATAAAATATCTTAAGAATATGATGTACTTTACTTAAAGAAGAACTCCCGCAAAAAATTTTATTCTCAGACCTGTTAGAAAGGTGCATGATATAATCTGTAGTGAATGTCATTTTCTTATCAGTGACTGTTTCTGTGAGTAAAAACCTCTCTTCTTATTGTAGCTGGGTCATGTGACCAACTCCCTGACCTCCAACTGACCCAGGACAGAAAGCCAGTAACTGCTCTATTCATTCCTATGGGAGCCTCACTTTCAGTCTCATAGGAATACATAGAGAATTAGACTTCCTGTCCACACATAAGTCTATGTGTGAGTTGGTGGGTCTAATTGCTGGTCACATGACACAGATAAGAAACTTCAGGATGACAGAAGTCAAAAATTCAGACACTGGTAAGAAAATTATTTAAGAAAAGATGATTGACCTCAGGGAGATCAACCATTATCACCACAGAGCCACCATCATGTGTCTCAATTAGCATACTGGTAAGAAAATGACATTCACTACAGATTACATCATGTACATTTCTAGCAGGACATGGAATAAAATTTTTGTCGGAAGTTCTTCTTTAACAATGTATGCCTGCGCCTCTCCATAAATTAGGCATATCAACCTGCAGCGCAGGCCAGTACAGCACATGCTGGTCTTGAAAAATCTCCCCGTATGGGTATATACAACTACACCACCAAACAAAACTAGTTAGGCCTCTTTCACATGAATATGTTTTACATGCGGGTGCGATACGTGAAGTGAACGCGTAGCACCTCCACTGATTCCTGACCCATTCATGTCAATGGGTCTGTGTACAAGAGCGTTTTTTTTCTCAAGCATCATTTCTGCGTTGTGTGAGAATTGAAGCATGTTCTATATTCTGCATTTTTTCACGTAGCTCTGGCCCCATAGGAGTGAACGGGGCTTCAGTGAAAAATGCATTGCATCCTGACGTAATCCGGATGCAATGCGTTTTTCACTGATGGTTGCTAGGAGATGTTGTTTGTAAGCCTTCGATTTTTCTTAAAAAACATAAAGATAAGCATAAACAACACCTCAAAACAACTGAATGAAATCGTAGACAAAACTCACTGAACTTGCTTGCAAAATGGTGCGAGGTTCACGCACTCTGAGCCAATCCGTATCGTTTGTGTGAAAGGGCCCTTATTGTTCATGCAAAAAAGATTAGTGTAAAAGGCCACCGAGGACCCCTAACTATATGTATACCCATACTGTGTGCATCACCAAACAGTAATAACGTGCCATCAGAGAACCCTGTCCCGGTGAAGATTTGGCATCACATTTCCTATGCTGTAAGAGGGTGTAAAAAACCTAAATAAGTCTATTGTTTCAGGTTACATATATTATTTAGTAATTTATCATATACATTTTTATGGCTGAAGTATGGTAACTGGCTTAAGTAATCTGTCTAGGCGATACTCAGAATATGTGTAGAATCCCAGTATTACAGCAGCTTCAATCTATTTCCAGGCTTTTCTAATGCCTTGACTCATGACACATTTCATCATATTAATCCAGGCCCAACAAAACACCCACCCTTCTCCGCTTGTTCTATAATCTGCCTGACTGCTTTTTTCAGGCTGTTGGCTCGCAGCATGAGCTGCTCCCGAGGTTTGAAGAGCTTTGGGGTGGAAGACTTTGCAATGCTGTCCGTCAACTGCTCCTTGCTCTCCGAGAGGGAGTCTTCACTAGAGAATTCGTCTTCTACCTCCTCTTCTACGATAGGTGGTGTTAAATGTGCCAACAGCGGCGCCGCCTGAGCTTCTATATGCAGGGTCTGAAGTAGCAGATCAAGCTTTTCATTCAAGGTAGAACACTAAAATACAAGAATCATAAAGGAAACGGATAAAGATCACATTGGGTTTACTAGACTGCAATTCCTAGAAATATTCTGAAATACTGTATGAACCTGATTTCACTTTGTCTATTGGCATGAAACCTGATACTGCTTTTCTACAAGCGTTTGTGAATATTACTCAGTAAATACTATAATTTATTAAAACTGGACTAACATTGCACCCTGGGGTAGATCTGGTTTGATATTCAGTTGTTGTTGGACAGGTCCTGCATTAGATCCTTATAATATAGGACGTTGGAAGTGTAATTGGTAAGAACATGGTCCGTGCTTAGTGTCACGTCCTGCTGATGTCAGGACATCTCACTGCCCTAAGGCATGATGGGACAGCAGACACATGACAAACCTGGGAGCAGGATTCAAGCATGGGGGATAAGAGAAAACTGCAAATGGGGTCAATCTGAAAAAAACTCTCCAAGGAAGAATGGGAGCTAGAGCAATTGCTAAAAATAAACTTCACACTGAGGCCAGTGACTGGCTGCAGCAGACATGTGCCATCTACGGCATCATCTCCACTGTAAACACAGACCTGAGGTGAGAACTGGAGTGGCAGCAATAGAATAAGCAGGGATGAAGCAGTGAGTATATATATATATATATTTTTTTAAATATTATTTTAACATATATAGGGGCTTTGGGGAGATATTTAAATACTTTGGATAATTTCTAGAAAGATATTTTTTCCCATCATTACATTCCATGGGCCATGTAACTGTATGAGGGCTCGTTTTTAGCAGGCCTAGTGGGTGGTAGTGGGGTTCTAAATGAAAGCAATTGATGTTCCAAGGTGTTGAAATTACTGTGAAAGAGACATAATTGGAAAAAAGTGTGTTTTCCAGTCCCCTTTTAAGAATAATACAATATTTAGCTGGAACAAGGCCTCCTGTTAAAGGGGTTGTCCCATCTCGTCATTTCCACAGTAAGATGCAACTAAGAGCTGGCCCCATATGGCCGGGCTTACGGAAACTGCAGAGCGGTCTGGCAGTTTGATGTTTCCATAACGCCCACTGTAGTGAATCGGAGGTACGTAAACATAGCAGCACAAGGTAGGCTGCTTCCGTAATGTCCGAGTTACACTGTTTGTGTAGCTCCCATCCACTACAATGAGAGCTACGAGATTGGCGCTGTCAGTTATTTCCATCAGTAACGGCCCCTTCCCATGACCATATATTTCTGTCCGTATCTGTTCCGCATTCATTTCAATGGGCCTGCAAGACACCGCATGCTGTCCACATCCGTATGTCTGCTACGCAGCCCCACAAAAATATAGAACATGTCCTATTCTCGACCGTATTTGTGAACAAGAATAGGCATTTCTATCATGAAGAAGAATGTTCCGTTCTGTAAAATGCAGAAGGCACAAGGCCGGTATCCATGTTTTACGGATTCACAATTTTCTGACCGCAAAAACGGATACAGTCGTGTAAATGAGCTATTATTGTGAGCCAAAACCAGTAGTGAACCCTCTTCAGAGATCAGTAATGTAAAGATATGCATCTGTTCTGTGTTTTTTTGACTCGCAACTGGTTTTGGCTCACAATAACTGATGGAAATAACTGACCAAATAACTGAAGTGTGAACTCAGCCTAAGAGATCTACAATGCTAACTGTAAAATACAAGTGCACACAGACATAATGATTAATGAGTGTAAAAGGCATAAAGTAGACTAACCAGAGGGGGAAAAAGCATGCTTACTTTCATTGCCATCACTTCTGCTTCCTCTGAATTCTCCAGTGGTTTCTCATACGTCTTACCAACTTTTGCCACAAAGTCTTTTACAGTCTCACACAAAACCCTTGAGGAGGAAATACAATGAAGAGTAACAGCAGAGATAAGCTACCGCATAAGGTCAATGTACAGAGAATGGTTTTAACATATACTTTATCTATTTTATGGTGTCGCCTCGCTTCTCACTTTATTGGAGAAATCAGGGAGAATTCCTATTTAAGCGATTCCCTATCTGTTCCTGAACCTCTCCTTAGCGTCGTGCAGAGGTCTGTTCTACAATACACGTCATGCTCACATGTCAGATCTGCCATAGATTTTAGGCGGAAACCAATTTGACATTTGGTGACAATCCTCAGTGCTATTCACATGCAGCAGAAAATGTCAGTGCATTTTCAGTGCAATTCAGCCACGCAAATAAATAGCATGTTACTTATTTCCCTTATTTCCCCAGAGTCTGCACCTAAGGGTTTATTCAGATGGCCATGAGTGCTTTGCGGTCTGAACACTGCGGATTCACAAATCATGGATATCGGCCCACGTGCATTCTGCATTTTGCGGAAGGCACACAGCCAGCCCTATACAGAAAATGCCTATTCTTGACCACAATTGCAGGTAAGATTAGGACATGCTCTATATTTTTGGCAGGGCCGCAGAACTACGCACGGAACACATGGTGTGCTGTCTGCATCTTTTGAAATAAATGGGTCCATACCCGTTCCGGATGCGAACCCATTCACACAGCCATCTGAATGAATGAGCCCTAAGAGAGGAGTATTAGCCCCACTGAATGACAATCTGTGGCAGATCAAACTAAATCCGAGGGTCGGCCTCATAGTTCTGCTGCTGACATATACATGTTGGATTTTATCGCCACATGGGACATACAACACAAACCTTCTACATTACTCTAAATATGTGTCTGACGTTGGCCACAAGATGAACCTATGCAAAAAAATACGGTAATGGGTGCTGTCATTTAAAGGGGAGGAGCAAAGTCAACTGGCATGGTCATCAAATATGAACATGGGGAATGTGACAAAGACTAAACCTATCAATAAAACGGACCTGAAATAATCGTTAGATGCTATTAGTAGGTTTCATGATGCTCCAATAGAACAAATGTAAGACTTTGAAAACATACACAGGATAATGAACCTTAAAAATCAAATAAAAAAAAAACAAAAAAAACTAAAAATGTGAATGTTTCTGGGGCACAAAAGCCTTCAGCGTAACAGTGGATGTACAGACAACTCACTTTGCAGACGATATGACTACGGAATGCTTGTCTGAATTGAGAATTTTCGCCAGGTGAGTGGCCACCGAGTCTTCATATGCAGATATCTGAAACTAGAAAGATTATTATTATATAGATTTTTCTTGACTATATTCTTATATCATGATTTTTCTTCACAGTAGTAAACACTGAATTGTGTGAGTCTTTCCAAATGAAAAATTCACATAGGTGGGAGAAAACATTTTTATCATTAAAAAAAAAAAAAAAAAAAAAAAAAAAAACTTCCTGAAATCACATAAGCCGTTTTGTGGAATTTAAATCAATGCAGTCTTTTAAGCCAGGAGGTGGTCCAAAATTAAAGTATACAGGGAAGACATATGGAAGTGGGGGAGATAATAAATACAGTGCATTGCTCAGGAGACCAGTGGGATTTAGCTGGTATACGTACGATGATGGATCCTCTTTAACACTAGACCACATACAAGGGGCATACTGATACTCTAATACACTGAGTACAGGTAAAAAGAGACACTGTAGATGCACACTTACTTGGCACTCTTCAGACTCCTCTTCTGGAGATATGGGAAGTATTGAGGCTTTTGACGGTAACTTCAACTCATATGACATTATACTCCATCTACAATAACAATGACAAGAGTGTTTAATGCATATACTCAAAGCCTTCTTAAAGGGCATCTGTCAGCAGATTTGTACCTATGACACTGGCTGACCTGTTACATGTGCACTTGGCAGCTGAATACATCCGTGTTGGTCCCATGTTCATATGGGCCCGCATTGCTGAGAGAAATGATGTTTCAATATATGCAAATGAACCTCTAGGTGCAATGGGGGCGTTGTCATTACACCTAGAGACTCTGCTCTCTGCAACTGCTGCACTCTGTGCACTTTGATTGACAGGGCCAGGCAGTGAGAACATCATAACTCCTAGTCCTCCCAATAAAAGTGCACAGGACAGAACTGTTGCAGAGAGATCTTAGCCTTTAGGAGTAACAGCAACGCCCCCATTGCTCCTAGAGGCTCATTTGCATATATTAATACACCATTATTCTCAGCTATGCGGGCGCATATGAATATGGGAGCAACACAGATGCCTTCAGCTGCCAAGCGCACATGTAACAGGTCAGCCAGTGTCATAGGTACAAATCTGCTGACGGATGCCCTTTAAGAATGCTGTGTTGGGCAGCACAGACAGGTGTATGGTTAAATGCTGGAGAGATGACAATAAAAGGCATACTGCTACTTAAATAAATGTACAGTTACATAGTACAGAAATTATGTATACATTTCTCCCAGTTGTGTGTGTACTTTTCGTCAAAAGGGGCGAGTATTGATATACATACGTGTATGGGACAATTTTGTTTTTATTATTGTATTTCATTCATTTTGAGCTACAAATCATTTTTGCAATTGGTCTTTATTAACAATTTCTCATGTACAGCTTTTACCTCTTATCTCCAGATCTCAAACACTGATTATAGCTAAACTGTTATCAGACTGATAAGAATCAGTGTTTATGATGTCAGGGGATCAGAGATAAGAGCTCTATATGGGCCATCAGCTGACAGTCTGCAAATAGACAAATTTAACCCCTGTATTACAAAAACTGTTGGAAATTTTTAATAAAAAGCAATAGCAAAAATGATTTTAACCCAAACTGAGCAGAATGCAATAAAAAAATTCCCCCGAAAGTCTTTATAACCTTTAAAGGGAGTCGCAAGTTTATGCTGCCCAATTTGAGGGCAACACGTGACAGAGACCTGTTTCCATCGAGGTATCATTTACAGCATGGTTTATGTCAGGGGTGCACAGCGTTTTATGGTTGGGGGCCACATTGCCAGACTGAACCAATGACGAGGGACGAAAATAAAATTTAAAGGGGTATTAACAACTGAAATACTGTATTTATGGTATATTGAACACACAGTATATACCATTAGTGTCTAGTTACACTTCTAGTACCTCCATATAATGGGAGAATACTTGAAAAATACATGTGAGCAGCCACATGACATAGACATACATGTCTGTTACCAGACAGTTGTGGGCCGCACAGAATGGTATCAAGGGCTGCAGGTTATGTACCCCCGGTTTATGTAATTTCAGCTGCAGTGGGAGCCAATGATGTAGCCTGGGCAGTGTTGTGGATGGGCAGTATAGTCATCAATATTACTTTCTCCCTATGCACTGTATAGGAAAAGAAATGACAGAAAGCAGTCCAGTGAGTGTCACCTCGATGGAATCAGGGACTCTGTCCCTACATCACGCTCCCATTGGATGAGGCAACATAAACTAGATGACAAATTTACTTGAATAAATGCAGCCGCCTGAAACATTTCTATACCCAATAAAACAGAAAATTATTTTTCAGGACGTTGCCTTGAACATTAAATATATTTATGAAATTACACATTCTTATTAACTTTCATTAGATATATACTAACATATACATACACACTACATAGAGAGGTTTATAACAAAAATGAGACTTCAACTGTACGTTCCATTAATTTCTGACAACACATTACCTTATAAATCTACATACAGTATTTCATAGAAGCCCTTTGAAAGAAGTGACTCAGTGAATCTATTAATGATACAACCACAGTCTGCACGTAGGTTTAGCAACCTCCGGCACTCCAGCTGTTAAACTACAACTCCCAGCAGGCTCGATTCACTTGTATGAGAATTCTGAAAACAGCCTGGCATGCTGGGAGTTGTAGCTTCACAAAAGCTGGAGAGCTGGAGGTTGCCGATCGCTGCTCTACAGATATTGCAAGTTGGGAATATTCTAATAGCAACAATTTCTAGCTTTGCTTTCACATTCACCAAAGACTAGGGATATGCCCTGGAGCAGCGTATGGCTGCCGTAAGATGGTCGCAACAAAATCAATCAGTAACTCTCCACTAAAACAGTAGCAAAGACCCATTCACAATCAATACTTAATAAGACATTGACTTAAACAAGGCTTTGTTCTCATATGTGTTGGAGGCTCCATTTGACGCCTCATTTGCAGAGTCTGTCAAAAATGTTAGATGAAATAGAGCTGCATGCTGTGTTATTATGTCCGGTAAAATGCTGGACACCATGACAGAAACCCAACAGATCCCATTATAGTCAACATGGATTGTTGGGCACTGTCGGTGTCCATTGTTTGATGGAGCAGTCCATGACTTACATTCTGTTTTCCTGTTCTTATGATGGTACAGAAGAACTGATTGCCCGGTGCAAATGTGAGTTAGGCCTTAAGGCCTCCATAAATATTCAATAGCTGTCAGACTGTTGGCTGAATGATTGTTTTGCTGACAGCTCTCTCTCCTGACTCCCTCACGGCTTCCACGTACGAGTTTAGCTCAGCTGAACATGGCATGTGTATTCTATGGGGAGAGTGGAGAAAGACACTGCCAGACATTTCTGGTGGCAGCTTATCTTCTGGGAGAACAAAGGGATGGGGTGAAAATATTCATTTCACCAGATCCTTCTCTCCCCCAACATCAACTGTCTGAGACAGGAGCTTCCTATATACTACTGTCTCTCATGAGACTGTTTGCCATGTCTGTTGGATTTACTAAGCCTTAGTGCATGTGGATCCGAATAAACATATGGATGCTGTCAGCTGACTACGGTATGTTTAGGTAACAAGGACTGGTAAACTGCTAAAAAGGGACCAACAATAGAGGAAGGTAAAAGGACTGTCATTATGGAAAAGGGTTTGGAAGAAATCGTACCTGTCCAACATTTTAGTGCTGGCACGTTCTAACTTCTCCAATATCTGAGGCAACTGTGTGTCATCATCACAGGAAGCACCCCAACCAAGCACCCGCGCCAGGTCGTTTCCAGTACCCAGGGGAAGGACTCCTAGTTGACACTATAGATATAATTATAGAGAGGCATACAAGGTTAATTAAAAGTATGTAACACAATAGAAAGACAGTGAAGTCTTACCAGGAAACTCACTATTAGTCATGGACCATACTATTCAGCTCATTTTACTTATTAATGGGATTAGAAAAAAAAAGGCAGTTTTCTTCTGTGCCACACCTGTCCATGGACGGTGTCTGACATTGCAGCTCAACTTCACGGAAGTTACAGGGGTTGTGTCCCTTCAGCAAATAGTATTTATTATGTAGAGAAAGTTAATACAAGGCCCTTACTAATGTATTGTGATTGTCCATATTGTCTCTTTTGCTGGCCGAATTTATTTTTTCATCACAATATACACTGCTCCTTTCTAGAGGTTATGACCACCCCGAAATCCAGTAGTGGTGGACATGCTTGGTCACTATAACAAGAAGCGCTGGCCTCTCTGGTGGTCGGAACCATGGGAGCGCCATAGACACGCATGCACAGAAGTCCCTGACTCAGGTACCTCATATCTATGCTGCAGCTGTGGCCTTGGCAATATAGACAATCACAATACTTTAGTAAATGCCTTGTATTAACTTTCTCTACGTGATAAATGCCATCACCTTTAATAATTCAGGTCATGAATAATACAAAGCATGTATGGCAAATTAGTATTTTTTAAATTCATAGACATTCAATTCCTTTATTTGTATAATTAAGGGGAAGACAGGTACAGAAAAAAACATGATCCGAAACCTTTAGCTAAAGAGGTTATATCAGAGGATCAATGTTGTTTCAAAAGGGACATCCCCACTCTCATAAGCAAGTCACCCTTGAGGTTAGCTGATCGATAAAGACCCCGTAGAGTCTACATTCACCTATTTCCCCTGAAAATGGTTAAAAGCCACGAGCAAGCAGTTTCCGGTATACCATTGCTATTAAAAAAAACACCACAGAACGTCATTTACATAAGGGTTATATAATATATATAAAACTACTGCAGTACAATATTCTGTGAAATGCTATGCATACTGACCTGCTTGTGCAAGCTAAGCTTATCTATCTCAGACAAAACCCAGCCAACACTTCCATCGCCTCCACACACAAGTATTCGGAAGTTATCAAACTTCTGAAATAATCGTAAACTACAAAAAAAGAAAGAAGAAGTGAAAGAAAATTTAAAAAAACAAAACAAAACATAAAAGTCATGAAGCTTCCTTAAGTCCTTCTGTTTTTTATGTTTACAGCCTGTCTTAGGAGAACTCAAAGGGGATGTCATGAACAGCACACTACCCATAAACTGTGTCTGTAGGTGACAATACTGAGCATAGCACACTGACAGCCATGGTTTTAGGGCAAAATATAAAAAAACAACCTGTTTTATTCGAATGACAGAAGAGAGGTGCAAAATGTTTTACCTTATTAATTGATCTATAAATTTGCCAATGAAAAGAATATAACTGATTATCCTATGGGAGCGATCCTTCCCATTGAAATGAATGAGGCGGTGAGGTGTAATTACACCTACTCACCACTACCCATGTTACAGCTAGGGTGTAAACAATGAAGAGAAGGCAGCGCTGGCACAGCGCGCGCCTCCTCTTCAAACAGCTGATCGGTGGGGGTGCCGGGTGTCGGACCCCCGCCGATCTGATATTGATGACCTATCCTGAGGATAGGTCATCAATATATATAACTTGGAGAAACCCTTTAAAGGTGTTGCCCACGATTTTGATATTGATGTTCTATCCTCAGCATAGGTCATCAGTATCTGATCGGTGGGAGTCTAACACCTGGCACCCCCACTGATCAGCTGTTTGAAGAGACCTTCTCACAACTTAAACACAGCAGCGCATTAAATTGAATGACACTGAGCTGCGCCTAGTCATGTGACTGATGTACGTGACGTCACTGGCCTAGGAAGAGGTCACAGCGCTCACTGAGCGCCACAGCCTCTTCAAACAGCTGATCAGCGAAGGTGCCAGAAGTCAACCCCTCACTGATCAGATATTGATAATTTATCCTGAGGATAGGCCATCAATATTAAAATCCCAGACAACCCCTCAATCTGGGTGGGGAATAAAATCTTCCAATGCATGCTAAGGGCTGGCAACTCATCAACATTTTAACAGGAAAAATCATTGTGCTGATCTCTGTTAGAAAGAACTGAGAATTACCGTACATCTGTGCTCCTTTTCATCCTAGTGCTGAAAACATTCATTTTACAGATTTCTTTGCCATGTTTGAAAATGAGACCAGCTATTGTTATGTTTGAAAATGAGGCGTTATCAGTGTCATTTACCTCTTTTGAGGATGCTTCAAGCATATTTATATAGCTTTGCGGCATAAATAGAACTTCTCATGAATGGAAGTTATGGCATAACCCTAGGATATGTCATAAATTACTGATTAGTGGGGATCTGACTACTGAGATCATCCCAAGTCACACAGTTCACTGTTTAGTTCTGATGCTGATGGCAGCCACCACTGATCGGATATTGGTGGCCTATTAGGTCATCAATATCTAAGTACTAAAAACTCCTTTAAGACTTTGGCAAAGGTGAACACCTGCACAAGAAAATCAAAAGGCTTCCATACTATCATATTTAATAAAACATCAGTAGGACTCAACTGGTTCAGCACTGGGATCAGTGGGCCTGCAGGTGAACAGTCTCTGAGCAGTCACTATGTGCCACAAGTGGCTTTGAACGTTACTGGTTTCCATGTGAATTAGTGTAATTTTTGTTTTTATAGCCATAGACCTGCAGGTTCATTACCCTAAATGAGGTCCTCCGTTCATCAAGTCAAACACCTGAGCGGGGTTCAGCAACTGCTTGAATCTTCGGAGGAATTTCACACCCTGATTGTCTCCGCTTTTTGAATTCACAAAGACAAGTAGAGGACTGGCACAAGAGGGAGGGCAGGTCGCTTTCCAGAACCCTGGCACAAGAATAAGGTTAGGTTCTAGTTATACCGTTCATCTGTCAGTACACATCTACTGATTAATATACCTGTGCTTGTAATATACACAACCTAAACGATTACCCTCAACATTGGCCCTGAGATATTTCCCAAGACTACAAGTTCTTCTTAATGATTCAGTTCTAGCTAAAAGTGTCTGCATACCAATATGTGTAAGATGTAAAACATTTCATTTCAAGATCATAAAATACTTCATAAGGTACTAAATGTTCCAGAAAACATAACAGGAACGACCTTAATGATGCATACCTAAACACTGAATACATTGAGGATTAAAATAATACTCCATTCTGTAGGCACATACCATCAGAGTCTATACTGTTGAGTGCTGTGGGAGGTATTATAGATACTTTACATTGGCCAAGGGGACATTTTCGAGGATATTGGTCCTTGCATCCAGTGTGTACCTGAAAAACATAAACATAAACACACATACTCACAAGGGGTATCTAGCGCCGTAAAAAAAATGGATAGTTCATCAATGTTACATTTGTAATAATCTGACTTTTGGTACCCAGTCACCTTTGCCAATTGGGTAAGCTTTGTTACCGCTTCATTGCCTATACTGCACAATGCCATAGCTTTTGCGGCAGCTGTACTTGGTTTTGCAGCTTTGTCCCATTCATTTGAACCATAACTGATATGAAAAGTACAGCATTTTACAGTACTACCAACGAAAATGAATGAAGAGGCAACCGTGCTTGCATGAGGGATGTAGAACTTTCAAACTGGTGATCGAGGTGGCCGCTGAAAATCAGACTGGTTTTAACACCAGGAGAATGAGGGTTTCCAGACGCACTATTATTTTTAATATGCTCCTCTAATTGTTTATCTCATGTACATCTTTTTCATGCTTTTTTCCCCAAGTTGGACTCTCCTGACAAGTTTTCACCATGTCAAAAAATCATGGTTGGTTTCCATCCTGTATGTAGCACTTCCTGTTGCTGTATCCAACCAAACCCATGATGCATTTCTTCCTAACACCACCCAGCTAGTTTATAGCTCCTCCCACCCAGCTGGTTACATACAATGCACAATCATTGCCCCCGTTGCTGCTTAGACACGCCCATGGAGATAACATCACAGGAAATCAGAAAGAGCTGCATGGACAGAGTCATGTGACCACAGCCCAGAACAGATAGCGGCAATAAAGGTAAAAGAAATACATCACAAAATCACAGCTACCTACCTCCATAAATGATTATTTTAAAGGATGTTAATAAAAACCAGAAAACCAATTTAAAGGACATAGACACCTTTGCACTGATTTTTCTTATTGTTAATTTGCTTTCTAAATGCTAAATTAAGAATCATTCTTCATTACAAATTTCCTATCGTTTTTCTGCTGTATAGTCTGTGCGACTCCTGTACATAGCTAGCTGTACTGCTGCTTTTGACAGGAGCATACTGCTCCTGGCTGCTGTCGTCTGTCTCTGCTCTACCCCTACCTCCTCTCACAGTATGCCAGTGTCAGTAATACCAGAAAGGAAGGAAAAGAACTTGTAGCAGAGCAGAGAATAAGGAAAGATTACACACTGCTTGTTACCAGGGGTTACGGACACTGCTGCAGCTCAAATAATAAGTGGCTGGGACTTTTTCCTATAGTGTGCAAGCACGGCCACCGCTGCTGGATTACAGGTGGTTATGACTTCTGGAAACGAGCAGTGTATAATGTGATAGAAAAATGAATCCAGGCAGCAAAGGAAGCAATATGGGCAATCACAATACATTAGTAAGTGCCTTGTATTAACTTCCTCTGCAAGATAAATGCTATTTGCTGAAGTTAGACAACCCCTTTGATGGACTGTAGAAGAAAAAAAAGCAGCGAAGGAATGAAGTTGTGCTACATCCAGCACGTCCAAATCAGAAAAGTCAAAACTAAGAGCACGTTGCACACTTCAGGACTGAAGAAATTCAATTTACATTTTTCTTCAAGGTAACCACTAACACTAGGGATGAGTGAAGTTTACGTTTCAAGTTTGATGTACAAGGTTCAGGTCATCTAAGAATTCCGTTATGGATTCCATTATCATGGCTGATATAAGTTATGGTCCATGGTAACGGAATTCTTAGATAAGAGGCAGAGGCACTATATATGTATTATTGTCTGGAGTAGGGGATTGGAAAGAAGAGTTCAATACCCCTTCCCTTTGATTTTGGGACGGACAAGTCACTCCAGACAAGTACTTGGTAGCCCTTGGCCGTTTTTTAGCACACATTATTAGTGCACTTAATTGAATAATATTTATTTGGCTGGGGCTAGATTGTTTTCTCGCCAAATGCATTCAAGGGTGTATGAAGCTATCCTAGATTATTAAATAGGATTTCAATAAAGTTTTTTGGTTTTATTTTAGCGCCCAAAATTCACTGTGACACTTTAATTCTTAGATAACCGGAACCTTGTACGCCGAACTTGAAACACAAACTTCACTCAACAGTAACAGGTAACCCTCCTCCCATGTTACAGGTGTCAATACCCTTTACCAAGTGCAACAGTTTACAGCAATGACCTTATTACTGGCAATAAACCTGTGACTTACTTCAGAAGTTGCAAATGAACGGTATATATAGACATATATAGAATTTTACAATTTTCAACAATCAAAAAAAAAACTGTAAAGTCTAGATAGAGGAAAAGTACAGCATTCTCACCATTGCTTTACACCAAAGGCACCGCCAATCCTGCAGGCGTAACACACTGCCACACGTTTTATCACAAACTGCACATTTGGCACTGACAGGCAAGTTTCCTTCTAGCCACTGATGAGGCATTGCTATCTGGAAAGAAAAATTAGACACAGCAAGTCATTAACGCTAGTCTACAAATAACACGCATATTGAACACGGGCAACCAAAATGTCTTTCATCTGTGGCCTTAAAGAGGACATGTAATCTCTCCTGACAGGTCTGTTTTATCCTTTATGTAATAACAATTCTGCTAGAAGTTATGAATGAATTACTAGCAGTTTGAAATAATGGTCCAGATGGGTGTTACCAGTTAGGGGTGTGTCCCTGCACAGTTTGACATTAGCAGCACTGATTGGATAGTGTCAGAATGTGCAGGCAGAACCTCCCAACTTTTAGCACCCATCGTGACCATCATTGCAAACTTCTGGCAATTCATTCATCATAACTAATCTCTCTAGAGCTATAACGACACCAAGGGGGACATTCTGCTCCGGTCTTAATATCCCCTGCACTGCAAGAGGATGCAACTAATGTATGACGACAATCAGACCTCGTCAAAAATTAAGCACATCCTCTGGCAGTCCGTGCGCCTAAACAGAAATCTATGACGGAGCAGAGCTGCCCTAGATTTTTGGCTTCATTTGCACAAGAAAACTGGGGTAAATGAAGAGAAATTTGTTGCGGCTGTTGGTCACACCCCCTCCTCTCACTTGCCACGCCCCTTTCTAAATAGTGGTAAATAAACGTGAAATGTGATAATCTTTTAAAAGGTCGCAAAACCGCATAGTTTGCGACTTTTTAACTACCCTTTATTCAGGCGCAAGGGAGATGATACATTTCATATTTCAAACATTCAAGTTGTTTCCAGGGAAAATAAAAAGATACAAAAGCACAAGCCAATATCTATACTCACACCATCCTCATCCTCAATGATATCTTTGCCAATGGAAGCTAGCGTTGTCCACTTGCAGTTGTTTGTAGCTCTTACAGCGCATCTCTTATGAGCTTTAAATTTACACACTAAAATAACGGAAAGAGAGAGATTAGTACAAAGTGTTACATTTATTCCAGGGCGGACTGCTGATATGACATTGCTCAGATTCTTAAAGAGGAACTCTCACTGCTCCTGACATGCCTGTTTTATTAGCTTCATGAATTCCCCATGTAATAAGAATTCTGGAGCATCTATTCTTATGTCTGTATGTTGTGTCATCCCTTCATTATTTCTACTAGAAGTTATAAATAAATTGCTAGCAGTCTGCAGTAAGGGTACAGAGGGGTGGTAACAAGTTGGGGGTGTGTCGTTGCACAGTGATAATGGAAGCACTGACAGGATAAAGTGAGACTGTGCAGAGACACGCCCCCAACTTGTTACCACCCTTCTGTACCCTTACTGCAGACTGCTGGCAATTCCTTCATAACTTCTAGTAGAAATAATAAAGGAATGACACAACATAGAGACATAAGAATAGATGTTCCAGAATTGTTATTACATGGAGAATGCATGAAGCTATTAAAACAGTGACGTCAGGAGTAGTGAAAGGTCCTCTCTGTCCGATTCCAACAGCTTTAAATAATAAAAAAAATATTATATATACAGTATATATTAAACTTAGAAATGTGCTAGCGGCTTTATTTGTGCTGTAAGTGGAGATGGCACGGTATGCTATCCCACTGCACATATATCAAGAAGCCAGAGTGACAAGCAATTACTTAGGATCTACAGCATCTACCAGGGCAGGCGCTGCCTGTAATGGGCTGTGTACAGATAGCGGCTTTCCTGCCTTGCTGATTCCAATATCACTGCAGACACAGGCGCTCTCAAGCAGCAGCTCCTTAGATTTTATATTAAACACACACTCATTTGCTGGTAACAGAATAAACACTTAAGAAAATCTGATTTCTCTATAGAAATGTTTGGAGTAACGTCTGACCGACACTGAAGTAATTAAACAGTGAGATTTTACGTGTGCTTCACCTGCATCACCGCCATCAGGCATTTAGCACAGGGGTGGAAAGCATAATTCACATAGGAAAAATGTAGGTTATTTCCATGGCAAACACAAAGGAATCACAGGCTGTTTTTAGAACTCGCTGCCTGAGTATACAGTAAATTTCCTTCTATTTGACATCAAGCGGGAAAAAAGGAAAAACAATTCTTTACATTATGTTGTTTTTATTTCATATAAGGCAGGGAAAAAATATTCTGCTGCCTGGAAACTGTCAACAGGTATGCCGGCTGCCACCCCCAAGTCTTACGTATTTCAGAGGGGATCTCCTATAGATAACACTTATCTGCCCATATGACATGACACATATTAGACTGTTGGGTCTCCTGGAACAGGAAACAATGACTAGAACAAGGGATGGCCATGCGGTGAGATGTGGAGATGCAAGAAGAGGTGGCCGAGCAAACAAAACCCAGCTCTCTACCGGTCTATGGGAGAAAAGGAGCCCAAGCATATTACAAGAGACTAGCGCCTACACCCAAGCTGGGTAAGCAAATTTCAGGGAATCGGCCATCACAATCTTGGACTATTATCAGCAGTAATACATAAGTAGTACTGCAGAGAAGGAGTCCAGATCACAAGTTTTTATTTTTCTACTGCACCCCCACTCTCAATTCCTTTATTGTCAGAATAATAAATTGAGGCCAAAAAATGTGTCCATGATGTACTAGAAGGTTATTAAAGTAAATCGTATCTGTAACAGAGAAGGTCATTTGCGTACATCTTCTACCGCAAAAGGATAGATCAGGCCAGAATATGCCAGTCTGTACCAGTTTCTAGTACCGGGGACTAATGGGTAGCAGATAAGGGGTGACCTCCAGCTTAATTACATGATTAATGTATTCACGCTTAATTAATGTATTCATACGTAGCTGAAATATGTAACCATTAACATAATAATAGTTTAACCATTTCACTGTGACTAGCAGAGTTCTACCCTAAAATGATGTGTTCAATGACGACTGGTTACTTTTTGTATAATGTTTTCATAAAATAAACGGATCACAAGCTATGAGACAGAGAAGCTTGCTGAGCTCGGATCCAACCATATCTGTGTTTCATCTCACTGTCCATACAGCTATCATTTCTGTGAATTCAGAATACCAGACAAAAGCAGGCACTGCTGCCCGAGATATACAGTCTGGACTGCTGTGCTGTTCTAACATAATGCGCATGCGCAGCAGTCCTGACGATTTATTCCAGCACAGCTTTGAGAGCTGACAACAGAGACCAGGGGCAGTGGGCAAATAAAGAAGAGCAGTCTGGATTCCTTATCTGTGGTACTGCAGATAATAGTCCAAAATCATGGTGACAGATTTCCTAGTTGGCCAATAGCTATCCACTCATCCCTTACGGACAGCATACATATTTACTTCAGGACAGGGGAAGGGGCTTAGACCTAAAACAGCAGCTCATCTCTCGGGAAAACAAACAATGGGTTATGTTTTGAATGTTGGGTTGCCCCCGCACACATTAGATCCCTACCCCAAAACCAATGGTTTCTGTCAGCATATTTGTACCTATGAAACTGGCTGACCTATTACATGTGTTCTTGGCAGCTGAAGGCAATGCTTTGATGAAGTTATAGTAGTTAATGGGGGTTGTCTCACATCACTAGGATATGTCACAAGTGTCACATAGGTGCTGGTCCCATTTCTGGGACCCACTCTTATTTCAAGTGAATGCGGCCACCCTACATTCATTTCTATGGGAGTCCCAAAAATAGTCAAGTGCTCGCCAGAGGTGAATGGAGTGGTGGCCACGCTTGTGTGGTGTGCTCTCTTTAGGGGGGCCTATATGACATTGCTGCTATATCCTAGCGATATGCCACCAATGTCTGATATGATATAAACCCCTTTATGTAGTCCTAGCTTATAGAAAATCTGTCTTCATGCAGATTCCTATGGATTGTTCTTCACTGGACCACTTTTGGTAGGAACAAACCTCTGCATGTAAGAAATACCCCAAAAGACCTGCCGTTTTAGAGATGCTCTGACCCAGTTGTTTAGCCTTAACAATCTGGCTGCTGTCATAGTCGATCAGATCCTTCCACACTTTCTAAATAGTTTATTCCACCCACTGTCAGAAGATAATCAATGATACTTAGTTCTCCTGACAATGGTGTCAATGTTTTGGCTGATCGGTGCACGTCTGGCAGCCGATTACCTCATAAGGCTGATCAGAGCATGTGTATTGTCATCTTACATGGTGAACCCCAATGACGACAGGGCCTGATGTGGTCACCATTTCTATACGGTGCTGCATAGTAAGTGTGGGATATCGGAGTACCAGGAAATAAGTGATGGGCTACTGGACAGACTCAAGAGGACTCTGAATGGTCATGCCCTCATGAACATGTTAAAGATTTACCATATGTATCTTGGACTTTCCTAATACTGTCAATTGTGCAGAAATAAAGTTAACACAATAAGGTTTCTACAGATGCCACAAGATGACTTACATCAAGGAAACATCCCAGAGAAAAACATCAAAGCAAAGACTCTGTTAAACAAGTCAGATCTATAGAAAAGGGAATAGAAGCTTACACCATGGTCAAAACAAGCAAAAAAAAACTGCTATAAGAAGTCAATTCTTCCTCCTTCTCTATTAGCTTCTGTCCACAAACCAGACTCCTTACATATAACGAAGAAAAAGTCATTAGCCCTCTACTCTCTGGGGGCCAGGAATATGCCTGGAAGTTCTTCAGGTGACCATTAGTTAACAAAAGCCGGAAGACCATTAATTGCCAATATGGAAAAAGTACTCAATACTTTTACCCTATAGTCCAATACCACTGCTTCCTGGGATAGGCTGAGAGCTTTTACTTAGAAAATCCATAATCAGTATGTTTTCCTTATGCCTTGGAACAGTAGAGTCAGCCCAAGAGCATGAGGCTGAATGGAAAATTGGAAATTTTCCCTGCTCATAGGTCTTGCTACAAAATCAAGTCTAGGATTGTTTGTAACCGGACATAATAGGGATCATATACCAGAAAGCATCCAAAAAAATGGAGAAAAACAATCCATCTAAAATGTATGCTGAATGGATTGCTGGACATTTTCACCCTAGATGTGCTTTTCTTTCCTTCTGCTGAAGACTAAAGAGAACCACGTTCCTACTCTTAGTAGGTGAGGACACTTGGGTCCAAATAATTGTAGCCCTCACTGCTGAAGACATCTTAGGAACCATGAATACCTCCAGATTTCTACCATGTCTGCTACTGAAATGAATTTTATACTTTCTTCTAATTGTGGGTTTAGCATATACTGGCACTCATGAACTGATACCCGTACATAGATGACCAGTGTATTTTATCCACCATGATTGCTATAAAATGTATCAGTCAATGTTTTTATTGGAAAGGAATATTACATAATTTGTCATGTCAATTAGAAGTAAATGTCAAGAATAAGGGAATTTACGCCATCCCAGAAAAAGGAAAGTCCTAGTATTTGGAATTACATGAAGGGCGCATTCACTCAACCATAAGCATTTTATGGTCCACAAACCACAGAATACAGAGACATGTCCTAAATGCCGACCCATTAAAGTCAATGGGTCTGCACCGTGATACGTCTTTTGCAGATCTGCGGTTTGTGGATAGCAAAACACTTACGGTGGTGTGAACGCACCTTAACAGAGAAGTCTTTGCAGAACATCAGTAACGTAAAAGTTTTGGTGCAATCTCAGTGATACTAATATAAAAGAAAATAATTGGGGCAAGGGGTGAAGACTCCTCCAGTCTCTCAGCCATTCTGATTTGCTATCATTTTTTAACTCTCACGCAGGTAACATGTAGGCAGTTAAAATATTCCGTTGTCACTTACCTTCACAAGACAGCCCATGAGAGGTGACCCCCGAGAGGCTTTCCCGGCACACATTACAGAAGGTAGGGCGGGCGTGGGAGCAGGCGTACCAGTTATGCATTCCTGAGAAATGTTCCACATTAAACTGTGCGGTCTAACAAGGGAGAAGTTGAGACAAAATTTGGCAGTACAGCTACATCAATTCTATGCACTGACAGTCTAAAAGCGCACAAAAAGAAAAAAAAAAAAACACAAAGCAGGATCTAACGGTCGAAACATAAAACCATTACAGTTTAGAACATTACACCGTATTTCATTCATGGCGAACAACTACACAAAAACCTCCAGTTTTGCCTGAATGAGTAGATAAAAAGCTATCCGGTCACCAAGTAGTGTCACCAAACCGGATGACATCAGCCAGTTCAGGACGCACATATTTATACAATTTATCCAATAGTGTGTATGCGATACCATTTCTAGTGATTTTTATATATTTATTTGTAAAACTTGGTTATGAAAAGCGCAGGAGGCATGTTTTCTTTAGGCTGGTTCATATCTAGCACTTTTTGCAAGGTTTTTCCTAACTTTTACTTCCCCCAAAAATCCTGGTGGTCGTGGTCAGATATTAGCCTTAAAGGGGTTGTCTCACTTCAGTAAGTGACATTTATCATGTAAAAAAGTTAATACAAGGCACTTACTAATGTATTGTTATTAGCCATATTGCTTCCTTTGCTGGCTGGATTCATTTTTTCCATCACATTATACACTACTCGTTTCCATGGTTACAGACCACCCTGCAATCCATCAGTGGTGGTTGTGTTTGCACAATATAGGAAAAAGCACTAGCCTATGCGCACTCCCATGGTCTCGGCCACCGGAGAAGCTGATGTTTCCTACTATAGTGTGCAAGCACGACCACCATTGATGGATTGCAGGGAGGTCTGTAACCATGGAAACGAGCAGTGTATAATGTGATGGAAAAATGAATCCAGTCAGCAAAGGAAGCAATATGGCTAATAACAATACATTAGTAAGTGCCTTGTATTAACTTTCTCTACATGATAAATGCCACTAGCTGAAGTGAGACAACCCTTTAAATCAGTACAGAAATATAAAATGTACTACAAGCAGTGCATTTTTGTGGTATTTTTCATTTTTCTTATGTCAGCTTTTCCCAAAAAACAATGTTTCAGATATAGATTTTTTTTTTATTACGTTTTTTCCACAAGCTACTGTACATGAATGGAAAATACATGACAAAAATGCATGTAAAAAATCATTAAACAAAAGCCACCAAAAATGCTTTAAAGCATGCAGGAAATCCATTTTTCTTTAGCCAAAAAACACAATAAATACATACAATAAAAATTTAAGTGAAAGGACAGTATAGGGTATTGACATGCTCAGTTCTGTAGTCTGAGGAAAGGAAAATACATACAATGCAACGGCACACTGCCAACCAGATAAAGCACAAAATGCCATAAAGATATGAAGTATTCTGGAGCTAATGCTATGCTTGTTTAGTTAAAGTAGAACTCCCGCAAAAATTTTTATTCTCTGACCTGTTAGAAAGGTGCATGATATAATCTGTAGTGATTGTCATTTTCTTATCAGTGACTGTTTCTGTGAGTAAAAACCTCTCTTCTTATTGTAGCTGGGTCATGTGACCAACTCCCTGACCTCCAACTGACCCAGGACAGAAAGCCAGTAACTGCTCTATTCATTCCTATGGGAGCCTCACTTTCAGTCTCATAGGAATACATAGAGAATTAGACTTCCTGTCCACACAAGTCTATGTGTGAGTTGGTGGGTCTAATTGCTGGTCACATGACACAGATAAGAAACTTCAGGATGATATAAGTCAAAAATTCAGACACTGGTAAGAAAATGACATTCACTACAGATTATATCATGTACATTTCTAGCAGGACATGGAATAAAATTTTTGTCGGGAGTTCTTCTTTAATGAGAGATTCTTGGCAAATATATTTTATACAAAATTATCTGGGCCCGTTCACCAAATCGTCAAGGTGATCTCTGTAGGATAAAAACCTAACACTATTTCCTACCTGTTATGTGCCAGTTCTGTAGTCTGTCACTAACAGGTTAATGTGCTGTAGTTTGGGAGAACTTACATGTTATTCCATGAAGTGTGATGCATGTGTCCCTAGCAAGAAGTTCTATATATTTAAGGCATGCAATCTCTCCTGACCTCCAGCCACTGCTTATTACTGTGCATAGGGAGAAATCTGTCAGTCAGAGGTGGGTGGTCGATGAGACTATACTGTATATCAGGAAAATAGGATGTAAGTGATATAGATGCTCTTTTTAGCATAACTGTTGCTCTTATGCTTTCAACAATCTCGGAAATAAATCAAAACTAAGCTGACCCGTCACAGGTACAAAACAAAAGAAAATGAAACATTCCTATACAACCGTAACTGACATAAAAAAGAAAATATCTGTGATATACTGCTAGAAATATTTTTTGGATGTGTTACCTGTCCACATAAATGTAATGGAATAAACATTATCAAATACTCGAATAGTACAACCTCCTAAAATGTCAGAAGAAGGCTTTATGGTCAGATAAAGGGATTGTGCACCTTTGTGGGGGGGCAGACCTCCTAAGGGAAGCATATTTGCCTGCCTCCCAGCTCCCAGGACGTAAACTTCCGTTTTGATGTCGCTGACCGCAGCGGTGACTCGTTCGCCTTGCGTCATGTCAAATGGTTATGTGATGCAAGAGAGGCAGGTCAACCCTGTGGCTAGTGACGCCTGCAGTGGCATCAAAGCGGAAGTCTCCTGGCAGCCGGGCGGAGTTACCGAGGCTGGGAAGAGAAGGAGCCGGCAGACAGGTAAGTATGCTTCCCTCCGCAGGTCTGCCAAAGATGGATTTGCCAACAACCGAAAAGGTGCACTTTAAATTAGTAACCTACAGTCAGAGTGGCAATTACCGTCTGAGGTCAGTCCTCGGTACATCTTACAAGTTTCATCACAAAGATATTTCCTACCTCGTAATGCTCTCTGGATTGCACCGACTTCAAGGAGCTGATCCAATCCTCCATCTCTTTCCTGTTCTCTGCACACAATATCAGTCTTCTAAAAGGAGTGATTATCTGGGAGAAACAAAAGGAGTAAGAACATTTAAAAAAGCTGCAGATCTAACAGAGTGTGTGGCAGAGCTGTGAAAGCTGAGCGGAGATCCAGGGAACGCGCCTCACTCTGATCAGATGTTCTTCAGAGCTGCATAATCATTTAAGCTTTGCATACTGTCTTCCTGAAAAATGCTGTGTCTGAGTGGGGGGAAGAGACCACTTTCATCTCCCTGTAAACCACCGCAAGCAAGACTTATCCTGATCCCAGCAGACTCATTTGTGAGGTTTGTGATTTTGTTAAGGAAGGGAAAAAGGAAGGAGCAAAAAGTCTTCCCTGATAAAACTCTGGAGGTTTGTGATGGAGAGGCTACACAATCACTTCACATCACACAGCCGTCAATACACGGACCACCGCCATAAAGAGGTTCTCCACCCTGGACAATCCATTCTCGCTAAAAGGGTTTCTTGACAATAAACTGATCACAAAGTGTTCAGCTGTTATCTCTGGGGAAACCTGGTAGTAAGGGTCCTTTACCCACCGTACTGCAGGGTTATAATGAGCACCGATCAACGATCTCACAAATTGATCGGTGCTTATTGAAGGAGCCTTTATACCGACTGTACGGAGGCCCCCCAAGTTACATTATTAATTGGTTCTTAGACAACCATTATAAACTGAAATCGTTATAACTTGAGTCCATGACTCTAAAGAAAACTAGTTATTGGATCCAAAGCCCCAAAATGTCATGCCAAGATAACAGAAAATGAAGATTTAAGACAAATAAGCAGATAACTAATTCAGATAAAGCAAGCCAGGAATAGATGTTGCAAGCTGTAAATCACCATCTATGGTGAGAACAGGAGCTTCTTCAGGGTTTTTTATTGTATATCCATGGACCAGAAAAATAAAATGAAGCTTCTTCTCACCTGGTGTCCAGGAGCATCTCACAGGGCAACAGGTTGGGGGCGAACATGTAGTACCACAGAGGAGCTACCAGACACCCCATACAGATATTTTACTAGTGAAATGGCCATGTTCAATGCTTGAGTCTGAGGCTTTGTACAGTATGTTGACTCTAGTGTCAACGATGGACGATTGTACGTTGAAAATACTGTATCCCGTGGCCATTGTTTCTTAAAGGAACCATTGTATTAATGCTTGTCCCTCAGCTTACATTATATTAGAGGCTCATCTCCTGTTTACTTGGGAAGCATTTGTACACCGGCATAAAACATCCGATCAGTCGATCATTTGTTGGCTGATGGCAACTGTCTTTATAAGGTGCAATGATACGAACAAGAGTTTTTATGAATGCTTGATTGGCCAGAGCAAAAAGAGCCCTAGGTGTTCAATTTCCCTGCTGTGCCACCACAGGGACAATTAATGACTGAACGGTGTCTACTGAAATCAATAGGCTGTCTGTGTAATGCAGGACAGGATAGGTGACAGACGCTCTGCACTATGGTGAAGAGATGAGCATCCAGAGCAGAGAAGTCCTCCCCTCCACTACTACTTCAGAATTTCATTCCTTTACAAGGCTTATGAAAACGGGTTTTAGAAACTGTACAATCCCTTTAAAAATAAAAGAACGTCTCATATATATATCTATCACATCAGTATATAATCACTGGTTGCATTGACAAGATTGTAGTCACTAGTTGCATCTGTTTGAGAAAAATTGAGTGGGTGACAATCAAAGCAGCTACAAATACAACTCCAACAGTAGTTGTCACCCGATTTTCCTATTCATGACAATGAAAATTTTCAATTCTGGAAACTTCAGTTTGCCCCCGAAGAGTCCCAGAAACAGATATGACCAGTGCGATTGTGTGGAAAGAAGGAAGTTTAATAGAAAAATAGAAAATCATAAAGAAAAAGCGATCAGTAACGCATTTCGGTTTTCTTAGCAACACTATGTTATATTTATATCTCATAGACAAATCATTTCAAGAAAAACAAGTATCATATTCATTCTATGCAATCATTTTAGTTGTGAAGGAACTGAAACCATCGATTTAAAAGATACTAAAATTAGATTAGACCTGCATTTTGACCTGGTTTTTAGTAACAGAAACTTGCACAGGTTCCATACGTGGTATCATACAAAAGAAAGGTTTTCACATTGTGTCACAGACCACAGAATAAAGCGCATCAAAAGTGGGAGACTGGCTGACTGCATGGAAACTGTGTGGGAGAGCTCCGATGGAACAAGATTCAGCAATAAGGAAAATAAATGAGCACCTTCTATACCCCGTACAATGGATTCTTTTTCTACCGAAAAAATGCGCTTCAGTTACTCAAGCAGGCAGAACCTGCTGACCCTGTCAATTCAGCAAAACCATTTCTTGTAATTAGCCAGACTGAGGAGCCATAGCACTTCCTAATCATACGTGCATCAACAAATACTTTTAGATGTCAATCATGAAAAGATCAACACTAATATTAGTACGAACATGGTGCAAAAACAAGTAATTGTGTCCAAGTATAACTGTAAGGCAGCTCTCATCATCAGAAACTACAGTACACAGCCTGAGCGAAACTGTATGAAAGCTCTCATCATCAGAAACTACACTACACAGCCTGAGCATGACTTTAAATTATATTACACAGCTTTGATTTCAGCTTCACAATTCTTCCATCCATTGAACTTTTGGAGAGTTTCTGCTTGTATTTCTTTGCATGATGTCAGAATAGCCTCTCAGAGCTGCTGTTTTGATGTGAACTGCCTCCCACCCTCATAGATCTTTTGCTTGAGGATAATCCAAAGGTTCTCTATAGGGTTGAGGTCAGGGATGGATGGTGGCCACACCATGAGTTTATCTCCTTTTATGCCCATAGCAGCCAATGACACAGAGGTATTCTTTGAAGCATGAGATGGTCATGCATGAAGATGAATTTGCTACGGAACGCACAGTTCTTTTTGTATCACAGAAGAAAGTGGTTACTTTGCAGAGGTCATTTTCACACCTTCAGGGACCCTAAAGAGGTCTACCAGCTCTCTCCCCATGATTCCGGTCCAAAACATGACTCCATCTCCTTACTGACGTTGCAGCCTTGTTGGGACATGGTGGCCATCCACCAACCATCCACTACTCCATCCATCTGACACTTGTCAGTCCACTGCTTTATTCACCTTTATGGAGCTGATGTAGACCTCACTTTGTCCGTCCCATGGAAGTCAATACAGCGGTAGACTGACGTGCTCTACGATTCCATTCAGAAATGGGACTCAGGGACACCTCATTCTCATGGTTGTTGGGGGTTCCAGCAGTTGGACACCATAATAAGACATCAACAACCTATTCTATGGATCTGGGATACTTTCCACAGGATAGCCATCTTAACTTTACAAGGAGTGTATTGAGCAGTAGACTAGTATATAGGATGCCTGGGTGTTAGGACAGATAGTGCTGAGGCTGGATAGGCATGTCAACAAATAGATCTTTTGTGGCTTTAGGGTAACTGTGTGGGTTCAGGATAAATACAGTAAGTCCATGTCATTATGGGTGGTTCTGGCAGTATGAGTGGGTTAGTGAAGAGGTTTGAATTCACATCCTCCCGATAACCTACCACCCCTTGTCTGTGATGCTAGGAGTTCCTATAAAAACCTGCACAAAGCTTTGAAGTGACATCTTCCTGTTTGATTTCAGTGACTGCACTGACTAGCAGTGCACTAGAGAGGAAGCTGAGCAGGACAAGTGCCACAGGAGCCAAAATGTGATAGTTAGGTCACGTGTTGGAGGCGTCGCATGAACCTCATTAGAGTCAACGCGGTCTGTTTGGCTCCGTTGGTTTCAGTTGTGTGCCATATCCGGCACTTCTGTTATTTTCGTGGTTCTGCTCCAGTAACGGAGCAGAACAATCAAAATAACTAGCACAGATGTGAACATGGCCTAAGGCTAGGGCTACACTGGTCACAGCCAGGATCTCCGAGTAGTGGTGACCCCAGAGAAATGAATGGGATCACTGCATTGGATTACTTGAGACTGTTGTGGCGATCTTATGGGATCACCGCTACTCAGCGATCCTGTCCGCGACCAGAGGAAAAAAACACTATGATAAGGTATAGCCCCTCAAAGCAAAAATACCAGTGAAGATAACAAAAAGCTACAAGCATGTAATAAGAGAGTACACCTAAATAGTAGTAGCACATGTAGTAAGGGTTAACAACTGGTTACATCTAATGGGAAGAGGGCAGCCCACATCTAAAACGAGAATGACTGTATTCACGGTTATTTTTAACTGTAAGATTCCAGTGCTGTTTGGACTAAGAACCAAAAAAAAAAAAAAAAAAAAAAAAAAAACATTTTAAGAAAGTGAAGAAACGGAAATAATAGAGTCAGTAAGTGAGCGCTGCAATGTGAAAAGCAGGGAGCTCATTACAGCCATAACAGGAAGCAGATCATGTAAAAGTTAATTGAGATGCACAGAGACGTGGGTGGCATAACGGCTGAATAAGACTCCTCTGGAATACTGTCAGCAGGAGAAAAACCGCCACAGACCGCGCTTCTACAGTTTAAGCATTTACAGGAGTTTTTAAAACAAAAAAGGACTTTGTTTCTATGCAATGCAATCTGTTATAGAGCAGGAGGAGCTGAGCAGATTGGTGTATAGTTTTACAGGAAAGCCCCTGCTCCCATTCTTTTCTATGGGACAGACGGAAATAGCTGAGCCAGCGCTCGGCTATTTTCGGCAGCCCCATTTAAATGAATTGGTGACGGCTGCGCATGCGCAGTGCGCTCCCATTCATTTCCCCGCCCCGTTCTCGATGTAGGTGCAGGTCCCAGAGGTGGGACCCGCACCTATAAGGCAATGGGGGCATATCCTGGGACGCAGGCGGTATTTCATAGACATCCTTTAAGAGGTGGCCTGTCAGTTTCAGATAAAAAAGTTTATTCCTCATGAAATGAACAACTCTGGAGAAGCTGTACTGTATACTGTGTCCTCTGTTATTCCTTCTGGAAACAAATGAACACATTTACAACTGAGCTTCTCCCTGGTCAATGGGCAGTGTCTCTATACAGCCTGACATTTTCAGGACTAATTGGATAGACTGTGTAAGGACACGCCCCATTGACATGGGTGATGGTAACACCCAGTAATAGATCTTTTCAACAGGTCCAGGAAGAACAGAAGAAATACACAAATCAATGAAACATGGTTCAGAACTGCAATTTTGCAACAAATGCAGTAATTCACTAACTCCCCCTCATTTCCTCTTCCTTTTTATCATGTTTTCTGTAACTGAGACAAGCTGTTCAAGAAACAGAGAGCTCAGGATGAACAATGCAAAGCATCAAATTGAGGAAAGTTAACAGCACTGGTAGATGGATGTGTGGCAAATAATAGAGGGCTGGGAATTTACTGTTCCCTGGAGAGGAAGCCAGAAAATGACAACTGCACAGTAGCTACTGACACAGGACGTAGAGAAATCTTTATTCTACACATTGTTGGGGTTGTGGCTTTTAAAGTATCCAGAGGTGGTTTTCAGGCACATTTAGCGCTGTAATATCCACACGCTATTTAAAGATGCAGGACATGAGGTCAGCATTTCCAGGAAAGGACAGACACATGACATCAGAGGTCCTGCTGCGCAGCGCTGGTGGTGACCAGAGACCTTCTCCATCCCTAAAGTTCTAACAAGCTTCATTTCAGCCCTCGCCTCAATAATGGAAGATTGTATTTCTTCCCAATAAATTCTTAATGCAGAGGAACATTTTTTCCTCATTAGCGGGGAGCCAAGTGCATGCTTTATTACCTCAGACTTCTTTTTTCCAGTGGACAGCTCATCAGGCAGAACACAGAGGAGTCATTAAGCCACAATCTAATCCCAGCGTCCCTAATGAGCCTATGCAGTGCTTACCACTGTCAGCAATGGAGGAGAATGACATCATGCGAAGGATTCCCAGACAAATCACTTCATTCACAATGTGACATCTCCCCCTTCCTCAGGTCCTGAGTCTAGAGCAGCGTCTTCTCAGGTTCTGCACCACAGTTGGGGTATAGGGGTATACTAATTTATGGCGTGGTCCTGTTTTTTCCACCTTCAGATTTATTAATGGTGAATTTACAAGGGGGTTACTTCGTGCAAAAATTTCTGCGACTGTCACATTCATCTGAATGAGGCCTGCAGAACTTCATGTCCTGCTGCAGAAACATCACCATTTAGATGAATGCAACCAAGGGTGGACTGGGAACTTAAAGGGGCCCTGGGAAAAAAAAACAAACAGTGGCCCAGTCTTGTAGGAGGGTCCAAAGTGACAGAAAGCGTGGTCAGCAGTACCTTAGTGCAGCACAAAATATTGCCGCCCCTGCTGCAGAATTCAACTGTATCACCGTCCTGAAAATAGCGATATAGTGAAATTTAGGAGGTGATCTGTGCCCGCTCGACAGGTGCATAAGTACCTGATGCTCCTAGCATTAATTAATGCTGAGCACATCAGATCATTATGTACCCGACCAGAGGCCATAAGGAGGGCTTGGGCTGCCCCTGGGCATTGGTCCACCCCTAGTCAGCCCCTGAATACAATTGATTTTGTGTCGCAGAATCTTCTGCTGCTTGTGAATTATCTCCATTAACCGTTGCCTTTCATTGTAATGCTGCCATGTAATGTCATGACTGCTGACTCTGCAAAATCTGAAAAGTGCCAGGAACTTATGGACCCTGAAAGAGTCATCACTTTCTGTTTGGAAGCTCGGCTCCCCAGTTTTCCTGCATAACACCACCCTTGGCTGTCCACTGTACATGGAGCTGCAGCACTGCACCAAATACTTGACTGGAGCCATGCTGAAGTTCTCTCAGTCCAGTCATTCTAGGATCAGGGAGAGTCCCAGAGGAATGTCCTTACCGATCATAAAGTTATAGCATATCCAGATGATGTATCACATGAATATGAACATACATATCAAAAAAGAGAAAAAACAGTCGGCACTGCCCTGAGCGTGATATACACCAACACCATATTAGGCCATATTGTAACCCGCCAGGACGTCCTATTGTGACGGGGATTGCTTCGGTTTCTGAACCCCTGTCACAATATGTAGATTGGCTACTACGTCCGTTATTAAAAGGGGTGGTTTCATATGTGAAAGGCACAAGTGACTTTTTGGCAGCTTTGGAGGAAATTGAGTGGCAAGATGGATTTTTATTGACATTATCGACACTATTGATGTCGAAAGTTTATATACCAGAATACCTCAGGAACTCGGGGTGCAGTGTATCCGCAGTATTTTGAATAAAGCCCAAAAGTCTGATATCTGTGTTGAGTTTGTAACAGAAAAATATGTATTCACAGTTGATAATCCTTTTGTTTCTTACATTGAGGTGTTTTTGAGATTTATCGACGATGTATTTATTGTTTGGACAGGCACCGTGGTCCAATTTGAGGAATTTGTGGAATACTTGAACAGTACCAATCAGATGAACATGCTATTTACTAGTAAGATACACACAGAAGAACTGGAGTTTCTTGATGTGAAAGTACATATATGTAATAGCGAAATTTGCACTACTGTATATAGAAAACCTACTTCCACAAATTCCCTGTTGCACCACGGTACAGTAGCTTCCATCCACACATGTAAAAACAGCCAAACCATATGGACAGTTCAGACGTATAAGGCTACTTTCACACTAGCGGCAGCCCGGATCCGGCAGATGAAGGGTGCCACCGAATCCGTGCTGCCACAGGGACATGTGTGGGGCCGGAACCGCGCTCCGGCCCCACACATGTCACACAGTACATACACACACACATACATACTTACATGCTCCCGGCAGGTCTCCACAGCACAGTACAGGAGCAGGATGGCGCGCACATAGGACGATTCCCCACAGCGCCCTCTGCTGGGCGCCGGGTGGAATCGTCCTATGTGTGCGCCGTCCTGCTCCTCCTGCGCTATGGTGACCTGCCAGTATGTCTGTGTATGTTTATGTGTGTATGTCTGTATGTGTGTACGTCTGTACGTGTGTACGTCTGTACGTGTGTACGTGTGTACGTCTGTACGTGTGTACGTCTGTATGTGTGTATGTGTGTACGTCTGTATGTCTGTATGTCAACTCATGTATCATGAACTCCATTGAAAGTCAATGGAGGACGGATCCGTTCACCATTGTATCACACCAAACGGATCCGTCCCCATTGACTTTCATTGGGGGTCATGACTGATCCGTCTTGGTGCGGACGCCCAGGACGGAGAGAAAACCGCAGCATGCTGCGGTTTGTTCTCTGGTCTGAAAACAGAATGGAATGCTTTTAGGAGCATTCAGTTGTCTTCAGTTCAGTTTTGTCCCCATTGACAATGAATGGGGACAAAACTGAAGCATTTTATTCCGGTATTGAGCCCCTATGACGGAACTCAATACCGGAATTATAAAACGCAAGTGTGAAAGTAGCCTAAGGAGAATTGTGTCAGATAATGATGACTTCAAAAAGCAGTCCTCGAATTTGAAGTTGAGATTAATGCAGAAAAGTTATCCTGAAGATGTTATAGACTCAGCATATATTAGGGCATCTAAGGTTGAAAGGAGAGGTGTAGTGATCAGACTAGATCTATATTCACAATCAATTATAGTCCTATGGCGTTTTGTATAAAGAAGGCAATTTTGGACAGTTGGTATATACTGGCACAGGATGGGTCATTGAGAGATAGGACACAGTGTAAACCGATTGTCAGTTTTAGGAGAAGTAAAACTATCAGGGATGTTCTAGTGAAGAGCTCGTTTAAAGAGGAATATGCCAATTGGTTAGCAAAATCTGATATAAAAGGGAATTTTAGTTGAGGACATTGTTCCATGTGTAAGTTTGTCCATAGATCCAAGTTCCTCAAAATAGGCGGAATAGATCATACAGTTTAACAGTTCGTTTTTTGTAAGACTCAGTATGTAGTTTACGTTATTTTCTGTCCTTGTGGGAGATTTTACAGGAAAAACGATTAGATGCCTATACATAAGAGTTTGGGAACATAGGAGATCTATTGAGACACGTGTAGGAGCCCCCAGATTGATCCAACATGTTCATGAGGCACATGAAGGAAGAAGTGATGTGCTAAAATGTGCAGGGAGGGCGCATTTTGTTGCAGAAGGAAGCTGCGTGGATAACCAAAACGGATGCGATGGGTCCACTTGGATTAAACGATAAAAATGACCTTGCAGTGTTCATTTGATAATGTTTTTATAATACATGTTGTTCATGTTTTATTTTTTTGATATATATATATATATATATACATATATATATCTTGTAACCATGGTGATGACGCATGCATGCGTGCATAGATGTGAGCATGCCGACGTCGTCATGCATGGTGGTCTGAGGAAGCGCAGGAAGCGCGAAACGGCTGTTACCAGTCTTGCTGTGCTGTACCCGCATCGCCCTGATTTTATTATGTGGATAAATAAAGCTGCAAATAACAGTTGGTGAGTGCCGCCCCTTTCATTATCTATTTGCTGGGATATGAACATACATATGATCTACCTGCCAGAGAAGGTCCTACAACTGCTGCTCTGATCCCGTCACTCCTCTCCGAGCCAGAAAGTGCTTCCAAGCTTACCGCAGTGAGTGCAAGGAATTGTTCATCCACTTTCATTACTCTACATGCAAAACAATCAATGCTACGGATTCTATTTGTGGCCGGGGAGAATCCAGTCACTAAACAGCCCATTATCATTATGCTTTTTAAATAAAGGCTATGGTAATAAATGACACAGGCTGCATGATCCAATCAGTGCCTCAAACCCATTAACTCCCTAAAGGATTTATCTCCGTGGGTCAGATTTAGAAGCACAGACACGAGCCTGCTATGTTACAGGAATACCGTATCCAGGGCGCAAGTAATCACATTGTGACCAGAAAAAATGGCCACGACTGGCATTGCCTGTCTGCGCCGAGTGGACGCAACAGAAGGTTTGTATTCACTTTAATAGAGGGCACGGCTGAAGAAGAGAAAGAAATGAGGATTTTTTTTTTTGTAAATAATCTAAAAAATAAAAATAAAAATCATATTGTGAGAAAAATGTCGTACATGTACCTCACATAGGTCTACTGTACCTACTTCTAAATGGCACACAAGTTACCAACTGATGGCAGGAGCCTCCATTCACTCAGTCCAGGATTACTTTACTGCAGGCATATGTAGCACAGTTTTAACCCTTTGTAGACTACCTACAATGATCAATACATATAAGTGCATTTGTCTCAAGTCATGCTCATATAGTTTCATCATGTTTCCCATGGACTCTTCTGACCCGTTTACAACATGTAAACCACTCTAGTTTGTTATATCCTGTATGTAGCACACCCTGTTGCTGTATCCAACCAAACCCATGATGCACTTCTCTTTTTTCTGCCACAGCTCCAGCACCGCCCCTAAAAACACTCCCCCTAGCTCCTCCCACCCAGCTAGTTACATAGACTTCCCCCATTACTGCCCTTGTTACTGCTCTAACACTTCCACGGACAGAACATCACAGGAAATAAGAGCTGCATGTACACAGTCATGTGACCACAGCCCAGAACAGAAGAGAGGAATAAAATAAAAGTCGAGTGACAAAAATACGTGTGACTTTTATGAAACCTGCTGTTGCATGACTATTTTAGACTGTGATTTGGCAATAAAAACAATGCCAAGTCGCAGGCGAGTCGTGTGTGACTTCAAGTCAATGGAGTGAAAAATCGCACACAACTTGCGACAAAATCCATCAGGTTTGGATTTATTGAGACTGTCACATCGCGGTAGGTCGCATGTTGCATTGTAAATCCACTGACAATCATTAGGTGGGATGTTGTGAGACTTTTATGTCGCTAGCCCCAGCCTTAAAGTCATGCACAACTTGCAAGACAAAATCCATCCGGTGATACCATTGACATGCCCATATACCGTAGCAGATGGGAAGATCAGAGCGATGGCACTGGAGCAGAGGGGGTTTGAACCAGTATGCACTCCTGTTATGTTAACACCTTCCCTGCCTTCTACCTTTTTTTTTTTTAAAAGGGTTTTCCAAGATTTTAATACTGCTGACCAATCTTCTGGATAAGTCATCAGTATCTGGTGGGGTCCGACACCTGGGACCCCCACGATCAGCTGTTGGAGAAGGCATTGATGCTCCTGTGAGAGGTCTTCTCATAACCTACAAAAAACAGCGCTGTAGACTGTACAGCGACTGTGCATGGTATTCCCATGGTAAGTCCCATTCATTTCAATGGGGATGAACTGCACCAAGGCCATGAGATCGATTAACGTGTCCGTCATTGGCCTAGGAAAAGCTGGAGAAGGCTGCGGCGCTACCGTGATTGTCGCTGCCTTCTCCAACAGCTGATCGGCGGGAAGCCCTGGGTGTCGGACCCCACTGATCACCAATCCAGAGGATAGGTCATCTGTATTAAAATCTCAGAAAACCCCTTTGACCTTATGTACTAGTCAGCATATAATAAACTGCATAGAATATCTAAAGAGATACAAATGTGTAAATCGCCGTGTGATAAAAAGGTTTACAAGAAAACAGATAAAAGTTACATAACATACACACGTAAGATTAGCGTCTTGTGCCGTTTTCAACACAGAAAACCATAAATTTAATTTACGATTTCACTGGTGTCTTTGCTCCCTCGGCTGTATCTCTCTCGGCCTCTTTCTTGGAATACGACAGGCGATATTAGCAGTGATAATAACATAATGAAGTGCAGTTACAATCGTTTTTATAGCCCTGGAAGAACGAGCAGCCCAAATAGGGATCGAGCTGGAATACTACAAGCGTGTTTTATTTGGAGCTGGCATCACAATGTAAATAGTACAAAGTACTGTGCAGGATCACCCTGCCAAATTTAAGGATTTCCATTTCAAAGGACAGTGCACAGTCTGCTATACTGTTACTTGGTGACTAATGTTCACTGCTGTGGTTTCAATTGACAGTCTGGAGAACGGCCTGTATCAAAGAGGCAGAAATATCTGCATAAGACAAACAGAACCGGCATCATAAATCAGTCATTCCTATTAATACCGCGGCTCACAGTCACTGGCTCCCAGCCGCCACACGTAGCCAGCACTGCCCTATATTACTAGACCCAACCAATACAGGAATCCAAAGCTGATCTCTGGATTAATAAAGGAGAACCATGGGCTGGAGGACAGCCTGCATGGAGTCTGTATGGTCCAGCCATCTTCATGTAGGGGATCATCACTTCCTTCTGATTGACCCTTTGAATAAGGATTCAGAAAGACTGAAAAAATAAAAATCTTTGTAAACTAAAATTACCGGTCCTGATACCCAGCCAATACCTAGCTAAGATTACAAGCTTGCTGGTCGAGGAACATCATTGGTGCCCATTAATGGTTCTTCGAAAGCGAGGCAGCAATGGCCTGAATACGGTCACCAACAGTGATATGTATGGATCGTGCTGCTGGAAATGGTATCGTGATCCATAAAGATCAAATAAAAATTATAGTTATACCGTCAATCTCCTCTTCATACTTTCAGCATGGCTTGGAGATCAGTGCCAGCAGACATGTACAGAGAGGACGATTCCAGGACTTGCCAAATAGTTGCTAAAAAAAACAACACAAAATGATACTGCTCATTTACCATCATTGCACTAAGACGGGAAGTAAAAAAAAAATCAAAGCAACCAAAACCTCAAAACCTTAGCTTTCAGTTTCCAGCCTTGGACTGTAATAATTGGTTGCTTGCGGTGGTTAAGCGCACATTTCTATGATACACAACCCTGAGTATATTCAGTACTGTGAAACCTTTCTAGGAGCTGAAGGGTTTATCTCTGTCGCGTTTTGGTCTCTGTGGCTTGGCACATCTTATAAAACTATTCACTTTTGACTTGCTAGACTAAAGCCAGCATCGTGCCATGGTTTAAAACAGATCAATCCCTGAAGGCAAATGTAAGGAATTTGAAGGGTATGTCCCTTTTTGCAACCATTATTTATAGTTTTTTTTTTTTAAATAAGGGTAGCTTCACATTTGTGTTAGACATCGCTGTCAGGCTGTTTTGGCAGGGAACAGCCTGCCGGAGATCTCCAAATCCGACACTGCCGCTACTTGACATTCTCCAGCCCCCATTATGGAGACTAGCAGAGATCCAGTCACAACCCAGCAAACATGCCGAAAATTGGCTGGACGAGAACCTCTGCACTCCGTCCAGTCGATTTTCTGCTTTTTTGCCAGGTTGTGGCTGGATCTCCGCCGGTCCCCATTCTACTGAATGCGGCCGAATGGCGATGTGGTAGCTTCGAGTAATGGCAGAATGCAGAGAGAGTCCGCACGCTGTTCCCTGCCGGAACAGCCTGCCAGATCTCAAAGTACGAGTGAGAAACTAGCCTATCCAGTAGTCTTGACTGAAAAGATCCTACCATTTTGTGTATACAGCATCTAAGCAGACCTACAGTATAGTTAGTTTGATTTTTACTACAGACAAATCATGTGTGCAGTGTAATATATGACTGAAAGTTCACCATGATAAACCTGCCCCCTCTTTTTGCTAAACTAGGGGGCAGATTAAAGAGAGTAGTGCATGACTGCAGGCTCAGACTACACACAGGGATTGTTTGTAGTCTGTAACCATGGAGATACTCTACTAATCTATGCTAAGTGTTTTGTTTCATATACAGCACCCAAGAGGTTCCGAATACAGAGGCAAATACATAGTCACATAACATCTTGTTTGTCTACCAGTCTTCCACTATAAAGAGGAAGGATTAGGGCTCATTCAGACGGTCGTATGCTGTCCACAAAAATGCGGAATCCGTTTTTTTTCCGGATTACATTCTGACCCATTCACGTCTATGGGGCCCTTTTCTTCCATTCCATGGCTCCACAAAACAAATGAAACATGTCCTATACTTGTCAGTGAAAATCAGGACATGGCCCCATTAAAGGATGGGTCAGCAAAAATACGGAATGCAATCCGTTTTTTTGCGGACATGCTAAACTGTCCACAAAAAAACGGATCCGTATTTTTGTGGACATCATACGGTCGTCTGAATGAGCCCTAAAACTCATGTTTAAAGTGTAACTGTTATGTTTTCATAAAAAAAAAAAAAAAAAAAAAAAAACAATTTTAGCATATGTTACTGTTGGTGGAGCATTATTCATAAAGCAATCTTTAGTTTCTTCACATACCACTGTTTTCCTCGAGTTTTTCCCTTAGTTACGGCTGTTTTAACCTCTACAATATGAGGATCTTCTCAAGATGGCTCCTCTGCCAGCACTCTGAGGCCCTCACTTCACATACACACTTGCTGTATCCAGCATTTTCCTGCCAGCCAATCAGATTGGATTACTGACTGACACGCCTCCTCACTCTGAAGCCTAATGCAGGCATGCAGTGTGAAGGACCACCCCTCTGTCTTCTGTTTATGATTAGCCGGAGACAGATGAGCCATGGCAACTGTCTTTTAAGGGACCAGTGGAAAGGGACAGGAGACATTACTGAAAACTGTTATTATAAGGTAATTACTAGAGATGAGCGAGCATGCTCGAGTGCCATTTTCGCATATTTGCGTACGCATTTTAAAATTGGTACGCTAATGCATACGCATATTTTAATCTGTACACAAATGCGAACACATAACGTACAAATTGTTAAAATGCGTACGCATTAGTGTACAGATTAAAATATGCGTATGTATTAGCGTACCAATTTTAAAATGCATACGCAAATACGCGAAAATGGCACTCGAGCATGCTCGCTCATCTCTAGTAATTACAGATCTTTTGACAATAATTGACTAACTCATGTATACATGCCTAGCTCTATTAAACTAGCAAAAAAAATAAAAATATGACACTTACACTTTAAGGCCATGTTCACCCTACCATTATAGGCTCTGTTGGATTTAATGGCTAGAACAGAATAGTATGCAATGCTATTCTTGCTGTCAAAATGATAGAAACTAAGACAGAACCTCAAAAGACCCTATAATCGGTCAGTGGGGCCTGTAGGGATCTCTCATGTGAAGGGTCCGCCACAGCGTGACATGATCACGCTCCACTTCCCAGTGCTCATTCATAGACCTCAGTGGATGATGTGTTCTCCCCCTAGCTAATGTACACAGGCTGTGGTAAATTCACAGCTTGAGTGCAAGCCTGGAAATACAGACTGAAGCCGCTTTCAATCTGCATCCACTGCCTTCCGGATGAAGCTTTCCCATGGGCACGCTTTTACTTCCATTTAGCATAAAGAAAATCTATCCTCTAGGATCATTCCAACTGATGTCATGAGACTCCAGGTTCTTACCCAATCTGCTCAGCTCCAAAAATATCTCGTCTGCCATCGCACAGGAACATATGCAGATCTGAGGCATTTACACCACTGAACTGGCAGGGAGGGAGAATTTTACAAGTCCATCTGTTTTTACAAAACAAATTGAAGCCGCCAAAGACAACAGTTGATGTATTAAAACATAGCAACCCCGTAGCGGTGCCCTGGATGACTACAGCTTGGCAATGCACATGAGCACGGCAGCAGCTACTCTGCATAAAACACTTTCTGTGCACAACATCCCTTTAAGGGAAAATGTTGCCACGGTTTTTAACCCAATTTTAGTAGGTGTTTCACCATATGATTATCCCTTTAGACTTGTTAGATATAATTCTTCCACTATTTGCTGAGAAAAGCCTGAATGTGTTTGGGCCGTTGCTAAGAAACAGCTGTCGCTGTCCGCGGGTGACACAGCTGGATGTCCAAGCTCTAAGTTTAGCCACGGTAAATACGCTTCACCAGCAATTCCAGACCCCAGTCAAGAGAGAAAAATGGCTAAGGGTGCCAAGCGGTGGAGCACAGCTCTCCAATGAAGATAGGTAATTTTGTTTTTGAACGATTTTACATTTGCAGCTCTGTAGGGGGCGCACTTATGGAAGAAAATAATGGAGATCACTATACATGGGTGGCCAATCTATCAGCTTTCTACTACTTTCTGGAGTGTGAGTTCACGGGGTTATCCCATGATTAATGTAAAAAATGACAATCAGACATCATATAGTACATGACAACCTATTTCTAACAAAGCTAGAACCAGCCTCATCAGCAGCACAGATAATTGGGCATCTTTCAGATGCGCAAAAAATAGTAGTTAAGGCTCATACACACGACCGTGATCAGCCCAGGAAACACTGTTCGTGTGTCTGCTGAATATCCGCGGCTCCCCTAAACTGACTGTATCATAAAACACTAAAGGCTCATGCACACAAACCTATTTTTGTCCATGTCCGTTATGTTTTTTTAGCAGCCCGTATGCAGAAACATTCACTTCAACAGGTCCACACAAAAAACGGAAATGGCTTGCATCGTGCATTCTGTTTCCGTATATCTGCATGGCCGTTCCGCAAAAAAGATAGAACATGTCCTATTCTTGTCCGTTTTGCGAACAAGGATGGGTATGGTTATAATGGATCCGCAAAACAAACCAATGCAATACAGATGTCACAAGGACATCATCCGTATTTTTTGTAGATCCGTGTTTTGTGGACTGCAAAATACATACGGTCGTGTACATGAGCCCTAAGGCTGAGTTCACACATCAGTTATTTGATCAGTTATTTCCATCAGTTGTTGTGAGCCAAAACCAGTTGTGGATCAAAAACACAGAACAGGTGCAGATCCTTCCATTATACCTGATCTCTGATTCGGCTTCACTAGGGGTTTTGGCTCACAATAACGGATGGAAATAACTGATCAAATAACTGAAGTATGAACTCAGCCTAAGAAAGGCCGATCACTTGTCATGTGAAAGAGCTCTATTAGTGCAGGTCTCTTGTGGAGAATGGTGCACAAGATGACTTTGGCGCTGCTCACTAGGCAAGTCTGACGCTTTTTTCTCGCTTACACTGTCTGGCACATTTTTCCTCTTCGATTAGTGTAATACATTCCCGGCTCTGTAAATGTTGGCTCATGTTGGAATAAGCCTGTTACTTTAACTACTCTCAAAGCCAACAAAACTACCAACATTAACAGTATATTAATCATGGAACAATTTAATAGCGTGTTATATAACCGCGCTGGGCAAAGTTTTTGTCTCCTAAAAACAAATCGACATAAAAGGCAATTCATGTTCGTCATAAATACTGAAACTGATAATGACACTGGAGAGAAGCCCTGCACACCCTCCTCTTCTACTTACTAAAAATGTTGCATTTTTACTGCACCCGGCAGCTGCATCAATACACGTCTATGGTCAAAGACACAATTTTATAAGATCATCTTTGGAGCCCCTTAATATAGTGTCCATAGAGTCTACAGGCATTACTCACAAACACAAGTCAGTGTGATAAGTGGTTAAAAAAAAAAAAACACCAACATAAAAAGACTTTAAAAAGGGGTTGGCTGTGTTAATGTAACTCAATATTCATAGAAAACACTTTTATATCTGAAGAACTCTTGTGCGTTTTTCATTTTGGCGGTACTATGCCACTGAAAAATGCTAAATATTGTACTCCTGAAGTAGTCAACACAAAGGATAAAACCTCCTATACTGATAGGTGATCTATTGTTATTTTGCTGCTGCTGTGAGCGGAAGATGTTATCTGAAGGGTAATCCTTGTGATAACAGTAGTTGTAGGATTTGGATAACACTATGACAGCTCCATTGTTCTCTTGATAGGTCTAGCTAAAAGGCACAGAAGAGCACTGCGTGATGTTCTAAATCAGGGATACAAACATTAAAGCGGTTACCCCATGATTAACGTAAAAAATGAAAATCAGCCATCATATAGTACATGGAAATGTATTTCTAACAAAGCTAGAACCAGCCCTGTACCTCACATGGATCCAGAGATATCCCCATTTATTGTTCTGTTAGATTTATATCAAGCTGACAGCTCAGGGGAGTGTCTTTTCTGCTGCAGGGTAGTTGAAGAATGGAACGGGGCATGTGCCTCCACCTCAGCGAGGTGGACAGAGAAATAAAAAAAGCAGATGGCGCTTACAGGCACATTTTATTGAATTGCTCGGTAGCTATGCTACATTTTTAAGTACAGAGTATTCAGATCCAGGTGCTGGTGTGAAAACTGCAGAATATTTTTCATGGGACAACCCCTTTAACATCTTGCCTGCTTTACAACTCATCAATGTCACTTAAAGAGGAAAGCACAATGCAATCTGCAGGCACCGTGTTATAGATCAGGAGGAGCTGAGCAGATTGATATGTAGTTTTATCGGAAAAGATTTAGCAAAACTTGTAATTTATTAATTTAACCCTTTCACGACCGGAGCTTTTTTCGGTTCTGCATTTTCGTTTTGTGCTCCCTGCCTTCAAACAGCCATAACTCTTTTATTTTTCTGTTCACATAGCTGTATGAGGGCTTGTTGTTTGCGGGACAAGTTGTACTTTCCAACGCCACCATTTAATATTGCATACGGTGTAGTGGGAAGCGGGAAAAAAATTCCAAACCGGGTGAAATTGCAAAGAAAACGCTATTCCGCTACAGTTCTACGGGTTTCTTATTTACAGCATTCGATGTGCATTAAAACTGATCCGTTACTTTCATTCTACTGGTCAGTACGAATCCGGCAATACCTAATATGTATAGTTTTTCCTGCGTTTAGATGGTGATAAAATAATTAGAAAGTTGCCCTTTTTTTTTTTTTTTTTTCCTTGTCATATATTGACCCCTATAACTTTTTGGTATTTATGTGTACAGAGCTGTATGGGGGCTCATTTTTTGCGGGGCGGTCTGAAGTTTTTATTGATACCATTCTGGGGTGTGTATGACTTTTTGATCACTTTTTATTTAATTTTATTTAGAAAAAAAAAGGGACAAAAAACTGCGAATCGCCATTTGGACGCTTTTTTCCGCCACACAATTCGCCGTATTGAAATTGTTTTTTTATATTTTAAAAGTACGGGCGTTTTCGGTCACGGTGATACCCATGATGTCTATATTTATTGTTATTTAGGTATTTATTTTTTACTTATACGGAAAGGGGGGTGATTTGAACTTTTATATCTTTTTTATTTTTTATATATTTTTTAACATTTTTTTTTAATTTTTCTGTGATTATTTTAAAGCTCAAATATCATCTGATCTATTGTGTTTTGTTTTTTTTCTTTATGAGCAATCATGGATTTACTAGATGCAGTTAAAACCATGAATTGCTCATTTCTTATCCTGGCCTAGAATAAGAATTGCAGTTTGAAAACTGTAATCCTCACCAGCGAGGATTACAGTTTTCATATGGTGTACAGACACCCCGATTGGCCAATCGGGGCGTCTGTACACCACCCGGAAGCGTGGGCTTCCGGGTTCAGACGCTTCCTGATGCCGTGATCACGTGTGATCACGGCATCAGAAGGCCCTGGAAGTCTCCGAAGACGGAGGTAAGATGCGGCAAGTCTCTGCTGTTAGAAACAGCAGAGACTTGCCGGCCATGACGCCCGCCGCACCCGCGAGCGGGCGTCATGTCCCCGCACCGCCCGCGCGCCGTACATGTACGGCGGCGGTCGGGAAGGGGTTAAACCTCTGCTCTCTCTATACTTAAAGGGGTTCTCCAAGTTAAATTTATTGATGACCTATCCTCAGGATAGGTCATCAATATCAGACACCCGGCACCCCAGGCGATCACCCTACCAGTGCTGCCTCCTCTTCACTGTTTACATGCTGGCCGACACGGGGGTAGTGGTGAGTAGGTATAATTACACCTAACCGCCCCATTCATTACTATGGGAAGAATCCTTCCTATACAAGTCTATGGAAGCGATTCTTCCCATTGAAATTAATGGGGCAGTTAGGTGTAATTACACCTACTCACCACTACCCCTGTTATGGCCAGCATGTAAACAGTGAACAGGAGGCAGCGCTGGTAGGGCGCGCGCCTCTTCTTCAAACAGATGATCGGCAGGGGTGCCGGGTGTCGGACCTCCGCTGATCTGATATCGATGACTTATCCTGAGGATAGGTCATCAATAAATTTAACTTGGAGAACCCCTATAAGACACCCTTATGCACAGCCATTAGTGACAGGCAGCTATCTCAGTATATACACTTACATAGAGAATGCTATCATTAGTAACACCTCCCCCGTGTACAACGAAGTCAGAAATAGAGATTTAAATGTATAAATTACAAGTTTTCTTGAATCTTTTCCCATAAAACTATATAGCAATCTGCTCAGCTCCTTCTGCTCTATAACATGCTGCCCACAGACTGCACTACATTTTGTGGTGACAGGTTCTCTTTAACCCCTATAACCAATCCACAATATAGGTGCCGAAATTAAGATCTCTAAGGGCTCTACCAGAGAGACCCCCCACTGATTACTAGAACAGGTCCAAAGTCTCCGTCCTCACTGTGGACTTGCAGTGAGGGGTTTGAATAGTGGTGGTTAAACAAGCACCCGGCCACTTCAATCAAAGTCTATGGGACTGACAGAGACATTATTTATCCTTTTCTTTGCTCCATACCACAGACTACTCTGCAAAATCAATCTGAAAACACAGCAATATGATACATTCCCCTCACAAACACACTTGTGGGGTCATTTATCAAACTGGTGTAAAGTAGAACTGGCTTAGATGCCCATAGCAACCAATCAGATTCCACTTTTCATTTCTGACAGCTCCTTTGGAAAAAGAAAGGTGGAATCTGATTGGTTGCTATGGGCAACTAAGCCAGTTCTACTTTACACCAGTTTGATAAATGACCCCATTGATTTTTAGATTTCAGCGCCACATATTTCTACATCTTACCGTGAAGCTATTGTTGACATTTTTTGTACTTGATTCTGCTACACTGGCATCCGACAGGTCAACCTCGTCAAATATAAGAGACTATGGAAAGATAAAAAAAAGGAGCATATTAGGTTTACAAGCATGGTAACAGTCACTCATGAATGCCACCTTTACATTACAATGTCGAGACGAGAGAGAAACAATAATGATCCAACTAGTAAATGTTAGCTGATCAAATACTAGGCATGACTATTCAGTCCCTTAAATGGGTTGTCACAGTTTAAAAGAAATGTTAAAAAGCCGGAAAGGTGTTAAAACAATAAGAGAAGCTGTGCTCACCGGCTTAAAGAGGTTCTCCGGGAATAAAGAAAATGAAAATACTTCATGGCCTCACTGATCATAATCCCTGACATGCAGAGCAGAGAGGAGGATGAGGCAGCTCTTTACCTCAGTGTTGTGAAGTAACTTGTCCTGCTGTGTGATTAGGACAGGATCTGTACTAACAGTACAGCAGCCATTTGGTTTCTCCTAATGATTGCTCCCCAGACAAAATGAGCCATTATAACTAATGAAAGGTATTTGGGAAAATATTTATAATGAAGTAATATTTAAGTATTTTCATTTTCTTAATTCCCTAAGAACCCCTTTAAACCCTCCCTTCGGGCCTCCGCCCCTATCCTCCTTACAATTGCAGCCATGAAGTCATGTTCCTGACTGTAGTGGTGACACCCCGTACACTGCTGTAGACAATCACTGACATCAGTGGTATCTGGCATGGGACAGTGAGGCCAATGATTTGCTGCAGAGGTCACATCCAGTATATGGGCAAGTCACCACTGCAGTCATGCAAATAAAGCCCGGTCAGAAGGATCAGCACAGTGGCGTTACACCACCACAACATTTTGAATGGATCTGTCCGCTTCCAGATCTGTTACAAAGTGCTAGCTTCGGTGCTGGAGTCTTCAAGAAACAGATGATCCCTTCACACAGCGCACGCTCCCATTGATTTTAATGTGTTTATTTACAAATCAGTGGAGACATGCACCACTTTGGTCTGTAATGCAGACCAAACCTGCCCATTGAAGTATATGGGTCCATGAAAACCACTGACAGGACAGAGATGGTATCACGGATGACCACTGCTTGGAGATGCTTTGGAAATCCCTTCAGCCTAGCAGTGCAAGTGGAATATGGATGACACACAGAGGGTAAAAAACGAACGTATGGGCCAAACACTGACTGACTATCGAGATCTTCACGAATGAAACACTGACTGACTATCTTGTCATGCATGTCATCACAGACGTGTGAAAAAGGCCTAGCATGTGCACCACATTACTCTGCTCCATTTTGGTGATCGGGCTCCACCCAAGTAACCCAACTTGCAAGAGGAGTCCAAGGCACTCCCAAAATTCAGCTGCCTTGTTTGTAACACATTAGCACTGTTTCAGCATACAGGCCTGAATACACTGAAAAATAAGGGGGATTTAGCAAAACTAGTGCCACTGTTTTCTTTTTTGTTTTTTATGCCTTTTTTGTGTCATTTTGTTACAAGCATTTTTCCCATAGTTTTTCTATCCCTATAGAGAAGCCTATGAGAAAAAGACAGGCAGAAACAAACAAACGTCACAACCAGAGAATGCTTCGATTTTGAAAAAAATACCTAATTTTGGAAGGGGCTAAGAGAAATGACATTGTAATCGGACTGATTTCATACGGGGGAACGGCTCACAGACCTTCCCCAATGTCTACCGTTCAATATGGCCCTGATGCAGGGTTGTAGGGAACAGCTCGTCTCATGGTGTGCTGTGTTGTGACGGATTCTCTCATTACGCCTCCTCACGATGGCGGTCATGCATTATCAATTTGCTAGCGTGCACAGATATCATGGATACGTACATGTGAACCAGCAGCGCTCTACCACACAACACATCGTATGTTCAGGATTTTAATACAAACCCAAACCGCACAATATATGTCCAAGATTCGCACATCGCAAGCCAGTAGAACGTGAAAACATTCATGTGCTTTTCCCCATTTTTTTTAATCCGGCATGTGCGCTGGGGTGAAAAACAATGGCACATGGCCATGTACATGCCCTAATGGCTACCAAAAATGGTCATATATTCCTTCCATCATTCTACTACCTCCCGTGGATCTCTGTCAACCAAACACAACTGCAGAATCAGGAATTCGTCACTAGCTTCTTTTTAGACTGGGCTTACGGCTTCCATCCATGATGTATAAGGCTCTGTGTACACTATGTTTTGTTCAGGGAATGTGCTGGGAAAGCTTACAATGCTAAAACCAAAAATATAACCACAGACCATCCATCCATGAAGTATAAGGCTCTGTTCACAATACATTTCATGAACTCGTTCAGGGCGTGTGCTGGGAAAAAAGTAATTTTATTTTAAAAAGTAAGTAATACATAAAAATTATATGAATCTGGCATCACTGTAATTGTGAACAATGAACACCACAAAAACAAAACCCAAAAAACAATGACAATTTTTTTTCTTCCCTACAAAGAATATTTTTCTCTTGTTCCTCATACAAAACATTGTAAATTAAATGGTGCCATTAAAAAAATACAACAGGGCGAGGTGAACAGAAAAGTAAAAAGGTATAGGTCTTGGAAGGGAAGAAAAAAATTACGAAAAAAATGAAAATTGTCCTGGTCCTGAAGTGGTTAAAGCCAACAGAGAAGCAGCATCTGACAGTAGTCTTATGACATGTTCTCATATGCAATCTTATAATTGAATCCATACTTTTTGGACAAAATTAATTGTAAGTTAACCGAAGCAATAAAATTCTAATCCTACCATTAATATTATGAATTTTCATTAATTAATTATGTAGTTTCTGGAACAGATATAAAATGTGAAAGTTCCCCCTTCAGGGGATGGAACAGGTCAAAGGGAAGACCTTAAAATCCGAAATTATACCACCAATTACTGAGGATCTCTCAGCTCCCCTGCCATGCCAGTTTTAGTAAATAACTGTATTCTCCATGAATTAACAATTCTGGTTGTGAGGTTCCCATCTTATTCCTTCTAGAAGCATAAATTGACAACTGGGTATTAACAGTTGTGGGTGTGTCCCTAATACTGTCCAATCAGTGCTGACAGTGTCAAATTGTGCAGGGCAGGGATGCCCAACCTGCGGCCCTCCAGATGTTGCAAAACTACAACTCCCAGCATGCCTGGACAGCCTACAGCAGGGCATTGTGGGAGTTGTAGTTTTACAACAGTTGGAGGGCTGCAGGTTGGGCATCCCTGGTGTAGGGATACAATTTACTCCTAAATTTCGAGGCGGAATAATTGAGGAAAGGCCAAGATCAGATGGTCCAGAATTGTTATTTTATGGCAAATCAAAAAATGTAGCAGCTAAGGCATGTAAGGAATGGTAACAGGTCATTCCAAGCTTTAGATATAGATGCCCTTTTCCCAGGATAGGTGAATAATATCCAAGTGATAAGGGTCTGACACCCTGTGCCCCCACCGATCAGCCGTTCCCTGCTGCCTCCGGCACTAGCTCTTGAATGGAACAGGAAGCACAGCTCCGTTCAAAGTGTATTGGTCCTGCCGGGTTACTGCAGCTCAGTTCCCACTGAAGGGCATGATGGCCGAGCTGCAGTAACCCGGCACGGCCACTACACATTGAATGGCGCTGTGCTTCCGGTTCCATTCAAATTGCTGTTCTAGTGCTGGAGGCTGCAGGGAGCGGCTGATCAAAGGTAGGCGGGGTGTCGGCATCCACTGATTACCTATCCTGAGGATAGGTCATCAATGTCAGGACCCTGGAAACCCCTTTAAATGGCACCCGAGTTTTCAGCATAAAAGCGAGCATTTCTAAAATCAAAGTAACCTCTATAGAAGTAAAGCTGTAAGGTCATAAGACGTGGTCCTGAAAGGCATGATTGTGGAGCACATCATTTACATTTCCAGGGATTAGACCCGCTGTATAGACACCCTGTAAACTGCCTTATTTGGTTTAATGCTGAAAAACTGTGAAACTGAAATTCAGCTCTACAGTGCTCTTTGACGTCAGAGAGAATAAAAATAGTGCGGCTTTCTGCCTCAAATAAAAAAAACACTATGTCCCTGTACTGTGTGTGGTAATCTGCAATTGTGCTGCCAAAATAACATTTCCCATAGGAGTTGCATAAAAAGATACTAAAATAAGAAATCCTGAAAAATGTGTGGCTTCTCCGAGCCTCCCAGAGCCGAATGTGAACTGAAATGCTCAGAGCGTATTCCTGTCCGCAGCCTTCTAGAGGTTAAGTCCTATCAAACTGTGGCACAGTGGACGCGGCATAGAGGAAATCACCACGTCACAAAGTTATTCTAACCGACTTCTCTGTTTATTTTCCAAGTATACAAAGTTTCAGTGTGTCTGTGTTATACCCAGATTTCCTTCACCACTTCCAATGTCTAGTACTTTGCTCCATTAAAGGGGTTATCCCATGACTAATTAAACATAAAAATCTGAGAGAATATACTATACAGCAATTTATTACTAACAAAGCTAGAACCAGCCCTGTACCTCACATGGATCCAGAGTTCTCCTCATTTATTGATCTGCTAGATTTATATCAAGCTGGCAGCTAAAGGGGAGTGTCTTTTCTGCTGCAGGCAAGGGGCGTGTCTCAGCTCACCCTATCACAGCTCAGGAGGCAGTTAAAGGATGAAACTGAGCATGTGCGGCCTTCTCAGGGAGCAGGACAAAGAAATAAGAAAAAACAAACTAACAGCGGGTGGCGCTATACACATACATTTGATAGAATAGCTCAGTGGCTATGATAAATGTTTAATTACATGCAATTACAAAAGTATTCATGTCCAGGAGCTGGTTTGAAACATGTTGAATATTTTTCAGCAGACAACTCCTTTAAGGGACAGGCTATGAGACTGCTATTTAGGCATTACGCAGAACCCAAACTCATTTACAGATCCCTAAAAAGTTAGCCCAGTAGGTATGCCAGATTGAACACCAACTTGCACCCTATTCTCTAAAAGTCTAAATTTAAAAAAAAAAAAAAAAAAAAAGTTTTTATCCAGAAGCTAGGTCATCTGATTGGAAAGGACACCCAGGTTGGTGATGCATATGTGGACTGCAGAGGGTCCTATATTTCTTCAAATAGTTTACAAAGGTGAACGGGCCCTTTCGCCTGTTCACTATCACGATATTGAAGCTAAATATCTACTATACAACTGAGGGCAATTCTATGAATCTGTGTTTCATATATATTATATAATATAATAGTATATAATAGTATGTGGAGTATATAAATAAATAAAATAAATATATATTTTTGGGGGCGGGACGTATGCCACTATAGACCTAAAGAGTGTGACATACATTGAAGCTTTCTGTTGAAGGTACAGTATATGTTGGGAAATACTGCATTAACCGTTTGCTGGTTGACTATATCAGGGCTCCAGATGGCGACCAAAATGGTCGCAAATGCGACTTAGATTTTACAAATGGCGACAAGACTTTTTAGTCTTGTCGCCATTTGCGCCTGGACCCAACCGCTACTGCGCAGCCTAGTATCAGAGAACATGGAGCAGATAAAATAAAAAAATCTCTTACCTGTCCTGCGCCGCGGCTCTGCTCCGGGTCCGCGCTCCTCTGTCTTTCCGGGCGGCTCTGCACTGTCCTGACGGCGTACAGCGTCAGGACGTAGTGCGCGCACTCTGACCTGACGCTGCACGCAGTCAGGTGATAGTGCAGCGCCGGGAGGACAGAGGAGCGCTGGACCCGGAGCGGAGCCGCGGCGCAGGAGGTAAGAGATTTTTTTATTTTATTCTGATGGGCGCAGAGTGGGCTGATCTGAGGTCTAATGGGGGCACAGTGGGCTGATCTGAGGTCTGATGAGGGCACAGTAGGCTGATCTGAGTTCTGATGGGGGCACAGTAGGCTGATCTGAGGTCTGATGGGGCCACAGTGGGCTGATCTGAGGTCTGATGGGGCCACAGTGGGCTGATCTGAGGTCTGATGGGGGCACAGTGGGCTGATCTGAGGTCTGATGGGGGCACAGTGGGCTGATCTGAGGTCTGATGGGGGCACAGTGGGCTGATCTGAGGTCTGATGGGGGCACAGTGGGCTGATCTGAGGTCTGATGGGGCCACAGTGGGCTGATCTGAGGTCTGATGGGGCCACAGTGGGCTGATCTGAGGTCTGATGGGGCACAGTGGGCTGATCTGAGGTCTGATGGGGGCACAGTGGGCTGATCTGAGGTCTGATGGGGGCACACACATTATACTGGTTGGGGTTTTTATTACTGGGGAGGGCGCACTGCGCCACCAATGATGATAACTACGTTTAATACAACTACAGAAGGCGGGTGCCACACCTGAGGGGTTAACTACCACTGATTGCAGCTCCCTATAATACAGGTTGGGTGCCGGCTATGTGATCCTGCGCTGGCACCCGCCTCCTGTAGTTGAATTAAACGTAGTTATCATCATTGGTGGCATAGTGCGCCCTCCCCAGTAATAAAAACCCCAACCATTATAATAATCATTAGTGGCTCAGTGCACCCCCCTCCCCACAGTATTATTCATTGGTGGCGCAGTGCCCAACACCCCCCCCCCCAACTATAATAATCATTGGTGGCAGTGGCCAAAGGGTCCCCTCCCCGTAACCCTCTTCATTGGTGGTTCAGTGGCAGTTCCGATCGGAGCCCAGCAATGTAATCGCAGAGCTCCGATCGGTTACCATGGCAACCAGGACGCTACTGAAGTCCTGGCTGCCATGGTAAGCTCCCTGCTGCCCTGTGCACAAACCCCATGGCAGCAGGGAGAGTGTAAAGTCCTATTCATCCTGATAGAGATCTATTAGGGTGAATAGGACAAGAGTTCTAGCCCCTAAGGAGGCCAATAATTAGTAAATAAAAAGTAAAAAAAAAAAAAAAACAAAAAAAAAACCATCAATATATTAATATATATATATGACTGTGTGAATGTGCCCGCATCTATTCCACAATTTTGCAGAATAGATACAGCTGCATTCACTTCAATGGGCGGCTTGCGAACTTGCCTAGCCGCGGCTCTGCAAGACATTATAGAACATGTCCTATTCTTGTCTGCAACAGCGGACAAGAATACGCATTTTGAACAGGACGCCCGGCCGTGTGTTCCGAAAATTGCGGAACACATGCCGGGCATCCGTGGTATTGCAGATCCGTATTTTTGCGGATCCACAATACTACGGCCGTCTGAATGGCCCCTTAATCACCCCCTTTCCCAATTTTACATATAAAATATATTAATAAATGTCCGAAAAGTCCAAACTATTAAAATATAAAAAAAAAATCTCCTATACGGTGAACACGTAAAAGAAAAAAAAAATAAAACCTCACAATTCGCCATTTTTTTAGTCACCTTGTCCCGCCAAAAAAAATAGGATAGGACAATTCTATTAATGGCCGGACGTTCCATCTCCTCCAAGTCTTTTTTTTTAAATTATAAGTATTTAAATTTGGCGCCTAAAATTTTATTTGGCTCCTAAATTTTTCAGTTCAGGAGCCAATGGCTCCTAGGTATTTTTTTTAGTCTGGAGCACTGTATATACTGTATGTATGTATGTCAGGGCAATCGGCAATTATCCCTGTAAGTGTGTTTCTGAACGTCCTTGTAAAGTTTGTAGGTGCATGCTCATCTTGTGGCTGCAAGAGTGGGGACCCCACTGTCACTAACAGAAGGGGTCCCCACCTTCCTCTATATACACAATGCCGCTTCCTAGAATGGTCCTACAGATCTTGCTGAGGGGTCAGGTAACTGCTGGGTCTTTGCAGACAAAGATCAGCCCTGCACTGAGGTTGTACAGCCTTGTACAACCTATCTGGGGGTTGTATTCTACCTGTAGCTGGGAGTAATATGTGAGCCCCAACTACAGGATAAATCAGCAATAAAAGTGTAATGTTAAATGTCCCCCAAAAGGTCCTGTATGACCTTATGGAAGGCACAATTTGTAAAATAAAGACAAAATAAATAAAAATTATTACAAAAACGCTTGTTCTTTCAAAACTCTTTTTATTGGTTTTTATATTAAACATTACAGGAAACCAGCGGTCCACAAAGACACGTTAATGAATGACATAATATAATCCATCCAACATGTCATAATAATCTTAGAAAATTTTCACATTTTCAAGACCTGTTATACATTTTCAAAGTCAATGAAACAAAGTGCAATTAGTGAAGGCAACATGCCTCAGTGTAAAGAAACTTACAAACAAGCAGTAGGTATGAATTACCTAATAAACGAATAAAACGGGCAGGGGCGGGGGGGGGGGGATGGGTAGGAAAGGCAAGGAAAGAGGGGGAAGGGTGAATTTAAGGGGTCCATTTGTCATATAGCAACATTGAAGAGGTCCTTACGGCCCAAATTAAATAAGTAATAAATTCTTCTGAGTCTTTAAAGGTGAAAATACTTTAGAAAAGAGAGAATATATATGTAGAGATATGCGACTATAGTGACGATGATGTAGCACAATGCACAAGGACTAGGGGTATATTGTATAAAGTGGTATACAGAGGGTAGGAAATAAAAACTACTCACGTAGCAAATCGTCGGAATTGTATCCATGGGTTCCAAACAGATTTGAATACGTGATGAGATCTATTCTCCCAACATGCTAATTCTTCCTATCGGTATAAAGAATCTACTTTCTCTATCCATTGGGTGAGTGTTGGAGGAGACTCTGCTTTCCAAAACGTTGGAATTAAGATTCTAGCAGCCGCTAAAAGCTGTTTTAGAAATACAAGAGTGTTTTTTGGAATTTTGTTTGTAAATAATTGTAGTAAGCATATTTCAGGGCTATGAGGGAGTGATTGGCCCGTGAGTCGGTTGATCTGTGAAATTATAGAAGTCCAGTAAGGTTGGATACGAGGGCAGGTCCAAAACAGGTGAAAATACGTTCCTGTAAGTTGTCGGCATCTCCAGTTGGGGAATAGTTAGGGTTATATTTATTTAGTAAGACTGGTGTGAGGTGCCATCTAGTCAGTACCTTATAGCCACTTTCATGCATTCTCACACATCTAGAAGACTGTTTGGGTGCTAGGACTTGCACCTAGTTTTGGTTCACAATAACTGATGGAAATAACTGACCAAATAACCAAAGAAGTATGAACTAGGCCTTATATCAAAACTACGTTTATGAAAAGTGAGAATATTTTTAAAAAGTATTTCAGTTGCATGTTGTACTATTAGAAAATTATAGAAATGTAAAAAAAAAAAAAAGACTTTTGTCCTTTTTTAAAAAGCAAAACAAAAAATACTAAAATTAAAACCTAAAAATAAATCTCCATATATCATCCAAAACAGCACAAAAATTATATCCGTAATTGAACAGGAAAAAAAGTTATGGCTTTCAGAGATAAAAGCACTAAAAAAGGGAAAAAACGAAAAATGTACCTGTCCAGGAAGGGGAGTAAATGGCCCGTTCTTGAACTGGTTAAAGGGGTTTTCCATGGTATTCTTTTATTTCTAGGGCTGTGTCAAATAACGCACACTTAGGCCTCATGCACACAAACGTGTGCCGGCCGTGCCCGTGCTGCGGGCCGCAAACTGCGGTCCGCAATGCACGGGCACTGACCGTGAGGCCACCGCATGCGGATCGTGGACCCATTCACTTGAATGGGGTCCGCACAGCAAAAAAGTAGTGCTTGCGCTACTTTTTTGCGGTGCGGAGGCATGGCCAGAAACACCACGGAAGCACACCGTAGTGCTTCCGTGGTGTTCCGATCCGTGCCTCCGCTCCGCATCTCCCGGATCACGGACCCATTGAAGTGAATGGGTCCGTGATGCGGGCTGCACACGGCCGGTGCCCGTTTATTGCGGACGCGCCGTATGCGGCCCGCAGCATGGGCACGGCCAGCACACGTTCGTGTGCATGAGCCCTTACACTTAATTCCCAGCTCCAGCATCACCACTCTATCCTCTTCCCAGGGCTGCAGCCAGTGATGTACTGTTTGGGCTGCGGTGGTGACGTCCCCTACACCACTGCAGCCAATCACTGGTTCAACATTGTACGGTATGAGATCGCCGAGGCCAGTGATTGGCTTCAGCGGCGTACGAGATGTCACTGCTGCAGCCAAAATAATAAATCACTAGCTGTGGCCCAAGGACTAGGATGCGGTAGTATTGCAGGATTGGAGGGGTCCTGGAAGGTAAGTGTAAATTTGCTTATTTTGACAGCCCCCCAAAAGTTTACAGAAATAAAAGAATTCCTTGGAAATCCAATTAATACAACGTACAGTATGCGGCTCTTATATGCAGTATTTTTTTTACCAGGATTAGATGAGCTCCATGCTTTATACCTCCAGATTTTAGTAGATTTTTAACTAGGCAATAAAAATGAATATGCTTCTACAAAAGGGGCTGACAAATGGCTGTCTAATCCCACTGCTTCTTAGAGCCAAGTCCTCACTACATAAACACTGCTTATTGGAAAAAATACTCAATGTCAATTCTCTTACCTTTGAATCCTTGGCATAGTAAAGGGTTCTGCCCCGGAGCTTAAAATAGCGTTTTTTCCATCTCTGAAATGAACTGGTTTGCTTCAGTAATAATCCTTCTTTGATACTTGTCTGGAAAGTAAACAGAAAAAACACAATTGTCAAAAAGGAATGAGCACATTTTTCTTCTGCCTCCAGAACATGAGTGGTCATCAGCGCATTACAGCGAGCGCTGCTCCTGACATCCAAACTTCCATGTTCACCAAAATCAGGGCTGAAATCTCCTTAAAGGCACGTACTTTACAGAAGGAGCTGTATCAACCCTTGACATGCAGCCTACTGAAGCCCACGTAGATATCATGAAAGCTCCTTCTCCTAAATTATTGGTGGTTTATTGACAATGCAATAAAATAGAGATAAAAAGTGTTTTCAAGAACTACATAGCAATAGTATGTAGAAATATATTCAGTGATCTGAGCTTCAATGACAAAACCATGTTCAAAGGAACATAGTAGAAGACAGTATCGGTAAGGTCCAGTCGCTGTGACCAACAGGTTGACACAAGGCTAGTTTGTGCCATATCTTGTCAGCCTGAACCTCAGATTCACTTGGGAAACAAAAGGTTGCACCGATACAGTCTCTGGCCTAACAGCGTATCTGATGAGTGAAGAGAAGAACTGCATCCTGCCGACAACCTCCGACACTCCAGCTGCTGTAAAACTACAACTCCCAGCATGCACAGTTACTCCCTTAGAAGTTGAAAGCCGGATTCTGGAGGTTGTAGTTTCAGAACAGCTGTGGTGCCGGAGGTTGCAGATCCCTGCTGTAGAGACTAGTAGTGGTCTCAGCTCCCTGAACCCATCTTCCTACACGTGAATTTTATGCACATGCTCTTTAGGACTCATGCACATGAATATATTCGTATTTCGGTCCATGTGCATTCCGCATTTTCCTCACTCCCATAAATAGAAATGGCTCTTCTCGTCCACAAAACAGACCAGAATTGGACACGTTCTATAATATGGACAACAACCACACGAATAAGCAAAACATACAGATGTGTGCATGGCCCCATAGAAATGAATGGGTATGTATTAGAGTTGAGCGAACGTGCTCGTAACGAGCACTGTACTGCTCAGATCCCCTGCGCTTGAATGGCTGCAGGCATCCGGATCAGTCGTCACCTGACGGATCCGTCCCCACTGACTTGCAGTCGGGTGAGGAGGACGGATCCGGATGGCTGCGCAGCGGAGCGCAGGGGATCTGAGCAGTACAGTGCTCGTTACGAGCACGTTCGCTCAACTCTAGTCTGCATACTATCTGCAAAAAATGCAGGTAACACACAGATAAAAAACTCAGATGTGCCTGAGGACTTAAAGGGGTTCTGTAGTTCTGTAAAACTGATGATCTATTCCCTGGATAGATCATCAGCATCTGATCGGCGGCGGTCCAACACCCGGGACCCCCGCCGATCAGCTGTTTGAGAAGGCAGCGGCGCTGCAGGAGTGCCGCAGTCTTCTCTGTGTTTACCGCAGGCCCAGTGACGTCACGACTAGTATCACTGGCCTGGGCGGGGCTAAGCTCCATTTAAGTGAACAGAGCTTAGCCCCGCCCAGGCCAGTGAAACCAATTGTGACGTCACTGGGCCTGAGGAAAACACACAAACAGCTGACTGGCAGGGGTCCCGGGCGTCACACCGCCGCCGATCAGATGCTGATGATCTATCCAGGGGATAGATCATCAGTTTTACAGAACTGCAGAACCCCTTTAACATAAAGTGAAGACTATAGGAAGATTGTTGTATGTATATTATGTATCCTAATGAGGATCATAGGTAATATTTTTTCATGAAAAAAAAAAAAAATCAGTCTGCAAATGGTACTGGCACAAACTTTTTGAAATAATGAAAATCTTGTCAAGATACGGTATTCTCCCATATCACTGCAATGGAACAATTGACAACTGCTTGTATTATCGTAAAAAACCTGTTTTTAGTTTTTAACCAAATAATATAAAAAATAAATACATAAATAACTTGCACTACCTTGCTAGCCCTCCAGCACAAAAAAAGGAGTCAAATAAAATAATGATGAAATAATAATTTCATTAGAGAACTTTCTGTATTCATCAGGGTATACGACTGCTCATAAATCTTCACTTTAGTCGCACTGATTTCTAATCTGTAATTCAGCAGCTTCTGTCATATTGAATATTGAAGGGAAGTCTCCTGCTCTGGTGTTCTTCTGATTCCCTTCTCAGAACATCCTCCTAATTTGCTCTGTGCTGGTGAGATGCCATCACTTCTGGTGTCTGGTCCTAATGGCTGCTCCACATAGTAGCAGGAATCACTCCGCTGTCTATGTACAAGGGGACCCAGGCGGTCTGACTAAGCCATATACATCTGAATTATTATGCTATAAAGACAACTTCTTTCTAACAAAGCTAGAACCAGCCCTGTACCTCACATGGATCCAGAAATATCCACATTCATTGCTCTACTAGATTTCTATCAAGCTGGCAGCTCAAGGGGAGTGTCTTTTCTTCTGCAGCTCCGGGGGCGTGTCTATGCTCTCCCTATAACAACTCAGGGGGCGTGTCTCAGCTCTCCCTATAAGAGCTCAGGAGGCCGTTGAAGGATGAAACTGAGCATGTGCGGCCTACTCAGTGAGCAGGACAAAGAAATAAGGAAAAAAACAAACAAGCAGGTGGCGCTATACAGATACATGTTCTAGAATAACTGGTTTTGCTAAATGTTTAATTACATGCAATTACATTAGTATTCTGATCCTGATGCTGGGTGGAAAACTGTAGAATATTTTTCGTGGGACAACCCCTTTAACAGGAAGATCTCACAGCATTAGTCTATGCCCTGGGGGTCTGTGTTAAAGTGACATTAGTGGCACTGGGCACGATGGGAGCTGCCAGAGAGGATGCATGTGCCAACTCTAGAGGTGAGAGTCGACAGTATTCATGACTGGCACACTCCCAAAAGAGACCTTTTATATTATTCTATTAGTGATATTTACTAAATTACTTTTGTTGGGTTTCTTTCTCATTGAAAAACAAAGTGTTGCCCGCAGCTAGGTTCTCTTTAATATTTAATTTTGGAACAATTCCTTTAATAAATGCCATATACATGGTAAAGAAAGGTGCATTTCTTAACAAGTTTAAATTAAAGGGGTATCCAGTGAGATTACATTCTTTATATATGGGGTAGAAAGGCGTCAAATTAATGACAAGGAAATATTACTCACCTTATCAATCCCCCAGCGACTGTCACCACGTCCCCTGTGGTCTCCGGTGCCATCTCAGATGGGCACACAGGAAGTGCCTGCTTGGCCAATCACTGGCTGAAGGGGATCACTGCTGTGACCAGTGATTGGCTGAGCGAGCAGGCTTCTCTTGCTATTTCCTATGTATCCAGCCTGGACCGGGCAGTGGAGACCAGTGAGGACATGGTAAGGGTAAGAATGGCATATTTTGCCCCAGTATATAGAAAATGCAGTTCTGAAGGACAGTCCCTTTAAGTTTATGCAGAGATAGATTTTTAATACCTGGAGCTGATCACAAAGCCGAAGCAAATGAAGATTAATGACAGTAAGCATTAATTATGAAACATAGTCTGTTCCATCCATTACTGGATACTGTGAGAAACATAATGGATCAGTCTGGGCTCAGGCGCCTCTCTTGGGAACCATGGAGATGAAGCAGAAATAAATCATCACGTATAAAAGAGAAAGAACATAACAAGGAAAAAAATATATATCTGAGGATATTTCTCGTGAAACTTCAGTTTTGAGACTTTATTTTCTTATTTTAGGAAAGTCCAAAATGCATCCCATTGATAAGGGGGTGCACACATTTGTTACAATTATTTTTTTTAGACTGGTGTATGAAACTCCATTTTTAATAAATGGGGGCCTCAGTCTTTACCTCACAACAGGGGTTTCCCTGAGGCAATTATCTGAGGTCCACGACCATGAGGCGTGATAAGCACCTAGCCTCACAGCGGCCGGCGGCAGTTTACAGCGGGCTATGGGAGCTACGGCTCCTGTCCCTGCTATTCAGCTTCATAGGCCTCAGGCCACTAAGCCTGAAGCATATGAGGCAGCAGAATGTCGTAGGGGACATTAATACAGGACTGTGAACTATAAAGGGAGGGGGAAGCATTATAATTCATTAGCAACTACTGGGGGCATTAATATAGACTAGAGGACTACAGAGGAGGGGGCAATAAAATTCATGAGGCACTACTGGGGACATCAATACAGGCCTGAGGACTACAGGGGGAGGGGGCATTATAATACATAAGGCACCACTGGAAGCATTAATACAGGTCGGAGAACTATGGTGAAGGGAGGGGGGAATATAATATAGGGGTACTACTGGGGGCGCAAAGCTTCAAGAGGGCACTATAACTACAGGGGCACTGCAGGGGGAATTATAACTACATGGGGCACTGCCGGGGCGCATTATAAATACTGAGGGCACTACAGGTGGGCTTTTTAAATACTGGGGCTTCTACAGGGGGCATTCTAACTACAGGGGCTACTAGAGGGGGTATATTAAATACTGGGGCCACGATAAGGGGCATTATAACTACTGGGGATTTATTACTACTGTGGGCACTGGGAAGCATATCAGGTACAGTATTATGGGGGAGAGGGGATGGGCGCAGCACGATGACAATATTGGAGCACCAGGAGGAAGGGGGTGATGGAAAAGTGGGGAACCCAAGATATCAGTGTGCGCTGAAAGAAGTTGTCATGGTGGTTTGGTTCAAATGGAGAAGATAAAGACAGAAAACATCTACATCACAGGAGACGTCACTGGATGGAAGAGGCATGTGGTGCTGTATGCTATGAGTATTTTTGCATTGTATCGCATTTGAAATGAACGTGGCCTGACTATTGGAAATTCTTTCCACATGCGGTCCATATATCCAGCAGAGTTTGGGATCCGTGCCTTAGACAGTAGTACAGTAGTTTACACACATGTCGTTTCAATAACCTGCACAACTCACACAGCAAATATGTAAAAGTTAATTCCGTCACAAACAGAACAATTTTATTATTCATTGTGACTAAAAACAGAGCAGACAGCCGCGCTTATAATTAACTTAAATAGGAGCGTGTCATAACATTTATTCAGCTGACATAAGTGATGGCGCAGTGGGGAGGTGAGCTGCCACAACGCTCACACAGCACACTCATGAACCAGAATGGAAATCTCCCGTGCATCTCCTAGCCAAACAAAGACATAAACCTCACCGTACTCCCAAAGTGCACCCGGGGTGCTACAGGTCATTAATAACACGGTAAGGTTCAGAAGACAAGTAGAACATGCTCAGAGCTGGGGTGAATGAGGACAGGGGATGACTGCACTATTGTTTAATGTAAATGGATGGACGCGGTTATGTGCAGCACACCTCTGATGCATGTAAACCGTGGAGATGGCGAGATTTTACAGAGGAGCTGTAAGCTCTCCAGACGTATCAGAGTTAGTAGAGAACTGTATTCCCCACACAACGTCTACAGGTGAAATAAGAATAAAGACATGTGAATGTGCCCTTACAAGAATAACAGGAGTTATGAGAAAAGATACCGCTGCAGTCTTATTTCGTAGGCAATACAACTGTTCAGTAAAACAGACATGTCAGGAGAGATGAACAAGTTCAAAATGTCTGCACTGCGACCCCTCCAGTGTATCTGAAAATGAAAAATTAAGCAACTTTGCAAAAAGGATCTATGTCTAGGTCTATGCATCTCCATGGCAACAGACAACAACCTGTGTAGTCTGATTTCTTTCACCTCTCCCGTATATACTCATCACGCCACTCACTATTGACTGGAACCAATCTCATAAGCCTTGACCATCATGTGCTCATAAGTGCTGATTATTTTTGCTATACGCTGACTGAGTCTTTCCCAATAGAGCTATCTGATGAAAAAAATTAGGGCTACATAAGGCTACCCACACACTTGCGTTTGCAGGATCCGTTTGTGAGATCCGTCCAGGCTCTCACAAACGGATCCGTCATGATAATACAACCGTTTGCATCCGTTCTGAACGGATCCGGTTGTATTATCTTTTAAATAGCCAAGACGGATCCATCATGAACTCCATTGAAAGTCAATGGAGGACGGATCTGTTTTCTATTGTGTCAGACAAAACGGATCCGTCCCCATTCACTTACATTGTGGGTCATGACGGATTCGTTTGGATCAGTTTCTTCATGCGGACATCAAAACGCAGCAAGCAGCGTTTTAGTGTCCGCCTCTAAAACGCAATGGAGACTGAACTGAAGCAAAACTGATGCATTCTGAACGGATCCTTTTCCATTCAGAATGCATTAGGACAAAACTGATCAGTTCAGGACCGTTTATGAGAGCCTGTGACCGATCTGACAAACGGATCCTGCAAACGCAAGTGTGAAAGTAGCCTAATCCGGTGCGCAACTATCCTGATACCCTTGCAGTGCATGGAAAGCACAATCAAACCCATCTGCGTTGTAAACTCCGGCATTGTAATATGGTCACTGTGTCCGGCGTACATGCCGACTTTCAAAAAATTTTTTTGTCCAGGCGAAAGTTGGCATATATGCCAGAAAGCGGCCAGAATACCACTTGATCCGGGTTTTCAGGATTCAACGTTTTCCTACATCTCGCCTCATCAGACACAACCCCTTTTTTGGGGGCACATTCACACGATCGTATGGTCATCGTGCCCATGTAGCGGATCCCAAACAGCGGGTCCACAATACACAGGCACCGGCTGTGTGAACTCTGTTGTGTAAAGGGACCGAGATGTACCTAGGCCATGTGACCGATGAACGTGATGTCACATGGCCTAGGCTAAGCTGTGAGAAGACTGCAGCGCTCCTGCAAGGTTAAAGGGGGTGTCCCACAAAAATATTCTACAGTTTTCAAACCAGCATCTGAATACTTTTACAACTGCATGTAATTAAAAATGTAACATAGCCACTGAGTTATCCAATAAAATGTATCTGTATAGCACCACCTGCGGTTTGTTCTTTTTCTTATTTCTTTGTCTGGCTCATTAAAAAGGTCGCACATGCTCAGTTTCATCCTTAAACTGCCTCCTGAGCTGTGATAGGGAGAACTGCAGCAGAATGGACACGCCCCCTGAGCTGCAGCAGAAAAGACACTCCCCTTGATATAAATCTAGCAGAACTATAAATGTGGAGATCTCTGGATCCATGTGAGGTACAGGGCTGGTCCTAGCTATATTAGAAAGAGATTGTCATGGGCTATAGGATCTTTGATTTTACTAACTGCATTAGAAAGGCTTCCATCATTTCCAGTATTGGAAGCAGTAAACCTTAAGGATTGTAATATAGGGAAATAACAAAATAGATTATTCTCAGTTTTACCAATATTTTTAAGTTTACTGTCCCTTTAAATAGGTAGGTACTTTTTGATACAACAGGGAAAAATCAATACAGTATACACAAACATGCTTGTCACTAATCATCCAGTGGATTAATAAAATGGCTATACATGTTCTCCTCCTTTGATGTGTAATGGATTAGACATACAGAATCTCGTGTGCATATGTAAACCTGTAATTACCCGTCTACACATCATTCACTAATGATATTCCTACACGTGTCTTTGAAGTTGTGTAAGCTTAGGCTAGGTAGGTACTACTGGATGGTAAAATAATATCCCAAGCAGTATCTCCTACAGGAAGAGAACCAACTCGCTAGCGGCTAGTGACAAGAATAGGACTTGTTCTATCTTTTTTGCGAAACGGTCATGCGGATATACAGAAACGGAATGCATACTGAGTGATTTCCAGTATTTTTTGTGGACCCATTAAAGTGAATGGACCTGCACACAGGCTGTAAAAATAAGGGAACCGAAGCGGAAACAAAATACGTTGGTGTACATGAGCCCTTATTGATGAGGTCCTATTCTCTCCGCCCATTTGCTGATGATTGACAGTTCTCTTCCAGGGAGAAAAGTAAGGAGAAGACTGTCAATTATCAGCAGGTGGGCGGGGACAGCAGGAGCTTATAAATAACTGACTCTTCTCAGGTAGATTTGACTCCTTTCCAGGCCTGTGCTGCAATGATTATGATTCTGGTTCTCGGCAACCACTTAGTTTTAGCTCATGAGTGACACATCGCTGACACATCATCACTACTTTATACTGCTCTGAGTGACCGCAGCATAAAGTCGATGACAGCTTCCCTTTAACTGCCTTTTTATATACTTTTCATCGTCAGTGCTAGAGCTCATGTTATTTACAGCAAGCCATGAATTTTGGGACAGGTAAATACTTCTGTAATTCTATACCTTGTGCTGGGGAAGAATGAGAAGTTTCTCAACCCGGTGTGGAACTTATCTGTCGCTTAGCAACAGTACAGTGTGCATATAACTACGTGGATTTTTTTTTTTTATAAATTCCAAATATAGCCACCATTTTCACCCGTGTTTTTTTTTAGTTTTACATATGGTTAAACCAGCCTCACACAGAACACATTTCTAGGACCATGTCTGATGTTCTACATTTTGTAAAGCTACTCTGACATTGGTATCCTGAGATATATAAACTAATGAGGCAGCAGCAATATAAATCATCATAGCAATCTGATGGCAACATAATAATGACTTTACACTGTAATTAAGATAACTTATCCCACATGTACTCTGCCGCTCTAAATGCATAATTGTCACTAACATGAATTACAAATCAGCAAATGCTTTCCATGAGAGCAGAGACACTTAAAAACGAGATTTTAACAAAGCCACAGATTATTGAGTTAACGCAGCAGTAATTATATATATATATATATATATATATATATATATATATATATAAAAATCACCAGGAACTATTACAAATGTCACAACTTATCTACCTACAGGAGGAGCGTTTGGTGTCTGACCACTGAGATCTCTGTCAACCACGAGAACAGAGCTCCTGAGACCCCTGAGTGGGCCGAGCATTAATGGATACACGCGACCACCGCTCCATTCACTTCTATGGGACTGACTGGCATAGCCAAGCACTGTACTCAGCAGCTGAATAGACAGGAATAGGGTGGTGGTCGCACATGCGCACTACCACTACATTCACATTTAGTGAGTGCAGGGAAGCTGTTGTCAGAGCGATTACAGCACACAGAAGCTCTATGGCTCCGTGTTGAAGAAGCCATACAGGTTTAGGGCGCATTCACACAACTGTGCCGTATTTTGCGGTCTGCCATAATAGAAATGCCTATTCTTGTCCGCGGATTGCGGACAAGAATAGGACATGCTCTATATTTTTTTGCGGGGCCGCAAAACAGAACTACGGATGCGGACAGCATACCGTGTGCTGTCCGCATCTTTTGCGGCCCCATTCATATGGTCGTGTGAATGAGCCCTTACTTTGTGCATGAGCCATCAGATGAAACACCTATGGACCATAAATGCCAACACTACAATTATTAAATTCCAACGGAAGATCCAAACTGATCCCAGAAAGTGGCAAAACTGAGCCCCCACATTTCAAAATTGAATACACTGTATTATGCTCCTGGGGATGGACACGGAAGATCAAGAGTCAATAGGACTTATTTGGAGCCAAGGCAACAAGAAAATGGTTTTATAGAAACCATGTTAATACAAAAATCATCTGGCATGTCCTAGGATGCAATACACACAGGTAGGAGACCACAAGTCTCTTTAATGGGAGTCTTTCACCTGTTTTTCACCTATATAACTAACAGCACTGTGCAGACACATCCCAGACATACCTTTGTGCACTGTGTGTCTGTATTCCATGTCCAGAAAAAGCACTTTTATTCTGCAGGAAAACTCCCAAGTGCCCAGCTGAAAGTGAAACTAAAAACAGCTTTCTCTCCCGACTCGATTTCTGACAGCTATATCTTCTGATATACTGGATATAATGCATGTTGGAATCATTTGAAAGCTTGGGATGCCAGCTTTCAAAGAAGGTCAAAACCATTTTTCTATCTGCTACCAATCCCAAGGTATGATCAGCTAAAGCAGCCCTCCCCTCTTCAGTCTGGTTTGCTTTGGGCACTTGCAGCAGCAGAGCTGGGCACTTGCAGCAGCAGAGCTGGGCACTTGGGAGCTGTTTTCCAGCAGAATAAAAGTGCTTTTCCTGGCCATGTAATACAGACACAGAGTGCACACAGGTATGTCTGGGATGTGTCTGCAATCTTCTGTGGGGCAGTGCTCTTATATTGGGGAAAAACTTGTGAAAGACTCCCTTTAAGCTTATTTGGATATGCACATTTCCTGAATAAGATGGAATTAATAAGATGCCCCAGGACTGGAGTGAGACAGAAGCTCTCACACCTAATCACTAAATACTTTATATGACCACAAAAATAGCTTGGCCTTCCTTCATACAGGCGTGTAAATGCCCCATGTATGTACAGTACAGGGCTTAAAGAGACAATACCACCATTTTAGTCCTCACATAATAACAGCATACATGTGAATATTCTGTGTAATTTATTAATAATTTTTTTTTTTTTACAGAAACAGGTTGATTTTTTTTTGCATAGAATTTTTGAAGTGACTATGTACTCTATTTCCTGTCCTGGCTCTTTAAAAGGGGTTCTCCGGGAATTAAGAAAATGAAAATACTTGATTTTAAATATATTCTCAAATACATTTTATTAGTTATAATATCTCGTTTTGTATTGGGAGCTATCATTAGGAGAAATAAAATGTCCGCCATCCTATTAGTTCACACAGCAGGACAAGATAATTCACAACACTGAGCTAAAGAGCTTCCTCATCCTCCTCTCTGCTTGTCAGACTGTGGTAATGCAGACTGCATACAAGTGCTGCTGCTCATCAGCCTTATACCCTGACCCTCCTCTCTGAACTTCATGTCTCTTCATGAACTCCATTCCTACGGAGATTCAGCTGAAGATCTTATCAGCTGTATTCAGGATCTCTAATAAGCAGAGAGGAAGATGAGGCAGCTCTTTAGCTCAGTGTTGTGAAGTATCTTGTCCTGCTGTGTGATTAGGACAGGTTTTGTGTGTACTAATAGGACAGCGGCCATTTTATTTCTCCTAATGATTGTTCCCCATTCACTGCAGGCAGAGAGGGAAGGGGATGAGGGAATCAATTAGAGCATCACACATTACACTGATAAGTACAATACTCTTCTGTGGGCATCTTTGAGCTATCATACTGTTAACCCAATTCTACACATACTATTATTTTAGCAGATAGCATCTTACCCAGTTCATGGGTTTCCTATCTAAATAGACGTTTTATCTCTGTGTGCTGACCACTACAGAAGGACAATAGTAAAAAAAAAAAAAAACTGTTAAAATAAAAAATGTTTTCTATGAATATTGGGGCAGATTTACTTTGCACATCTTAGAATACAAATCACAGTCTTAATATTAGACAAATTTACCATTCTTGTGCATGGACCTTTGTAAATTTGGAGTACAGTAAATCTTATGCCAGATTTACACTAGAATTCTGTTCGTGCGCCATAAATGTGTCCATGCGCCTGCGTCTGTACACCAAAAATTTGTCAATGCCCCAAAAAACCTGTGGTCTAAGTTTACGCCACTTATAAGTTGAGGCACTTTCAATGCATATATGTTCCAAAATTTTGGGTGCATTTAGGGCACATCCCTTTTCCAGCAAAGCCACAGTCCCTTGTCAGATGAGGCATAAAATGCTTAGAAAAGAGTGTAAAACATGGCTGTTGTATCTCTCAGTTCACAAAGTGTGTTCCTAACTGCATTTGTAGATGGCTACTTTTTGAGGAGAGTACATTCTTTGTTCACCCCCTCCCCCCCCAAAAAAAATCTATTTAAGGGTCCCTACACACATGAATTTGACTCTGGTGTTTTTTTTTTGTTTTTTTTTTTACAACCTGTAGTTTTATTGGTTCTTTGGCTTTTTTGTTAACTAGCTGTGTGGAGTGCTATTTATTCTTGCTTTTTTTCCTTAATAGTGAAAATGATGTAACAACTCTTAGATGACTATGCAGGAGCCTTGTGACAGACTTCCTGTAGGGTTTCTGTTCACATCATATTTTCAGCCCACATGGATGCATATATCTGGAGCCAACTAATTTTTTTTTCTTTGAAACTTATGCAAAAATCACAAATGTCCACTTTTTTTTAACAAATTGGAAAAAAAAAAAAGAATCTGAGCTGTACACATACTGTATATTACTAATTATCTTTATGATTTATTATGAACACATCAGCTGCATTTACTATGGACTGTATAATAATAAGTAGAACCACAGGAAATTACAGACGTTTGGCAAGCATCACGATGCGTACCTCAGACGGAAGCCTAAGACATATCTAAATGCAAAGACAAATGGTGGGATGGGTTAAGTTGCTATGGGAAATCCCATTGTAAAAAAAAAAAATAAAAAAATATCTGTGGCAGATTCCATGGCAAACACACCTCAGACTTTTCGGATGTGTATTTGGGTCATGTGAACATGGTCTTAAAGCGGACCTTTCACTGTTTTAACTTACACTATCTAAATACTTTTATTGTTAAGGCACCCCCCCGCTGATGCCGGCACCAGTTCAGGTTTTTCAAAATAGCGCTCCTGCGCTCCGCTGTGGCCCCCTGTATATTTCCCGCTCAGTATGCTAATACTGAGCATCGGAACAGGGAGGAGAAGACGCCCAGGTTTCTCAATGGGCGTCTCCTTCTCCTTGGCTGTGACGCTCTCCGATGTGATTGGATCGCAGCACAGCCAGGGAGAAGGAGACAAAGGGAAACTATCACACGTATTAGGTTGAGTTGGCATCCATTGGAACAGGCTGAGGAACTCGCCTTAAAATTTGTACGCTAATCTGCATTTTCTGTGGGTTTCCTAGACAATTGCAATGGGTGCAGTTTGTGCCAAAAATACACAACAGATAGCGGGTGCTGTGACTTTGAAAAACCTGCACCATGCCCATAAAGGGTTGCAAATTTCTTTTGATTTCATTTTGGTGCAAGTTCCACAACAAATATGCTACGTGTGACCAAAAACATACATTCTTCTAAGTTTCTAATGATCTAATAACCAATGTACATCACGTACTGCTCTACATGGGAAATTCTCAGTCCATTACTACTAAATGCTAAGTTTAATAGACGTCTGTCAGCAGATTTGCACCTGTGAAACTGGCTGATCTGTTACATGTGCACTTGGCAGCTGAAGGCATCTGTGTTGGTCCCATGTTCATATGTGCTCGCATTGCTGAGGAAAATTATGTTTTAATATATGCAAATGATCCACTAGGAGCAATGGGGACATTGCCATTACACCTAGAGGCTCTGCTCTTTCTGCAACTGCCGCGTCCTTTCCACTTTGATTGACAGGGCAGTAAAATCACCATAATGTCTGGTTTTGTCAATCAAAGTGGAGAGGGTGCAGCAGTGGCAGAGAGAGCGGAGCCTCTAGGTGTAACGGCAACGCCCCATCTCATTAGTATATAATAAAACCTAATTTTTCTCAGCAATGCGGGCACATACAAACATGGGACCAACAGAGATCCCTTCAGCTGCCAAGCGCACATGTAGCAGGTCAGCCAGTTTCTTAGCTACAGATCTGCTGACAGATGTCCTTTAAATGCTGGGGGAAATATATTTAAAAAACTCTTCATATCCTTGTCTACTGGCCAAAAATAATCTGTGCTGTACTGCCAACTGAAGTCGCTCCCAAGCTTCTATCATTCACTGCCATTCTTTGTAATTAGGTAGAAGTGGCACAGGGATAAGCAGACATGCTGGACATGTATGTATACTCGCTACATTCTTCTTGTTCTAATTAGAAGGTCTCCAGTCAGGACTGCACAAGTTTCGCTCAGATCTGGATAAACTTTCAGCACTAATGAAGCGCTATACTTAATCTATGTTACCAGGCAGAAGACAAAGCAGATAAGAAACAGAATATTCCCTGTATCCCTGGCAACAAGATGGGGCATCGTCGAGCGCACATCCACTTATTTTCTGCCGTAAAAGATGCAGGTGTTTCTTGTGTATAACGTAAAGTCAATTCAACAACTGAAGTAGAAAACGCGTCGAATGTGGAGTACAAGGCAGCCATGACAATCAGAGGATACATGAGGACAGCTAGAAGACCTGGGAACCATGGCTGTTTACAGAAGGTTAGGAACGTTGGGTGCTCATCTACAACCGTCTCTGTGGGAAAACAAAACCGGCTTTCAAGTTTCCTTCCAACGTCTTGCATCTTGCACAAGATAAGAAGGGCTGTTTGGGCAAACAAGACCAATGACAATAGGTCATGGGATACATTGGCGCGAGAATTTGTGTTGATGGGCTCCTTTATAAACAGGGGTCGGAGAAGCGAAGCCACTTAACGTTTTAAGGAGGACAGGCTCTTTGCTGTTCCTGCCTCTGAGGTTTACAAATGTTTGAATGTAAGTCAAATATTATTAGTTTGAGTCGTCAACAGTCGGTGAAGTGTTTTGGCACAAAGTTCTAAGAGTCCACCGATCTCTGACGTCCAATAAATTGTAATGGGATGTTTAAAGAAACACTTCATACATTCTGTCACACATTAACCTCAGACTGTGAATCCCGCTCATTGGGCATTCTCGTTGATATCCTGGTAACGCTACGGCTAAGAAAACAGCTGTCCTTGTTTAAAGGACCAATAAACCTAAAATACAAGTTAAAGAGACTCCATTAGCGCTCTAAAAGTGGAGGCAACCTACAAGAAACATCGGTAGACCACATACATTCAGGTGTCCTCTTTACATGAAGGCAGATAGTAGAATGGTGCAAGAGGGACTATATCTCTGTGGACTTCCTCTTCTTATTCTCACCAATGAATTCAATACAGCAATCACCATAATAAGGGTTCTTATACACGGGATTATTTTAGACCCAAAAAAAGCACCATCAACAACAGTATTATATGGCCTAATGCAAACTGAATTGGGGTCGGCTGATTGCTGGTTCTCTGCAGCCATTTTCTTATCAGTTTGTAACAAGTGTTTATGAGCTGTCAGGAGTTCAGAGATAAAGGTAAGCCATCAGAGCAGCTCCCTGACAGCGTGAGGCAGAGAGCAATAGTCTGTAGGTGCACTAAAACCGAAAGCTGCAGAGGAAAAACTGTTAAACATCAAGAAATGAGACTTTGACATTTAAGGTGTTTACCAATCTACTATTAAAAGGGCTTACATTCATTCCAATAATTTAAAGGGAGCCTGTCAGCTCTACTGTGCTGACCTCACTGATTTCAGCTGTCTGTCACTGCTGTGATGGCGTTCATTACAATGTTAAATGCACACGTTCAGGATTTACGTGCAGACAATCTGCACTGAAATCTACAGGGGTTCACGGGGAATCTGTGCAGTCAATCCGTATCAATTGGTGCGGATTTGCGTGCGGATTTTCTGCATTCGGATTTTACTGTCCCCATTGAAGTGAATGGAGAAAAACCAGACAGGAAAAATAAAATAAATTGACATGCTGCGAATTTTGAATTTTAAAATCCGCACCGTGTGCATGAGAATTTCAAATTCTCATAGAATACAATGTACATGAGCTACGGTGCAGATTTTCCGCACACAATACTGAGAGTGTGCATTTACCTTTATAATACTGACCAGCAAAAGCCTGCAGGGAACACCAGAGCTGCAAGAAGGATGAGTCCGATGCTGCTCACTGCCCCCAACTATGATTGATACATTTCTTTCCTATGCACAAAAGGAAAGAAACCTGTCAATCATCGTCCAGAAACAGGGTTGGGCAGTGGCAGCGAGCATTCATCTGTTCTCAGTAGGGGGAGGCCAGAAAGCACCCGCCAGAAACCTCTGGCAGCGACCTCTCTCTTGAGGATTGGACATGTTGGGAGGTCCCACCAGAATCGCCATTAATGTAATGCATAGGGCAAGAATTACAGCAATGTGAAACAATTGGTGAGGGTTCATTTAAGGCTCATTTACACTAGTAGATAACTGTAGAAAAGTCGAAAGCTAGTGATTCATGGAGGACTATAATCCTGTAATGCGACCCCCACTGATCAGCTGTTTGGGAAGGTATTGGCCTTCTCACAGCTTCTCCTAGTCCAGTGATGACGTGTTCATTGGTCACATGGCCTAGTGACAGCTGAGACCCACAGAAGTGAATGGGGCTAAGTGCAATACCAAGGATCTGTAACCTTCTCCAATACATCTTTTTTGGTAGCATCTATTCCTATGCTGTGTCATTCCTCTATTACTCCTGCTAGAAGTTAACTAATAAAGGTACAACTGGGTGTCACCAGATGGGGGTGTGTCTCTGCACAGTCTGACACTGGATGAACTGATTGGATAGTGTCAGACTGTGCAGGGACACATCCAACTGGTAACAGCCATCTGGATCTATGGGAAACATACAGCTGCATACTAGGCTATTTTTTCCACATAAAAACCAATGCAAACAGTCTTAAAAAAACAAAAAAAAAACAGCTCAATCCTCTCCTGAATAAAACACACTAGCTGCAGTGCCTGTTCTTTACAGCACAGTATGATGAATGATAAAGCATAAAATAGGGTCAGACACACTGATTTCAATGGGTTGTCAGTCATGAGTTAATATTACGGGGCTGCCGAGAACTTGCAGTACAAGGGCACCTTCACACGACCGTGGTGCCTCCATGTCCGTGTTGTGGACTGCAAACTGCGGGTCCGCAAAACACTGGCATCAGCCGTGTGAGGGTCCATGATACACAAGTTGCAGCGAAAGATAGGAAATGTTCTATCTTTTGCGCTTTGGAAGAACAGGCCTGGAAGCCCACAGAAATACACAGAAGCCCTTCCATGGACTTCCAGGGCCGTGCCTCTGCTCATTAAAAGAGAGAGCACGTCCTATCTTTCACATATTGTGGATCTCGGACACATTGCAGTCCGCAACACAGGCATGGCGGCACCACGGTCTTGTTAATGCGCCCTAATTGTCTGAGCCCAGCCCTAGAAAAGAGTCACGGCTGCCTGAGAAGAGTCACAGTCATTGATGAGCTCCTGCTTTCTCCACCCACCTCCTGATGATTGGCAGTCCTCTTCTTAGGAGAAAACTGCAAACCACCTAGGCATGGGTGGAAAGAGCTCATGAATAAACAGGACTCTTCTCAGGCAGCACAGGACTCTTCTCCTTGCCGGGGCTGCCAGGATTACATGGAAGGTTCTTGGTAATCCTCGATATTAGCTCATAAGTCACAGCTCGCTGAAAGCAGTGTCCCTGTCAGTACTTTACGGTGTTCTCACTGAGGGCTTCCCTTTAAAGGGAATGAGCCAAGTTTTAAATGTGTCCCCCTACCCACAGGATGGAGTATACATGTGTGACTGGTGGGGGCCCTGTGCCCCTCCTGTCTGAATGGTATAGACACCATCTCTATGGAAAAGCTGGAGGGAAACAGAGTACAGCGCTCGCCTGTCTCATGGTCACTGGGAGCCCCGGCAGTCGGACACCTCACTTATCCCCTATCCTGTGGCAAAGATCAACTTAAAACTTGCCACAAGCCCATTAAGCAACGCTAAACTCATCAAAACAAAGCAATAAACACAACAAATACTAGCGCCACATTACTATAGTAACCAGCGATCGGCCATACCAGAGATGTAACCGCGCAGAACCGGTGTAAGAAAAAAAAAGGAAAGAGAAGAAAAGCATTTAAATATTTTCTACAAGAATAAACAGCGTCTATCCTGGAGGGAGTCTCTCTGTGTCTGGAAGGTATTTTGGTCCTTTACCACTGTAACTACATCATGTAGCTGCTTAAATCTGGAAAACAAAGCCACAGAACAAGAAAAAGCAGATGTTTCGAATTACGCATATTTTTAGATTCAGGAATAGAAGACTATATAAAGCAACATGCCTCCTGGCACAGTCCTCTCCTCCAGCATTTCAGAAGGTCACGTTCATACGAAAACACAAATCAGCTCATTATTAAATTTATATATATATATATATATATATATATATATATATATATATATAGTACTGTGCAAAAGTTGTAGGCATGCGCGGAAAAAAGTAAGAATGCTTTCAAAAAATAGATGTGTTAATAGTTTATTTTTATCAGTTAACAAATTACAAAGTGAATGAACAAAAGAAAAATCAAAATCAGATCAATAGTTGATGTGACCGACCTTTGCCACCAAAACAGCATCAGTTCTAGGTAGGTACACTTAAGGTCCTTTTACACGGGCCGATTACCGGCCGAAAAAGCGTTCCTAGGAACGGTAGTGCCGATAATCGGCCCATGTAAAAGTGGCCCTAATCAGCCAACGAACGAGTAAAACGCTCGTTCATCGGCTGATTGGATCTTTTGGTTTGTACAAAAGATCCAATCTGTCGGGCGCACATCGGCCTGTGTAAACAGGCGATGTGCGCCTGACAGTATGGAGCTTCCCGGCCACATGAGTGATACAGCGATCACTCGTGCGGCCCGGCGCTCGATTCATCGGGCCGTGTAAAGGCTCCCTGCATGAGTGCCGATGTCGCTGATCGGCGCTCGGGCAGGGAGACACATTGGCCCGTCTAAAAGGGCCTTTACATACAGTTATAGAAGGAACTCAACAGGGAGGCCTGAGAAAGGTCCTGTGATAGGACTGATAAATCACATGGGTGAATAAAGTGCCACTTGTTTCACATCTAATTTCAGGAGTGCTGTGCGTTTTCTGATATATTCCTTGGATCATGATCAAGGTCCCTTCAGTTGGCACCCCTAGCTTGTCTTTTTCATTGGGGAGCAGTTCTGCCTATTTTTCACACTGTGTATATATATATATCTACACACATATTTAAAAGTCTGTTCAGACTCATCAATGCGCTGCAGAAAACGAGGGATTATCCTGCTTTCCCACAGTTAGGCCCCATTCAGACCACCGTGTTTCACTGTACGGCGGCAGCCTCAGGAAGCGCACGGCATCATAGCAACCAATGACGCAGTGCGCTCCCGTCCTCTGGGGCAGCACAGGCCGGGCTTTCACGGCCCGTATACGGCCGTGAAACAGGGTCGTCTGAATGGGGCCTTACCCTCAGAATAAATGTGCACAGGCAGAAGCTCAAGCCTTCCGAGCACTCAGCAAGTGCCTAGATGATGTCACACAACATTCAGATGAATGGAACGAGTCGAAATTTCCGTAACAAACGTGTCACGTGTGAAGATTCCATTAAAGCGATTTTCCGGTTGGCATCAACATCCTTTAAAATAATAGTTTATGACGGTAGCTGTCATTTTGTAATGTATTTCTTTTTCCTTTATCACTCCTACCTTGTGTTCTGGGTTGTGGTCACGTGACCCTGTCCATGCATATTTTAACTATTTCCTGTGATGTTATGTCCATGGGAGGGTCCAAGCAACAATAAGGTCAATGATAGGGGAGTGTCTATGTAACTAACTGGGTGGGAGGAGATATAAACTTGCTGAGCGTTGTTATGGGCGGTGCTGAGGCAGCAAAAGTAGAAGTGCATCATGGGATCGGTTGGAAGTAGCATACAGGATGGAGAGAAACCAGAGTGATTGGTTCACATGGAGAAAGTGGATCAGGGGGGTCCAAATTGAAAAAAAAAAAAAAAAATGGGGAAGAACCGGTAATTCAACAACCTTTGATACTTAAGGCCTCCTTTACACACGTCATTTTTCAGCATTTTTAAAAACTTTTAGAAATCGCCATGAACTTCAAGGAGTTTATTACAACAGTTTTGCTGCCGTTTTTTAATTATTTGTTTCACATGTATTTTTTTTCTGCTATTTTTAAGTCCTACGGTATAGTAAAGGGGGAAAAAAAATCACCTCAAACATCTTGTGTTTTCAATAACCCATTTTGTAAGACATACATAGCGCATTATTAGAATATATGTTCGTTATATACACTCATGACAAACGATCTGATATCATTTCGTTTCCTGAACCGCCAGAAGCTGCAGAAATTTCTATTTTTGCCTCCACTTGCGGCACCTTCCCAGGAAACAACTGTTAGCTTCATGCGCTCCATGTACTGATATCATTAGCGCCCATACCACATTTACGTTTTCATTCTGATGTTATATCTGGTCTATAGCAGGATTTATAATTAGCAGTAATTACAACGCCACTGAGTTTAACGATGCAAATATCAGTAAACCCTTCACCAAGGGAATCCAGAAAGTAGCTCAGCCGCCTCTCGCAGAGTGGCATCCTGCTATTTATCAGGAGGGCTCGCCATAGTCTCCCTCTAATTAGGACAATGTGAATAAAAACATTTCACAAGAGTGACAGCTTGGCATGACCTAGCCGGCGCTGTCATATCCCGGTGGGGGAAACCAACCCCAGCAAGATCTAATTTTAGAAGCAGATCCTTCATGGCTGGAGGTCTGCCAGCAATGCAGGGACATGACAGGATGATAAAACATCCTCTCTTTGCAGCTGAAGTCACAGCGGTCACAGGAAGCAGGGAGCCAAGGTTGCAATGTGACCTGTGGTAACATGATACTTGAGTGAGTATGCATTTAGGAGTCTGCACTCAAGACCTTAACTAAGAGTCAGAGCGTCATAGTAAACAATGCCGAATACATCCACTGCAGACCGCTCATCCGCAGGCAGCGGTTCACACAACTACCAGTGCAGTGTATTCACACCTCATACAGGAGCTATTAGCTGTCCAGTAACATGCTAGGGACTCATACACACCACTGTGGTTTCGGTCCGCATGGTGTGCTGCCCGCATGTCCTGTTCTTGTCCGCATATCATTCCGCAAAATGTGGAGCACACACGGCCAGTATCCATGTTGGGCAAATCTGCAATTTGCGTGTGCATGAGGCCTAAGGCTGTGTTCACATCAGGGTTATGGTTTTTACATTTCTATTTCTTCAAAGGAATAAAAAAAAAAAAAAAAAAAAAAAAAATGATTAAAATACTTGATGGATACACATGGAATATCTTGTCACTGACATTTAAAAAAAAAAAAAAACTCCTTTCTAGCATGCGACTACCAAGTGTAGCAGACGGCACTTTTTCTTGGTCAAAAATAAAAGAAATCTGATGGTATGGACACAAACTGAGCACAATCGGCACTCGAAATTACCCATTCCCTCAGGAACTGCCAGACAATTTCTTAAATAAAAATAGAAAAAAAAAACTCAAATGGGGCCCCAAAGGTTGCATCTGGCTTATAAACAGATTTTGCTGTTCCTCTGATGGATCAGAAATACAAAAAACACAACCTTAATGTGAACAAGCCTGAGCCATTTAAAATCAAAATTATTTGATAGAAATGCAAATAATGCATATTCTTTCCATTATAAAACTAAAATCTACAATGCGTCCTTACTGCAGTATTAATATAAACCAGGACAAAATCACCAATGTGGTGCCTCCGGATTAAAGGTGAATGGCCTATAGCCATATATTCTAGCCAGGACACTGGTTAGTGTGAAATCCAAAGCAGTAAATTCTAAAGAGCAGGGATGCCCAACCTGAGGCCCTCCAGCTGTTGTAAAATTACAACTCCCAGTATGCCTGGAGAGCCTACAGCTATTAGGGCATGTTGGGAGTTGTAGTTTTGCAACAGCTGGAGGGCCACAAACAATGTAATCTGAGAGCACCTACCTTCCAAAGCTAGAGATGACAGTGACACAACAGAACCCGGCAGGGGACACCATAGCCTTCAGCTATTCTGTGGAGCAGCCCTAAAACTCCTTCTCCAAAGTGTTCACTGCTAAACGCGAGAATCCACACAAGCAATTATATCTTGTCAGATCCCAATGTTGACTCTAACCTATTCATGACAACCCGTTATTTTCACACTTTAAAATTAACATCAAACCTATAATTAGGCACTAGGTTTTCTACCTCAGCCGTTCACTGCTGGAAACAGACTGAGATGCATGTGACATGCTCTACAAAAAAAACTAAAAAAAATTCCCTCTGAATCCAAGTATAAATATAGCACTGAGGTTGGGAAGAGGGTACAGAGAAAAAGCAAAAACACCCAAAGGTTTATCTTGTGGCACCACAATGTTTCATACAAGGTGCTTCTAGCCTTGGCAGGAGGTGCCCTGACCATGAAATAGTGAAGATTTTATTGGGCATTTTTAAATCTGTAATGTACAACTTTAGTCAACATGAAAAAACACAAGAGAAGATAAACATTTGTACAAAGACGCATTAACATTTTGATTTTATTGACTAGCATGTTTTATATAATGAAAACACCGTTTGTCTTCTGCAGCCTGCATGTGACCCCATACTGTACACTGCACACTGCTCAGTTCCGCACAGGATGGAATCTACCATATAGCGCCTCTCTTTGGTCTCCTGAACAATCTTTTAAGCCGACATCTTTACAACCAAGGAAAATGAACTTAAATCACTAAAGATGCATTCAGACGCACCAATCTGCCCGTCTGAATGTGCCCCGATAATCCGAAATGCTCATTCGTCAGGTGATCCTGTCGCTCGTGCACGCATCCCTGATCATGGCTTTAGGAAAGCAGATCATGTGGTCTATACAGCGATCTGCTGCTCAGAAATAATGATTCTGTATGGGGGACTTGAGATTGCTATAGCGAGCGATCCCTCGTCTTCATACAGTGAAGGAGATCACTGCATGTAAATGCGCGGTCTCCTTCACTGAACGAGAAGCCAACTCTCGGGAAGGTCCAGATTATCTGACCAATTTCTGTCCAATCAGACCAATAGTTGGTGTGTATAACAAAAGATCTGTGTGTATGATTGGTCAGAAAATCTGTCAGATAATCTTTTGGGGCAATACAAGTGTCAGCTTAACCGATCATTCAGTATTTTGATGTGATGGTGTCCACAGTCTTGGCCACTCATGTAATGTAAAAAAGGAAATGGGTAATGATGTCTTCACATGTAAAGTCCTGCCCCCGTGTTCAGGGAAGCCTCCCTTCCAGAACATGGCCGCTGATGGAGGGGCACCGAACATACCAGATGTTTGTTTCTTATAACATGCGCACTGTTATTCAATGGAAAATTGCGGTGAGGTGTCCTACCCCTTTCAAAGGGTCCTCCAAGATATAACAAGCGATGACCTATCCCTAGGAAGAGGAATCAATATGAGACTGCGATCAGTTCAGAACGACACAACTCCATCTAGTGAGCAGTGGATGCAGCTGGTTACATCAGTTCTACTACCATCACTCCAACAGCACCAGCTATGTCCACTACACAATGGATGGAGCTGTGTTGGTCCAGCATCAGAGCTACTCCAGGACAGCTGACCGGTGGGGATAGGTAAACAATTATTAGGGGGTCTCACTTCATCAAATGGCATTTATCATGTAGAGAAAGTTAATACAAGGCACTTACTAATGTATTGTGATTGCCCATTCTGCCTTCTTTGCTGATGGATTCATTTTTCCATCACATTATACACTGCTCCTTTCTAGAGGTTATGACCACCCCGAAATCCAGTAGTGGTGGCCATGCTTCCACACTATAACGAAAAATGCTGACTTCTCTGGTGACCAAGACCATTGGAGCTCACATAGGCTGGTGGTTTTTTTTTTGTTGTTTTTTTTTTTTTTTTTTTTTTTTTTTTAAGCACAACCACCACTGCTGGATTGTAGGGTGGTCGTAACCATGGAAATGAGTGTATAATGTGAAGAAAAAATTAATATAGCCAGCAAAGGAGGCAATATGAACAATCACAATACATTCGTAAGTGTCTTGTATTAACTTTCTCTACATAATAAATGCTATTTGCTGCAGTGACACAACCTCTTTATCTCTTAGGGGTGGGGGACCCCTTTAAGTCGATGCAGATCTTCCCCTGGAACTCAATGCGGTCTCAGGAAATGTGCTGCTAAATAGCCCTTTATCATTCACTTAATCCATTTCATAAATATCTTCACAGATGGACCCTTTCATGAGATATTTTTAGAAATTCCAAATATGTGGGAGGGGTGGAAAATGAAGGGTTAAGTAAGGCCTGTTCTGAGGTAATGACAGGAAAGAGTCCGCAGGCGTTCAGTGTAACTGAGATGAACAGAGCAGCTTTCTCTGCTGGATCATATCCTTTTCTGAACCCCTTTCCATTCCAATGCAATAGAAATACAATGCTATGAACAGCGGCTTTACCTAGAGGTCCATGCAGACAGCGCAGAATACACGCCTCGTATCCGGTGCCATGTCTCCCCGTAATTAAACCGGGCTAGCAGATGCCCTTTCCACGGTCATGGCGGACTTCAGGTTTTATAGAAGTTACCCGACATCTGGCCTTGATTTAGGCTTTGCTACGTAAGGAAATGATGCTAATTCTTACAGCCATTAATCGAAAAAAAGCAATTTATTTACTTTGGAGTATGGAGGGCACACTGGCCGAGTTTGTATTTCATGAGGGGGAAAAAATAGTGAAATTTAGGCTAAAATATACTACAAGCATACATCTGACATAAAAAATATAAATGCTGTTGCATTTCCCCATTGCGTGGATCAAAATATTCGGCAACGGTGGGGGGGAAGTTAGCCAATAGCAGGCCCTGGGATGCTAGGGAGGCTTGTTTTCATCGCAGCCTGCTGTTGGTTGCCCAAAAACTCACCATAGTCGCCGGATGTTTTGATTTGCGCAAAAGGGAGATGCAGAGGCAGCCATGCAGTCATCAGGAGCAACCCGGGGAGCTTGATAAGTATAACCCATCTGAGGGGCCCTGGCATTAGGCGGGTCATTATATGGGTTGATTTGCCTTTAATAAAAGGACGGTCAAGATATTAAAGGGGTTGTCCCACAAAAAATATTCCACATTTTTTAAACCAGCGCCTGGATCTGAATAGTTTTTCAATTGAAAGTACCGTAATTAAAAAAAAAAAAAAAAAAAAAAATATGTAGTCCCTAAACTATTCAATAAAATGTATCTATATAGCGCCACCAACTTTCCTTATTTATTTCTCCATCTACCTCACAAAGATAAACACATTATGCATAGTTCCATCCGTCAACTATATCTACAGGAGCTGTGACAGTTACAGGAACAGGGCTGCAGCAGAAAGGCCACAACCCCTGAGTTGTGATAGGGAGAGAGCCTCTCTCTCTCTCTCTCTATTTTTTATATATATATATATATATATATATATATATATATATATATATATAAAGCGGGATCTTGAAATAATTCCACGGCACTCCCAAAAATGTGCTTCAAAAAGTGGTGTTCTTTATTTCACCATTATATATATATATATATATATATATATATATATATATATATATGTATTTTTTTTCCTCCTCTGCATATTTAATAAAAAGTAAAGGGTTAAGAATGGCGAGTTAACATTTACGGCGTGCAACCTGTTTCCAGGCAACCACCCATCCTAGTCCCTGGTAGTCTGCCAACCTGACAATAAGAGAAACTGGAAGAATAATAAAAAAAAAAAAAAAAAAGACCACACCATTTATTTCTTCACATCAAACTAAATAAACGTACATAAAGTACACAAACCCTAAAAGTGCCTAGCTTCTGGGGCCTCCTGGCCCGCGGAGATCTTTTTGGGCAGAGAGCGCTTTCCTCCACCGCAGCGTGCATCACTAGAGATAGCCTTTTCTCTGCCCGAGCAGCCGGCCACGTATGTTTGTCAGAGATTGTCACACTGCTCGGCCATATTTGCAAGAAAGGAAACAGGCGGAAAAGCTTGTTACAGCACAAGATAAAAGCAGCTGCTCCTGAAGTCGGAAGACAAGGAATAAGCAGAACCGGCAGATTTCTATTATTTTAATGCGATAATAGCTGCTAAAAATAAACAGGATTACACAATTTATGCTGCCATAAACAGTGCTATAAATAAGCCGGAGAACCTACATCGTCTGCACTAGAAATGGGTTACCCACGATAAAGCTCCACGTGATGTGGCAGGAGGCAACTGGAGACGCAAAAAGAAAGAATCATGATAATAACTAACAACAACCAAGCACAATCAACAAAAACCACCAACAATAACCTCCCCATAAGCAACGAGGTAAATAAACTCATAATGAACTCCACTGCTGGACCACATTTAGTCCTGGCAGACGTGGAACCAAAGACCAAAAATAAGCACATGACGAAATGAAACACATGACGCAGATGTCTGACGGAAAACATATGAACTAAAGCTTGCCAACTAACACCTGATATCTCCTGCTCAGTGCTGATTTATTGAGCTTTTTAGGAACTCTTTAATAGTTGGTTTGCTGACCATTCATTGGGCTGCTATTGTTTTGGAATGACAGCATTTATTCTTTTTGCTTTGGAGATCCAGTTCCTAAAACTACGCCCACAGATAACATAGTGAAAATTAAAAAAATTAAAAAAAATCAGTTGTGGATTCGCCACTGAATTTCCAGGAAAATAACTGTTTCACGTGGCTTTTGATATAGATTTGCTGCAGATTTCATCCTATGCATTGTAACGGGTGAAATCCACAACATCAGCGGACGTGCTTTGGATTTAAAATCCATTAAGTAAATTAACATGCTGCAGACTGGTATTCCACCCCACTTGTCAATTTCTGCACAGATTTGTTTTCCGCAATAGTTTAATTCTCATCTACTTTGCTGCTACTGGCAGAAAATCTGCAGGGCATATGCAATGCTTAAAGGGGTATTGAGGTTGGTTAAAGTTATCCCCTATCCTACTGCTGGGACCCCCAGCGATCACAAGAACAGCCACTCAGTTCTTTTCAGGGGAGCTGCAGGGGGTATGGGGCCCCGTTTCTCATGATCTGTGGGGTCCCAGCGATAGGAAATAACTTTAACCGACTGGATAACCCTTTAAACATTTCTAATGATCTCCTGACAACAAAAAGGAATGGCAACTACTCTCTACCGATACTTCAGGATCTCTCTGCAGCATTTGATACTGTAGACCACAAATTTCTCCTTAGTATGATCTACTCTATTGGTCTCAAGGACACTGCTCTCTCATGGATTTCTCCCCATCTCTCTGGACGCTCTTTCAGTGTATTATTTGTTGGCTCTACTTCCCCTCCTCTCTCTCTTGCTTGCTGTTGGGAGTTCCTCAGGGTTTAGTCCAATGTACTCTCCTCTTTTCTCTCCACACAAATCCTATTGGACAGACTTTTAGCAGATTTGTTTTTTACAACCATCTCTACAATGATACCCAACTATATACTTCATCCCATGACATCGCTAAAGCAGTACTCAAAAACACCAGCGATTGTCTGGTAGCTGCTTCTGACATCATGTCCTCTCTCTACCTGAAACGGAATCTCTCAAAAACAGAACTTTTTGTTTTTTACCCCCATTTCCACATAGATGTGAGTAGGGCCCTCAATAGTATTTCAATAGTATATTCGCCTGTAATACTGATAAGTCTATTCTGGTTTGTACATGTACCCTCTGTGGGATATGGTGGCGCTATATAAAGGTTATTATTTTTATGCATATACTCAAGTGAAACTTGCACAGATTTGGCGCAGAATGCCCTTGTATTGTATTGAGTGTAGGCAATTGCCCCGGCAATGAACGATCAGCTGACTAGCTGGATGGCACTTCAAATTCATTTGTGGTGTGGACGATCTCTAAGAATACTCATCTATAAGTAACCACCACGTCAAGATAAAAAAAAGAAAAAAAAATTAATTTAAACCATTTTGCGAGTTCTGAACACGTCCTTTCTAAAAATAAAAGCCATGAGAATTAAACTGCTGGAAGAAAACACAAAAAGGCACATCACCAACTTTATTTAAGCCATCTGCAGACATCATGGAAATCTACTGTATTCCACTACTGTAATCATGTGCATGTGTGATGGAGAAGATATATACCCCTGTAAACAGGCCATGTACATTAACCCTGAAATTTTCATTTGGAAGGAAGAGCATCTGGCTATCCACAGGCCAAGAGTTCAAGAGACAACCAAAGGAGATCTAAGGGCCTGTTCACACAGCAGAAATTGAAGCTGTTAAAATAAATTGCGTATTTGTGGCAAAAACGGTGGCGGTTTTAGCCGCAGTTTTTCACTTGAGATGCTGAGAACCCAATTGCAGTTTAGCTCCATAGAATTTTAAGTGGTGACTGTCCACATACCGCATTCAGAAAGTATGTGTCTGTGAGTATACAGTGGCGGTTTCTGACGCATTTGTTCATTTAAGATGCCGCGGACCAGCTTGTGGCTTATTTCCATACAGCTTCAAGTGGCGGCTGTTTGCGTACCTCGTCAAGAAGGGAACATGTCCCTTATTTGCATGGTCCCAGATTTTAACCGCCAGGCTGCGAACTACAGCACTGTCTACCACTGAAAACAATGGGAGGCAGAACGTACGTAGTCGCAGCTGAAACTTTGGCACGCTGTCTGTGCCAAAATTTGGTCCCTAATAGTCTGGTTCTAAGGGATGATACATTACGTTTGCCAATATTCATATCAGGCATCATAAATGTCACTGTTGCATCTTTTTGGTCCACACATAATGTGATATCAGGAAACCACTACAGTCAATGGATGGTGGACAGAAATGGAACATTTTCTGTCTGCATCCATGATTCAATCCATTCTAACGGGTCAATTTTAAAAAAAATGTTTTTCAGAAAAGTCAACACAGATGTGAACTCAGCCATTGCGGTGTGTGACCTGTAGAGTATCAGTGCTGCTGTGATATACATGTACTAACGTATATATGTGACCTGCAAATTAGTATTCCAATGATAGAATGACTGTCTGTCCAAAATAACGGTTTCAAAAACTTCAACTCTGGTATTTCTGGGCATAATTATTTTAAACACCACTCAATAAGGAAGTTATTTTCAAATCAGACAACACATGGATTCGAATTTGGGAGTATGCAGCTGCAGGCAGCCACTATATTATATATATATACACTCACCGGCCACTTTATTAGGTACACCTGTCCAACTGCTCGTTAACACTTACTTTCTAATCAGCCAATCACATGGCGGCAACTCAGTGCATTTAGGTATGTAGACATGGTCAAGACAATCTCCTGCAGTTCAAACCGAGCATCAGTATGGGGAAGAAAGGTGATTTGAGTGCCTGTGAACGTGGCATGGTTGTTGGTGCCAGAAGGGCTGGTCTGAGTATTTCAGAAACTGCTGATCTACTGGGATTTTCACGCACAACCATCTCTAGGGTTTACAGAGAATGGTCCGAAAAAGAAAAAACATCCAGTGAGCGGCAGTTCTGTGGGCGGAAATGCCTTGTTGATGCCAGAGGTCAGAGGAGAATGGGCAGACTGGTTCGAGCTGATAGAAAGGCAACAGTGACTCAAATTGCCACCCGTTACAACCAAGGTAGGCAGAAGAGCATCTCTGAACGCACAGTACGTCGAACTTTGAGGCAGATGGGCTACAGCAGCAGAAGACCACACCGGGTGCCACTCCTTTCAGCTAAGAACAGGAAACTGAGGCTACAATTTGCACAAGCTCATCGAAATTGGACAGTAGAAGATTGGAAAAACGTTGTCTGGTCTGATGAGTCTCGATTTCTGCTGCGACATTCGGATGGTAGGGTCAGAATTTGGCGTCAACAACATGAAAGCATGGATCCATCCTGCCTTGTATCAACGGTTCAAGCTGGTGGTGGTGGTGTCATGGTGTGGGGAATATTTTCTTGGCACTCTTTGGGCCCCTTGGTACCAATTGAGCATCGTTGCAACGCCACAGCCTACCTGAGTATTGTTGCTGACCATGTCCATCCCTTTATGACCACAATGTACCCAACATCTGATGGCTACTTTCAGCAGGATAATGCGCCATGTCATAAAGCTGGAATCATCTCAGACTGGTTTCTTGAACATGACAATGAGTTCACTGTACTCAAATGGCCTCCACAGTCACCAGATCTCAATCCAATAGAGCATCTTTGGGATGTGGTGGAACGGGAGATTCGCATCATGGATGTGCAGCCGACAAATCTGCGGCAACTGTGTGATGCCATCATGTCAATATGGACCAAAATCTCTGAGGAATGCTTCCAGCACCTTGTTGAATCTATGCCACGAAGAATTGAGGCAGTTCTGAAGGCAAAAGGGGGTCCAACCCGTTACTAGCATGGTGTACCTAATAAAGTGGCTGGTGAGTGTATATATATTGTATATTATAATCTTACCCACCAACAAAGCAACAAATGCATTCACAACCTTAGCTCACTACAACGTCTGCCTTCTGTTCTTATCACTCATTTGCCAGCTGGTCCTATACAAGGACTTCACAAGGAAACATTTTTTAAACTACTAAAGTTCCTTCTATCTGCAGATCTAGAGCTCTTCCACATCAGAGCCTGAAGATGACACTACAAGATGTACATGCAGGCGTCAGTATACAGGGATCTACACGCTGCCTCCTTTTTAATTCTTCAAAATTAATCTTAGAATTAAAGAGCGGATCCCACTTAACTTTTAGGGTAGAGACAACCCCCTGTGGAGAGAGATATCACTGCTTGCGGTTCTTGTATGGATATATACATACACTAAAGAATATATCTCGTTTCCCAGAGCTCTAGATCAACAGGCAAAGGAAGTTTTCAGCTTCATCTGTATTTGGATGAAAAACTTTTAGCCGCTACTATTTTTAGTCGTTTTCCATGACTTTACCATTTACTTCCTTAAATAGAAATCTGAATGTTTATCTGAAAGTCGCTGAGATCCAAGGGGTTCAAGGGGCGGCAGAGGGATCAAAGCACAAAATCCCGAAGAGCGGAAGGTGGATGTATTTATCCATATTTATTGTAATTCTAATGTTCTCTTCTTCTTTTACACTATGTTGCAATATGAACAGTAACCGGTAACATTTGGGGTGAGTTCACACACGGCTGCTTGCTTGGGTTTTGCCAGTTTTGTAAAACTACAAAACACTGCAACAAGAAGAGTGATGTATGGCCACAGTAAACAGTAAACCAGAGGGCGCACTACATATTTTGGCCAAGTAAAAACACTCCTCTTGGCACTTTTGGATGAATATTTTTAACCAAGGAAGAGTACGACATAAGATGCTGGATGGCATTTTTTGTTTTCGTTGTACGAGGAATGACTTGTATTTTTATTAGCCCATTCTGAGGTACTTATAACTTATAAATTAACTTTTATTACATTTTTGGGGTGGTAATGGGAAATAAAAGCAGTTGGTTTTTTTGCACTTCACTGTTCACAAGTTAGTTTTATTTTATGGGTCAGTACAAATACCGTGATACCAAATATGTATAGTTTTATGTGGTTTTTTTTTACTACTTTTGCACAATAATAGCACTTCCTGTGCAAATATAATAGTTGATGTTGCTGCATGCTAAAAAATAGTCATATGTTGCTTATTTTTTGTAGGACAAGATGTAGCTTGAATTGGTGCCATTTTGGGGTACATGGGATTTAAGGTTTTTATTTTTCGTGGGGGCGAATAGGGAAAAAAAACTATTAGATTGGTATTTTTTGTATTTTTCTGGAATTTACATGTTTAAACATATCTTTATGATGTGGGTTGTGGCAAACACAGCAATAAATATCATATGCATGTTCTCTTTCAACTTTTACCAAATAAAGCCACTTTTCATAGAAAAATCATTTAATGTTATGTCAAACTTTATTAACTTTTAGTTTAGGTCCCACTAGGGAACATCGCTACTATAAAGTATTGGTTTTCCCTGTATACCAATGCATTATAAGCTATCACTGTAACATCGATAGACTGTCTATTTGACTGTGTATGAGGCACAGTCTAATAGTCATTCGTGGCAATGCATAGGCACCTTGCGATTGCATATGTTTGCGGACAAATAAGCAGATATAGACATATCCGTCATGGAGGTGCCTGATTGGCCCCAAATGTATTCAGCAGCAGGGCAACGACTCCAAACATACAATGTCATTAAGACCTATCTTCAGTGTAAAGATCTACACGCTGTGATGATATGGCCCCTAAAGAGCCCTGATCTCAACATCATCGAGTCCATCTGGGATTACATGAAGAGACAGAAGGATCTGAGCAAGCCTGCATCCACAGAAGATCTGGGATCAGTTCTACAAGATGTTTGGTACAATCTCCCTGCAGAGTTCCTTCAAAAACTGTGTACAAGTGTACCTAGAAGAATTGATGCTGTTTTGAAGGCAAATGGAGGTCACATCAAATATTGATTTGATTTAGATTTTTCTTTTGTTCATTTACTTTACATTTTGTTAATTGCTAAAAGTAAACTACTAACGCTTCTATTATTTAAAGCATTCTTACTTGCCATTTTTTCCACGCCATAGTTCTGTATATCGGCCCAACACAGGCTAAAGGGACAGTCTTTTGGCCTCTGTCGGAGGAACAGTGCCCTATAACTACTCATGGTGCACACACTGGGACTATTCCTCATGTATACCCCAAGCATAGGCAGAAACATGATATGGACAGGTCCCAATTGTTAACGCGTATAACACAAGTTTTATGCTCGTACACAAACACGGAACAATCTTACTATAAAAATTTATGAGGAATATACAGCGTCACAATAAACATATGCATACTATTAGCGAAAACGTTTCACAAAGGAAAACTCTACAAAAAGGATCAATTTCATTTAAAATTTCAGAGGTCTAAAGTCCAGACAGCACAAGTGGCCCTATAATTTCATGATAAAACCCGACATGGTCCATTCATAACATCTGCCTCAATACAATCTGTCCTGAAGCAATAATAGAGCAAATCCATGACTGTAATATTACAGTATTGATTTAAGCACTACAACGACAACCTTATATAATCCAATCTACTAAAGCAGAACGTTAGATAAGATTTCAACGGCAGTGAACCAGTCAACGGTTAGAAAACAGATTCCCTTATCATCGGATCTCAAATTTATCTTCATCTGAGTCATTCCGGCTAAAAAAAATAGGGTGCAGAATCTATTAATCTACTCACTAGACACGAAAAACATAAAGGATCTGCATGGATACCTCAAGTACGTTACATAAGAGTTTCATTAGGAGACGGATGCAAAAATGAGTTCATTTCTAAGATGCTGTTAGAAAGAAGGCAGCAACAGTTTCCTTAATAGTTCATAGAAAACGAGTGAGGAGAACGTTGCTGCAGATCTCACCAGACATCCGGTCACCCAGACAAGTAAAGCCACTTGAGAACATTACTACAGGGAAACAAACAGAAAAAGACAAGTATTCTCCAACAACAACATCTCAGCAAAGTTACTCAGAGGATATATGGCAGCGATAAATTAGAAAAAGTCACCACACGTACCTCAAGACAAACATTTACTGTCTGGGAAGTGGAATTCCAGAAAAGTATAGCTTGATCCCACATTTACACATGCCCCAAGGTCGGAGCTCTGTGAGGAACTCTTGTCAGTGCCCAAGTGCTTTATGGAAGAGGCAAGGGAAGGAGGCTCAGGCATGCTGAAGTTTACTGGCACACGACCAAGATGGGAAGGCACTAGATTCACAGAGCGAGCGGACAATACTAAGCACTCTCATCTGTCCGGAGGTTTATGGGGAACACCAAGTTTCGACTCATGTACCCAAATCTGGAGCTTGTGTTTTAAGTAGCTAAATCCAATTTGCCATCATCTGCCGTTTAGATCTGGTTTGTGTACATTTGATCTGCGCAGCAAACGTAATTTGCAAATTGAATTTACCTACAGTTTCCTAATGTCCATTAACGTGCCTCTTCTTTTTAAGCAAGGCTTTTACACCATTTACAGTTCAGGCACAGTGCTTGTAATTAGATGTGATCGATCCTGAAATATGGTAAATGGCTCAGTTAGTGAGACAGAGACAAGGCCTGTCATTTCCTCCATAATTGTAACGAGCAGTAAATGAGGGAGATAACAACTATTTTCCAGCCCTTATCTATCCCTTCATCGGCAGACCCAAACCTTTCCAGAAACAAACATAAACGGCCCACCAGAACAGCAATCGGCAGAGCCATGATTAAAGGCTAGGCTGAACCAACATGTCATCTGTCAAATATCTGGTCACATACATTTAACAGTTCACAAAGACAAAGAAGAGACATCAAAATGTACTGGAAGGAAAATACTGCACTGCTATACTGCTTCTATAGGTACTATGCTCTAGTTGTAGCCTGGGCTCCTTCCTGCAAGAGTGACGCCCCTCTGGGCACCTTACTGGCTCATTTGCATACCAAATAAACTGGATTTTCATCAGATACAAAACATCTATTGCTGAAACAAAGGCTCATCTGGAAATAAGGTACGAAGTGCTATTAGGCTTAGGCTACTTTCACACTAGCGTTTTAAAATTCCGGTATTGAGCTCCGTCATAGGGGCTCAATACCGGAATAAAACGCTTCAGTTTTGTCCCCATTCATTGTCAATGGGGACAAAACTGAACTGAAGACAACGGAATGCTCCTGAAAGCATTCTGTTCTGTCTTCAGACCGGAGAACAAACCGCAGCATGCTGCGGTTTGCTCTCCGGTCCAGGCATCCGCACCAAGACGGATCCGGAATGACCCCCAATGCAAGTCAATGGGGACGGATCCTTCTGGTGTGACCAGAATGGTAACCGGATCCGCCCTCCATTGACTTTCAATGGCGTTCAGGACGGATCCGTCACCTACACATACATACACATACATACTTACATACTCCAGGCACGCCGCACGTCTTCATGCCCAGGAGGCGCGTCGCTATGACGATTCCCTACAGCGCCCAGCAGAGGGCGCTGTGGGGAATCGTCATAGCTGCGAGCCTCCTGGGTGTGAAGACGTGCGGCGTGCCTGGAGTATGTAAGTATGTATGTGTTTGTGTTTATGTGTGTGTATGTATATGGTACTGTGTGACAAGTGTGGGGCCGGAACGCGGTTCTGGCCCCACACATGTCCTTGCGGCAGTCCGGATCCGACGGCACCCTTCACCTGCTGGATCAGAACTGCCGCTAGTGTGAAAGAGGCCTAAGGCTTTACTTCAATAACGATTATCCTGGTGACAGATTCCCTTTAAGGTGTTTGGAGAAAGGGTAGTTTGCAATCAAGCAGATTTTTGAGAGAAAGGACAGATTAAAGGGAGTAGAAAATGCAGGTTCAAATTTGGCTAGTTTCACTCTAGCGTTATTAGATCCTGCCAGATCTCTGCGAATTCGGCATTGCCAGAAGCTACCACACCACCTTCTGACCCCATTCAGGCAGATGCAGTGGTTTTCCTCCAGCTGCTTTTTGGCATGTTTGCCAAGTTGTGGTTGGATCTTCGCTGATCCCCACTATAGTCAAGGTGCCAGATGTGTGAAACTAGCCTTACACAGGGTTAGGTCGTAGTCTGTAACTATGGAGACATGTCTGCACAGAAGATGTAAACACAAGTTGTTAGATTTTTCAAATCAAAAATATTTACAAACTTGATTTATTTATTTAGATGAATCACAAATTTGTATATTATTTTTATTATTAAAGCGCTGTACATATGATAAGGGGTGCACATACAGACAATTGTAATAAGCATAAACAAGACGTGTTTCAGACTAGTACAGATTAGAGAGGACCCTGGCCACGAGAGCTTACAGTCTACAAGGGATATATAGCACATTCTTATACAAGGAGGCCCACAAAAAAGTAGCCCGCCTCCAAATAAAACTACCTAATAGTAAATCTGATCTGTCTTAGGCTACTTTCACACCAGTGTATTTGCTGGATCCGGCAGGGTTCAGCAAAAAAGCTTCCGTTACTGATAATACAACCATCTGCATCTGTTATGAAAGGATCCGGTTGTATTATCATTATTAACAATATATTAACATTGCCGGTAAGGATCCGTCATTAACTCAATTGAAAGTCAATGGAGGACGGATCCGTTTTCTATTGTGTCAGACAAAACGGATCCGTCCCCATTAACTTGTATTGTGGGTCATGACGGATCCTTCTTGCTCCGGATTCCCAGGACGGAAAGCAAACTACAACATGCTGCGGTTTGCTCTCCGGTCTGGGGACGCAACTAAACTGAACAGAATGCATTCTGGTGCACTCCGTTCTGTTCAGTTCAGTTTTGTCCCCATTGACAATGAATGGGGACAAAACTGAAGCGTTTTTTTTTTCGGTATTGAGACCCTATGACGGAACTGAAAATGATTGGAGAATCGCATCCTTATCAACGCCGCAGCAAGTTTGGGAAATATTTCTATTGGGGTTTCTTCTTTCTCATGACAGTAATTGTTATAGTAATGATCTTTTTCATTTTCATTATGTAAACACATAATGTTGTAAAAATATTACATTGCAGAACTGCAATAAAATATAAAAAAAAAAAATCTGTCCTAGTTATCCATAGCAACTAAGACAGATTTACTATTAGGCCACTTTATTTGGAGATATTGGAGACGGGCTACTTTTTCGTGGGCCTCCCTGTACATAGCACATTCATTTTTACATGCTACAATTACCTAATAATAATATAATAATCTTTATTATAGATCAGCATCCCATAGTCAAAGATATTTTCTCTAGATAACCCCCGTCTCTAGTAAAAGTACTCAGCTGACAACACATTGGCTGTAGTACAAATTTCCGCATACGGTAAATCACAAATTCTGAAATACAGAAAGATTTAAACCAGCACAAGGCAGCTAATGTTACCCATCACGTGGAGGTTTATAGTTTCCCCACAATAAATACCCCCATAGGGTGCAGATTTGTACGCAGAACATTCTCTTGAAAACAGCACCACCAGCACATAAATCAGCACTATCCATCGCAGTTTTGGTGCGTTTTTGTGTCCCGTTTTTATGTTCGATTTTTGTTGCGGATTTTCAGTTTATGTTAACAAATCCATTGACTTCTATGGGAAACCACTAATATGTGTGTGTGTGTGTGTACTGCATATATAAGGTGCAGAATCGCACAAACGATTGACATACTGCAGATGTGAAAATCCGCACGATAGCTCAATTGACACACGTACAAAGCAAAGAGTCTTTGAGTTTTGTGAAATCGCATTCACTTTGCTGGTATTGCATTATCCTGCAGTTTATCCACACGAAAATCTGCACAGAAAAAAACGCACGTAATCCGGAACGTGTGCAGGTACCCACACAGTGACTACTTAGCAGCGCAATACAGTACTCAGTAAGTACCCCCATACAATTATTAATTAATGCTGCCATTCAGTGTCCTGTTTGTGATGTATACACCCTATTCATTGTTCCTTTAATACTACTATCTACAGTACAATCAATGCAGCTATTGAGCTGTTAATTAAAAGGGGTATCCCAAGATTTAAATGTATCAATTATAGAGAGGTCCCTCTGTCACAAGACTGGGGGTCCTGTGTCCCCCTGTATGAATGGTGGTCAAACGTGTACTACCGCTCCGCTCGCCTGGGACTCCTAAGTGTACAGGGCTCGGCTATCTGTTAGTCCCATAGTAGTGAACGGAGTGGTAGTGCACCTGCTGGACGGCCACTCCATTCATATGGTAGAACACAGGACCACCACCAATCATGACCAGAGTGTCAAACACTTATCACCAATCCTGTGGAAAAGTGATAGGTTTATGACTTGGGAAATCCCACAAAACTAAATTTGCACCCCAAAACATTACAACTTAAAGGGGTTCTCCAGGAATTAAGGAAATGAAAACACGCAAATATTACTTTATTATAAATATATTCCCAAATAGCTTTCATTAGTTATAATGGCTCATTTTGTCTGGGGAGCAAGGATTAGGAGAAATAAAATGTCTGCCGTCCTTTTAGTGCACACAAAACCTGTCCTAATTACACAGGACAAGTTACTTCAAAACACTGAGGTAAAGAGCTGCCTCATCCTCCTCTCTGCTCTACTTGTCAGGGATTATGATCCTGAATACAGTTTAATATGATATTTATCTGAATCTTTGTGAGAATGGGGTTCATGAGGAGATGTTAAGTACAGAGAGAACGGACAGGACAGACTGTGGTAATGGAGACTGCACACAAGTGCTGCTGCTCATCAGTCACACCCCACAATCCTCTCATGTCTCCTCATCTTCTCCATTCCCACAGAGATTCACCTGTATCCTGGATGATAATCCCTGACAAGCAGAGAGCAGGGTGAGGCAGCTCTTTACCACAGTGTTGTGAAGTAACTCGTCCTGCTGTATGATTAGGACAGGTTCTGTGTGTACTAATAGGACGGAAGCCATTTTGTTTCTCCTAATGATTGCTCCCCAGTCAAAACGAGCCATTATAAATAATGAAAGGTATTTGGGAATATATTTATAATGAAGTAATATTTAAGTATTTTCATTTTCTTAATTCCCGGAGAACCCCTTTAAGTCAAAACAGTGGAAACTGCTTACCCCCTGAACCTTGGTACTAGTAATGCAGGTTGAGAAACTCTGCTCCACAGCATGGAAGCTCTAACCACCCTCTGCACCGGCCAATAGAGTAAGGTCCCACACATGGATCCCCCTCTAGTAACGCAGGATACCTTAACAGGGAACATAGGATTTCTTTTCAGGAACTCACTTACAACATAGGTATTAACGTAGCTCCTTATGATTAGTGGTCCGGGAACTGAAGACAAGGGATATTTCACACTGAATGTACTTCACAAGCTTCTACGAAAACCAGTCTGCATACTGGAGGGTCACAGACAGGCTGAATGTCCAGGGCAATACACACTTGCACATTCTCCTCAGTGATATAAAAAGCAGGGTTAGTTGATTAATTACCTGCTACAGAAATTCCTAAGCTGTGCTGCTGCCAGCAGCTCTCGAGGAATGAGCCATCTGCTCCTACGCTGCCAACTGCATGGCCTGCAGTAGTAAAATACATGAAATCCACAAAAAGTGATTAACGCTGGTCTTATGAGACTGGGAAGCGAGCAACCAAGCCAACAACGAGCAGGTCTTCTCTGCATCTACACCTGACCGAAACCTACATCATCACACCCCTAAGGAGTCTGCGGTCAACAGGGTAATGAAGAAGCCATCATTTCTGAATGATACCACAGTACAGGGTTATTAAATACTTAGGCTTCATTCACACGTCCGTATTTTTCTTTTCCAGATTATTTCCGTCCTCTATTATTTCTACTAGAAGTTATGTATGAATTGCCAGCAGCCTGCAATAATGGTTAATCTGGGTGTTACCTTGCACATTTGGATACTATTCAACCAGTGCTGCCAGTATCTGACTATTCACTCCCCCAACTGGTAACACCCAGCTGGACCTTTATTGCAGATTGTCGCAATACATTAGTAACTGCCTTGTATAAATGCGATTTGCTGAATTGACAAAACCCCTTTAGGAAATACAATTTTTAATTTTTTTTGTTCACATAAACAAACTGATTTGTCTATGCGGAAAGAAAAATAAAAAAAGTTGTGCTAAAAAGAGAAAAGAAAAAAAAACGGAAATGGCTGCGCTAGTAAGAGGTTAAACAAAGTGCATTATAAGCAGTCCCCATGGTGAGAAGAGGCAGTACTACTTCTGTATTATTGAGATAATGGGGTTAATGCTCAATAAAACCCCAAGTGCACTGTTCATACATAGTCCACTTGTCCGCACCTATGTACACTGACACCTTAGAAGACTTGGCCTACGATAAGCACTTCCAGAGATTAATGCTCTGCTCCATCATCACGTTACTGCAGCAGAGAAGATAATGAAGAGTGGCGAGCTTTCTACAGAACAGGCCAAACTATCAGACACTACAGGTTCCCATAGTCTTTAGCCATATTCATTCAACTGGGCTATCCTATGAACAGTGGAAATACAAACAGCTATGACAGCCATTAAAGAAACCAACCTCTCATATCTGCAATTCAAAAATATTAAATCCTAAGTGATCGCAGCGCCACTCCAAATTTAGAGTAGGTTCCCACTCGAGGAGGCAACCTTGGCGCGGTGAGTGGGCCTATGCTTTTTGATCAAAACGTATACTAATGCCTCATGTGTATTATATGACATAGGGGTGGTATACCATTTATTACGCTGAGAAGCGATGTTAAATTATGCTGAGCAGCAATTACAAGATCAAAACATAGTATGAGGATGTGCGATCCAGATTCATTTTTTACTCAAAAATTCTAAATGACCCTTAAAGGGGTTTTCCCATCTCAGATAATCAGGGCATATCGCTAGGATATGCCCCCATTGCCTGATAGGTGCGCCTACACCGAGAACAAAGTCCTGAAAGTTGTGGTGCGCCCATATTCACCACTATGGGGAGAAAAACGGAAAACCCACCTTCCCCGCTCCGTTCGTAGGGTAGGTGCGGGTCCCAGAGGTGGGACCGCACCTATCAGACAATAGGGGTATATCCTAGCGAAATGCCCCTATTGTCTCCCTCCTGCCCAGGCCATTTTTTTGAAAATCTGACATGTCACTTTATGAGGTAATAACTTCGGAACACTTTTACTTATCCAGGCCATTCGGAGATTGTTTTCTCGTTACACAATGTACTTCATGACATTAGTAAATTTGAGTCAATATGTTTCACCTTTAGGCTACATTCACACGACCGTAGTTTTGGGTCCGCATCCGTTCCGCAATTTTGCGGAACGGGTGCGGACCCATTCATTTCAATGGAGCCGCAAAAGATGTGGACGGCACACAATGTGCTGTCCGCATCCGTAGGTCCGATCCGCGGCCCCGCAAAAAATATAGAGCATGTCCTATTCTTGTCCGCAATCGCGGACAAGAATAGGCAGTTCTATCATAGGGCCGGCTACATTCACACAGCCGGTATCCGTGTTTTGCGGATCCGCAATTTGCGGACCGCAAAACACATACGGTCGTGTGAATGTAGCCTTATTTATGAAAAAAATCAAAAATGTACCAAAAACTTGGAAAAATTCACAATTTTCTAAATTTGAATTTTTCTACTTTTAAGACAGTTAGTAGTAGTTCATAAAATGGCTATTCGTCATTGTTCCCCATACATCTACTTTATGTTGGCATCATTTTGTAAATGCCATTTAATTTTTTTAGGATGTTAGAAAGCTTATAATTTTAAGTGCAATTTTTTAAATTTTAGAGAAAATTTCCAAAACCATTTTTAAGCACCAATTCAGGTATAAAGTGATTGACACAATTTTAGAAACTACACCCCTCAAATTATTCAAAACTGATGTTAAAAACTTTTCTAACAAGAATAAAAGGAAAATGGAGGTGAAATATCAAATTTAATTTTTTTGCAGATTTTTCATGTTGATCAATTTTTGTAACACAGCAAGGGTTAAAGGGAACCTGTCATCAACTTTATGGTGACCTCACTGAGGGCAGCATAAAATAGGGACATAAATGCTGATTTCAGCGGTGTGTCACTCATGAGCTAAATGTAAGTGGTTCCCGAGAACCAGCATCATAATCATTGCAGCCCAGGCCTTGAAGAGAGTCCAATCTACCTAAGAAGAGTCATGGTTATTCATATTCTCCTGCTCTCCCCACCCTTCTGCTGATGATTGGCAGTTCTCTCCTAGACAGAAATGGAGAAAACTAGGTAGAAGACTGTCAGTCATCAGAAGGTGGGCAGGGAGAGCAGGAATTCATGAATAACCATGACTCTTCTGAGGTGGCTGTGACTCTTTTCCAAGCCCAGTCTGTAATGTTTGTGATGTTGGTTCTCGGCAACCACGTGCTTTTAACTTATAAATGACAGACCGTTGAAATCAACTCACCAGTCTCTACTTTATTCTGCCATTAGTAGGGACAGCATAAAGTTGATGACAGGTTCCCATTAACCGCAAAATAAACCTCAACATGCATTACTCTGATTCTGCAGTTTACAGAAATACCCAATATGTGGTAGTAAACTGCTCTATGGGCACGTACGTGGCAGTGGTCAAAAGGAAAGTAGCGCCATGTGTTTTTTGGAGGCAGATTTTGCTAGAATGGTTTTTGGGCACCTCTTTGTATTTGAAAAGACCCTGATGTACCCCTACAGTGGAAACCCTCAAAAAGTGACCCCATTTTGAAAACTACATCCCTCAAAGAATATATTAACGGAATATATCACGGAATTTAGAAACACTTGGCTGTGAAAATGAACAGTTTAATTTCTTCCAACAAAATGTTGTATTAGATCCATTTTTTTATTTTCCCAAGGGGTTACAGGAGAAAAAGCACCCCATAATTTGTTAGCCATTTTCTCCTGAATACAGTAACATCCCATATGTGGTGGTAAACTGCTGTGGAGACACATGGCAGGACTCAAAAAGGAAGGAGCACCATATGGCAGAGCAGATTTAGATAGATTGGTTTACAGGCGCCATTGGTTTATTTTTGAATGATTGCCTTATGTGGGGGCTCATTTTTTGCGGCATAGCGAGGATTAATGCGCCGGCATCTGTGTTTTCATTGATGCTGGCGCAAACAGCAGGGGCCCGGCTATTAGTGACTGCCAGACCCCTGCTGCTGATCGGGCGGACGCAGCTCCTGCACCCGCCCGATCAGCTTGCCGTAGCGGTATGGGCTGGTCGGGAAGTCACTTCACGCAGCGCCGTACTTCTACAGCACTGGTCGGGAAGTGGTTAAAGAGGTTGTTCTACAAATATTTATCACCTATCCAAAGAACAGCTGATGTCAATAAAGAGATTTCACAGGATTAGGGTTCCTTCACATGAGCGAGTTGCGTTGTGAACTCAGAGCATCCTGACTGAATCCTGCCGCATTCATTTTTGTGAGTCTGTGCACATGAACGGCGTTTTTCATGTATCATCTTTGTGTTTGGGGAAAAAATAAAATAAAATCACAGCATGTTCTATATTGTGCGTTTTTCACACAGCTCCAGCTCCATAGAAGTGAATGGGGCTTGTGTGAAAAATGGTCGGCATCCGGATGCAATGTGTTTTTCACTGATGACTGCTAGAAGATGTAGATTGTTATTCTTCAGGCACATAAAAACATATGGAATCCGGATGTAAAAAAACGCACACGCAGGACGCAATCGCAGAAAAAAATGGACCTAACCAACCATATCACTTGTGTGAAAGAGGCCTCAGGGAATGGCAAACCTGACTTCTCTCCACCTCATCGACTCCAAAAATTATATTAGCATACAACATGAGGGGTTAAGGTTCTTATTAAAGTGTACCTAAAGATATAAAGTTTCTTAAAACCTACTGTAAATGAATGATTCGTTTTCTAATATACTTTTTTTTTTTGTTTTCAATGCAGAATAGGCACCTGAAGTTCTGGTGCCTATAATGCTCTGCAAGCCATACTCTCGTACACTGTGTTTGGGAGGATGGATCCCCCTGCGGCCACACCGATCACTGTACAGACAGGAGCTCCATAGCACATCACTGCTCCTGTGTGTACCTGTGCTGCTCTCTTAAAGAAGAACTCCCGCAAAACAATTTATTCGCTGTCCTGCTAGAAAGGTACATGATGTAATCTGTAGTGAATGTAATTTTCTTATCAGTGTCTGTATTTATGAGTTATATCTCCCTGATGTTTCTCATCTGTGTCATGTGACCAGCAATCAGACTCACCAACTCACACAGCATCTTATGTGTGGACAGGAAGTCTATTTCTCTATGTATTCCTATGGGAGCCTCACTCTCAGTCTCATAGGAGTGAATAGAGAAGTAACTGGCTTGCTGTCCTGGGTCAGTTGGAGGTCAGAGAGTTGGTCACATGACCCAGCTACAATAAGAAGAGAGTGAATAGCTCACAGATAAAGACATTGATGAGAAGATTACATTCACTAAGGATTACTTCATGCACCTTTCTAACAGGTCAGAGAATAACATTTTTTGCAGGAGTTCTTCTTTAAAGCCAGACATGACAGGCTTTAGTAGAGCAGGCACAGGCAGGGGAGCGATGTGCTATGCAGAGTTCCTTCCCTACACCCGCTTGTTCTGCTCTGCTAAAGCACTGCATGGTGCCGGATCAAGCAGAGTGGAGCAGGTGGGCACAGGGCAAGAACTCAGCCTAGCACATTGCACTATGCCAGGCTTTAGGACAGCAGAGCTGCTATAGACAGTAGCAGCGACGTGCTATGGAGCTCCTGCCTCTTTAACGCAATCCTGCACCTACTTTGGCTAGTAAGGACACCTTTAGAAGGCACAGATACTTCATGGTTGCAGTTTGGAGAGTAGAACGGTTCTGACCGACAGATACTTACAAGTGAATGCAAAACTATCATGGAACCTTCAGTGGTAAAACTGGAAGAGCTACAACCAAGGTTCTCATTAAAGGGGTTCACGATTTTAGAACCCCCCCCCCTTCCAGACAGAACATGGACTACTCTGACTTCTACTCCCACCCAACCTGTATCTTCAGAATCTCACATGCCAAGTTCTAAACTGTTTTATGTAAAGCAGAGCTGAAAAGGGCCAAGCAATGGAACAGTTAAAGCACCAAACGTACTGCCGGCCACGGATTACGGCTTTTCTCAACCTATGTACAAATGGGTTGTCAAAGATGTTTAATAAAGACATTCCCTTTTAAATTTAAAGGGGTTCTGTAGTTCTTTAAAACTGATGATCTATCCTCTGGATAGATCATCAGCATCTGATCGGCGGCGGTCCAACACCCGGGACCCCCACCGATCAGCTATTTGAGAAGGCAGTGGCGCTGCAGGAGCGCCGCGGCCTTCTCTGTGTTTACCGCAGGCCCAGTGACGTCATGACTACTATCACTGGCCTGGGCGGGGCTAAACTCCATTCAAGTGAACAGAGTTTAGCCCCACCCAGGCCAGTGAAACTAGTCGTGACGTCACTGGGCCTGAGGAAAACACAGAGAAGGCCGCGGCACTCCTGGAGCGCCGCTGCCTACTCACACAGCTGATCGGCGGGGGTCCTGGGTATCGGACCCCCACCGATCAGATACTGATGATTTATCCAGATTGGATAATATCAGACTGTGCATCCCCAACTGGTAACACCCATTTCAGAGATGAGCAAATGGATTCTAAACTAATCGGACTGGTCATGAATTTCTAAATGATCCCTCTGCCAAACGAATCCGGAGTTAGAACGGCTGGACCCTGATGAATGAGGCCACTGGCTGGCCTGACTCTGTACCTAGAAGTCATCTCAGCCCCTTGATACATCTTCTTAAATAATCTATCCAGAATGAGATGCTGGACATTGCCTATCTATAGATAGTGCAGTCTACTGTCCATGAGCCACTTGTGCAGGAGGTAGGGGACTAGGGGAGGCCATGGGGGGATTCACTTGTTCTCCTGTAGGCCGGTCTGAGATGTCAGGTTTTAAAAAAAAATATTCCTCAGAAAGTTGCACTGAAGTGTAGCAAATGGTTACCTGATCTTTACACAGCCACAAAGAGAAGAAGTGGTTTGGCTGCTGTACTTTGCTTTACTAGCGGTTTCATGTATCTACTTATGCTACAATAGCAAACATACACCGCCCATGACCAGGAACCGTCTGCCTAAAAATAACCCTCTCTAAATAATGCACTGGCAGCGAGCGGAGAACCTGCGAACTAAAGCCGTCACTCAGCACCCACCGAAGTAAGCGAGACCTGTGCGGGCGATCTTTATCTAAGTATCGGTCTTGTGCCCTGTACTATGGGGTATGCAGAGGAGACGGCACAGGACTCCATGGGAGCAGCATTTTAAGGTATATTCATGTAATTGGAGCAAAATTAAATGACTAAAGTGCACTGCACGCAAAAAACACGTAGCTTCCCGCCATCATGTATTTGGAAACCCGCTCCCAGCCTCACGGTGTGGTATCCACACAGAACCGAATACGGTATTGCCAGATTCTACAATTCACCGCCGGATCCCCATTGACTACAATGGGATCCAGCCGTGATCCGACAGCCGATATTTATGCCGGAACGACCCGCCGGAGCAGACGTGACGGAGATGTGAAAGTATTGAATGTACTAGCCCGGGCAATGGAGAGACTTGGGGATTTATCTTAACCCTTTAATGACCAGCTACATTTTCCAGTTTTTGCCTCTCCATGTTTAAGCTGCCATAATTGTTTATACATTTTTTAGTATTGACATGGGTGTCTAGTTTTATTTGAGAGAATTGGCATTTTTCTGTGCTGTTTGCGAGTACAGTGCATGTTTTGCAGCACAAATATAATAAAAGTGAATTTTTTACCCTTTTATTTGATTATATATATATATATATATATATACACACACATATACACACACACACACACACACAATCTCCCACTGAACAGCCTGTTAAAGGAGTTCTGTAGTTCTGTAAGTCCTCTGGATAGATCATCAGCATCTGATCGGCGGCGGTCCGACACCCGGGAACCCCGCCGATCAGCTGTTTGAGAAGGCAGCAGCGCAGCAGGAGCGCCACGGCCTTCTCTGTGTTTACCGCAGGCCCAGTGACGTCACGACTAGTATCACTGGCCTGGGCGGGGCTAAGCTCTATTCAAGTGAACAGAGCTTAGCCCCGCCCAGGCCAGTGATAGTAGTCGTGACGTCACTGGGCCTGAGGAAAACAGAGAAGGCTGCAGCGCTCCTGCAGCGCCACTGCCTTCTCAAACAGCTGATCGGCGGGGTTCCCGGGTGTCGGACCGCCGCCAATCAGATGCTGATGTGATCTATCCATCAGTTTTACAGAAGCCCTTTAAATTAGTTATTCAGGTTATTTGAGTCATGTGGCTATCTAATAATTGTCAATTTCTTGCTTTTACGTAACTTACGTACAATAAAATGTATTTTTAGGTCAAATAAAGCGCTTATTTTTGGTTAGACTTTTTAAAATACATTTTTTCTGTAATTTTTTTTTTTTTTTCATCAAGGAATAGCCGTCTTACGAAATTATTTTATACTCATAATGTATTGGCATACTCCTGTATTCTAATACATTATGCTGTCTCTATAGTACAGGCTGCAGTTAGGGCATCACTAGGGTAGCCTACCAGCAGGCTTACTGAGTTTACAGTCCTGGGATGGACAGACTGGTGACTGCTCACCCAGCCTTTGATCAGATCACTGGGACCCAATCAGAGGGGGGAAATCCCCTTCAATCATGTTGTGGTAACAGACTGTGGCAATGAAAGGGTTAACAGTTGGGACTGGAGCTACCTCTGATCCTGGCTGTACGGCAAAGGGCTGCAGGAGTGCTCACAGGAGCCCTCAGCTCCCTCTAAAATAGTCAGTGGGTGGTCACCTAGGGGGTTAAACAAAATATACTGCAGGAAGTCCTAACGCCCATCCTTAGAAAAGCTTAAAGGGGTTGTCTGGCCAGATTACATTTTTCTATATTGGGCAAAACTGGTTAAAAGAAGCAGCACTGCTCATTTCGCCAATCCCTCATCATCTCCTACCATGTCGCTGCTGATCTCCACAATTACAGTAAGGGTGAATTCACATGACAGCATGAATTTAAGACCGTAAAAAAAAAAAAAAACTATGCCATCTGTGCGATGTCTATATTGCATCTGTTTTTTTTGGTGAACTCATATTAACAATGCCTATTGTCTGCAGAACAGACATACACATACGGACGGCAAAAAAAATGCGGATCGTATGCGAACCAAAAATATGGTTGTGTGAACGGGTCCTTAATGGCAGGAGATGCCGACTCAGCTAGTTACTGCCATTCTCTGTTTTTCGAGCCAGGATCAGAAAGTGGAGACCAGCGGGGACCTCATAAGCATCAGAATAGCAGCAATTCACCGAGCTGAGTAATGATTTGGAGTTCTTCATTAACCCATTCATTTATAAGCATCCAATGACAGGTATGGCGGTGAGGAATTAGCATGCTGCTGTCCTGTATACACACAGTATAGTAACACTCCAATAAGCCTTGTACAGTTATATACTGGTGTACCTGTAGTAAAAAGACTGGAATTTCAATTATTAGAATATGGATTTTGTGACCAGGCGTCTGATCGCTGGGGGGGGGCATAAGAAGGTGACAATCTGCAGCCACCACCAGTGATCAGTACAAGCCCCAGTCAGTATAACACGTTCTGCAACTACATGGAAGCTATGTTGTAACGTCCTGTCCTGCATTTTCCTGGAAGTAGGGATCTGTGTTCCTGTCCAAGGACATGAGAGTTGCGTCTCAGGCAGGCAGACTGTGCTGCTGAATCCAGGACACTTGGAGGCATGCTGTGCCACATCAAGAAATGGGTAGCACCGTGCCTGGTGAGCTGCCTCCCAATTTCAGAAGCACAAATATGTTTATTCTTGCGTTATTGTTACAGCCCCCCCATCGCCAAAAAATGTTTTAAACATACTACATGTTCCTACCAGTAATGTGATACGCCAACAATGACATTTAGGCCCCATGCACACAACAGTTTGTGTGTGGCGGTCGACAAGCCACAGATCCCCAAAACACGGATCCCAGCCGCGTGCATGTCTGCCTTTGTTTTTTTTTCCACGTCCTGTAGAAATGTCCTCTCCTTGTCTGGACAAGAATAGGACGTGTTCTATCTTTTTTGTGGGGCCACGGAACGGACATACAGACGCAGTGTGCTGTCCACAGTTCTTGCAGCCCCATGGAAATAAATGAGTTCGCATCTGATCCGCAAAAAATACAGCTCATATGCAGACAGAGAACACAGTTGTGCGCAGTGGATCTGCTGCTGCTTCCCGGGCAGCACAGATTCTAAGTGGCAGGAGCGGGCATAACAGAGGGGTGTCACAAAACTGGTACTCAGAGGGCTCTGGCTGACCCCTTCGTGCTCAAGCTATCCAATTTGCATAATTATAAAAAGAAGTGATTTCTAGACAACGGGTCAATGTAGAAACCTGATGAAGGTGGCGTTTTAATCAGCATGATCACCTCCTCCCGGCAGTAGGCTGCCTAGCATTATAGGGTTGTTTACACTGACAGATGCTCTTTAAATCTGCAACATGTGAACTCTGCTGTAGATATCCATTGTGGACCCTTTGCAATGCAAATTATAAACTGCAGCAAATCTGCGGCATATCCACTATGTATGGACATACACTAACAGTAGTTTTAGTAAGCTTCCAGTTACCTCTGAAAAGAATTTTCTTCAGTTTTTTTTTAGTATGTTTTACTTAATATTATCTTTAATTTTTTTCAAATGGAAAAACAAGACAAAAACAATGAGAAGCAACTCAAACAGTTTATTTTACAAACATTATTGTATTGCAAACATGTATTTAGATATCAATTGAAAAAAAAAAAAGAAACAAATCAATGTGACGTTAAGGCTTCATTCACATGACCGTATTTTGCTTCCGTGTCCGTTCCGTTTTTTTTTGCGGATCGTATGCGGAACCATTCATTTCAATGGGTCCGCAAAAAAAACGGAAGGTACTCCGTGTGCATTCCGTTTCCGTATGTCTGTTCCGCAGAAAGGATAGAACATGTCCTATTCTTGTCCGTTTTGCTGACAAGGATAGGCATTGTTACAATGGATCTGCAAAAAAAACGGAAACACGGATGCCATACGGAACGTCATCTTTTTTTTTTTGCGGATCCGCAATTTGTGGACCGCAAAACACATACGGTTGCGTGAATGAAGCCTAAAGGGGTTGGTCAGGTTTAGAAAACAATATTGCTGCTTTCTTCCAGAAACAGCATCAGACCTGTCCATGGGTTGTGTCTGGAACTGCATCTAAACTTTGGCCTCAAAAACTGCACCAAGAAACGGGAAGAAAACCTTCTTCTCCTTATTGAAGGAGCAATACCAGAGAAGAATATATATGCCTGATGAAGGGATCTTTGTGCTCTGAAAGCATCACTTTTCTGCTTGGTCCACTGTCTTGTTCTGGAAGATCAGATAGAGTGAACCCTAGCACACAACTGATTGGGAAACATACAGCGGAGGAGGGGTGGGGTAGAGATGTGAGCAGGACTTTCAGGAAGTTTTATTCTTTTTCCTTCCTATATTCCTCATTCCAGAGGATGTGCATCCTTGTAACATATGTGTTATCAATACCAGCTACTTCACGTATCCACACAGCTATTTCATATTACGTTTTAAGCTAAATGAAATCCTTTCTGCAAACAAAGATTTGTCTTCATACTGGATCTAGGGTCCTAACACACATGAATTTGTCAGTTTTTAACCACTGACCAAACAAAAAAACACAACAAGTCAGAATGAGTTTGTACTTCTTGTTAGGGCACTTGCATTTTGCTCAGTTTTTTGTGGCTTTTCTTCTGCTTTTTTTTTTTTTTTTTGCTTAATGTGAAAAAGATGTAAAAAGATAAAATAAAATAAAAAAAAAAGAAACACTCCAAGTAAAAAAAGAAGCCAGAAATACAATAAAAATGCCAGAAGCAAAAAAAATGCTTGTGTGCCTGAATTTTATATTTCACAAAGATCTTTAAAGGGGTTTTCCAGGATTTTGATACTGATGACCTATCCTAAAGATAGTGGGGGTCTGACTCCCAGGACCCCGCCGATCAGCTGTTTTAGAAGGCACCGGCACCAGCCCCCCACGATCAGATACTGATGACCTATCCTAAAGATAGTGGGGGTCTGACTCTGTTTTAGAAGGCACCGCCCCCCCACGATCAGATACTGATGACCTATCCTAAAGATAGCGGGGGTTTAACTCTGTTTTAGAAGGCACCGGCCCCCCACGATCAGATACTGATGACCTATCCTGAGGAATAACGAATATCTGGAGATGGCATTTGTGTAGCAAAAAAAGTCTACACAAAAAAACAGTGTGAAAGCAGCCTTACAATACACCTTACGATGTGACATGGAAAAGCGGTCGATTCTATACCTAGGATGAGGACTAAAAAAGGACAACACTGTACAGGGGAAATATGTGAAGGGACTTCTGCAATTTAAAGGGTTGTGCCACTAATAACAGGACAGGGAATAAGTGTTTGATCTCAGAGGCTCCAACAGCTAGGACCCCTGAGATCACAAGAACTGGGTTCTGCAAGTGCCACCAAACTGCCCCATGAGAATGGAGCGGAGATCTCCATGTGTGTCCTCCACTCCATTCCCTTTCTCTGGGAGTACAGTTCTCACAGCAGTCCCATGAATGGAATAAAGATTGCAAATGCATTCTCATGGGCCAGGTCGGTGGCACTTATGGATCCCGTTCTTGTGTTGGCTGGGGGTCCCAATTATTTCCTGTCCTGTGGATAGTGGCACAATCCCTTAACTGGGGTTCAGCAAGTTGTGAACATTTTCTGCAAATGAAAAATCAGTTCCATTCATTTGGGTTGTTTTGGCAGGAAGCACGTGGATCATGTGAATTCATATTTTGGTGCATATGTGATGATGTCTAGGTGAACTCACATTAATAAAGGTGGACAACATTTTTTTGATGTGTCATTGTTGGCATTTTTTGTTGAAAAAAAAAATCCTTCAAAGTCTCTAGGTATCTGAAGGTTCTTCATTATTGAGGTCACTGGCATTTTTAGCAAAATATGACATGCTCTAGGTATGGACGGGGGGTTCTCAATCAGCTTCCCACAACTTCCAAAATGCAGGAAAAGCACATGTACAGAATTAAGAAAAAAAGCCACCAAAATGCACATAAAAATTCTGATGCTTCAACACAGAAACAAGAGAGTGTGTGTGTCCTTAAAAAGCTTTCCACCCACTGGCCTCTTTCACATGAGCCAGAATCTGCTGCTAATGGTAATGAATAGAGCTTCTCACATGAGCACATACTACTCACAAAAAGTTAGGAATATTTGGCTTTCGGGTGAAATTTATGGAAAACGTAAAAAGTTCACACTACAGTGATATTCTATCATGAAAGTAGGACATTTAAGTAGAAGCAGTGATGGCGATTTCCTCATCTCAAACAAGTTATTGAAGGAAAAGCCAACAACACCAGCATTGGGTATACCCCCACAAAAATGTCAATGTCTCAATAACTTGTCATGTGACATTGAGCATAAATTACAGCTTGACAAGTTGACTTGCTGTCTTCTGAGGCATGGCCTCCCATTCTTGAAGAAGGGCAGTCCTCAGGTGATTGAGGTTCTGGGGTACAGAGTTAGGAGCCTCTACATGGCGACTCAGCTGGTTTTTAATGGGATTCAGGTCTGGAGAAAGCACAAGCCACTCCAGTCTCCAGCTGCCATTGCCTAATGATGCCACCTCAAAGAAGATGAATTAGGCTTGTGTTGTTCATGCAGAGGCACAATGACTGGATTAATGATGTTATTTAGGTAGTATGGGCTTGTCACTGTACCATTCACAAAGTGTAAGGCAGTTCTGTATTGACTAGACACACCTTCCTGCACTGTAACACCATCACCACCACCAAAGGCTTGTCTAGTGACAACAGTGGCTGATGCATAGCGCTCTCCTTGACATCTCCAACATCATTGTCGGCCATCATTTGTGCTCAGCGTGAATCAACTTTCATCAGTGAACAGCACTGAGGCCCACTGGTCCCTCGTCCAGTGTAGATGCTCCCTGGTCCATGCAAGACGATGACACCTGTGGTCAGGTACCCTTGCAGGTCATCTTGCACGCAGACCATGCTGATGTAAATGGTTTCAAACGGTCTGATGTAACATTTGGGATGTTGTGTGGCATTCATCATCCTACAGGGCATTGTTCACAATGAAACAGTCATCAGTGTGGGATTTGGCCAAAGGACGTCCACTTCTATTCCTTTCTGTGACTCTTCCAGTCTCTCTGTATCTCTGTTGCAATCTGCTGATGACACTCTAAGCTCAGTGGCCACTTCTGTCTGAAAACATCCTACAATGACGAGGTACTGTTGATCAATTGTTAGGTGTCGTCTTGGTCTCAGGATGTCAAAATTTGAACAGTATGAGGAGGAAGACTGTTTAAACACCAATTCTAATTGAACCAGGAAATTTATTGGGCAATTCATGGATCAAACACTGTTGTGAATTTTGCCGTTAAGCTCCTTGTTAGAGAACAGCAAGTTGTGCAAAAAAGTACTGAAAGACTGAACAGTTGGACTGCGAGAAGGTCACATTAAGTTCACCTGTAAAGTTTAGAGTGCATGTTAGGCTTGTCCTGAAATTCCACCCACAAGCCAAATATCCCTAACTTTATGTGAGTAGTGCAACTTCAGTATTTGAAATACACAGTCTGACTGCCCATTACAGTCTCTAGGAGTGCATCATATATGCAGGAGGGAAGGAATACGCATGTAAATACTGCAATACTGAGGACAATCTGGATGGTATAGCATCCGGAATACGTGTGTATCCTGGAGCTGGAATACGGACACATTTCAATACGCTTGTGTGAAAGAGGCAAAAATCCCATTTCCATTCAGTACCGGAGCCACTATGTAACACAACATATAGGTTACCACAAAAAAAAAATTAAAACAAAAAACACTTTTTTTTTTTAATACTCCATGCACATTTTACTTTTTTTTTTTTTTGCGCTGATTTCTTCTATACAAATCTGTTGATGGTGGGTTTTTTCCAGGCTTTTCCTCCGATAGGAGATGGAAAAACACCATTGCTTGAATACTGTGCATTTTTTTACCTGTGTTTTTAGGAGTGTTCTTTGGGGCAAAAACACCGGCTCCAAATCAGCTGAAGGTCCATGGGAAATATGAAACACAGGACACACACACAATTCTTTTTTGGTGTTTTTGTTAAAAAGGCGAGGTTTTGTGAAAAATGCAGCATGTTTAAAATTTTAGTGTTTTTTCTGGCATTTAGACATTTCTACAAAGGAAAAAAATGGCAGAAAAATAAAACATGCCTCACACGGTTGTTTTGGAAAATAAAACAAGGCTAAAAAAATGCCATAAGAACCACGTGTGGCATGGAAAAGACGGGAAACAGTATTTTTAGGAGTGGAAAAATGCCAGACCAAATTCATGTGTGTAGGAAGAACATGGTGGGTCCGGGAAGAGTACGCTGTATTACGGGTTTTGTAATGTATATATAACATGACAGCGTGTGGTCAACCGCAAGGTGCCAGGCTCAGGTCACTCATGATAACCAGAAATCAAGAAAAATCCTAGACACACGCACGACTGGATAACCAAACGTCCCCGCTACCAGATCACACTGCACAAGGAAAGAGACAGGAAAAAGCTGGACTACATCTAATATACACCCAGCGAGAGGTCGGGCTCATTATGGCCAGGTGTAGACTGCCAGTCTTTGATAAGTGACCCCCATTGTGAGTTCTTGGTTTTCACAAAGAACTAAGGGCCCCATGTTCCTGGCCAGGGCCACTCTCCACAGACATGAATACAGCGGGTACCCGGGTGGTAATAAGAGCACCATCCTATTCTCATCTGTATGCACCACCCAGGAGAGGCAACAGCAGCTTCTTGATGTTTCACCCCCGCACAGTGTACACACACAATATATAATGTAAAACGTAATGTACACATTTTTTCACTGCTTTCCAAAGGTAATCCATTCTTCATTTACCGCCGCCTTCAATACTTCCACAGCCCACCACACATACACAGATCAATGTAAAAAGTTACAGAACCCAAGTTACAATCTGTACAAAAGTCCAGAACCGCATTCACTATTCTGCAGACTTCAGAGATGAAATCTCCCAGAATTCCTCACCAGCCCAAAATCTATGCTGAGTGTAACCTTTACACCAGGGACTGTACAGTAGCCGGTCAGTTTTAGTAACTACTTGCATTCCCCATGTAATAACAATTCTGGAGCGTCTATTCTGATGACCATTTTGTGGCATTCCTCCATTATTCCTGCTAGAACTTTTATAATGAATTATTAGCAGTTTGTAATGAAAGTCCAGCACAGCCTGACACTGGTAGCACTGATTGGTTAGTGTCAGACTGTCCAGAGACACACACCCCCAACTAGTACCATCCCATCTAGACCTTCACTACAAACTGCTAGTAATACACTCATAACGTCTAGCAGGAATAATAGAGGAGCGGCTCAACAGAGTGATAAGAATAGATGCTTCAGGACCGTTATTACGTGAGAGATACAAGTAGTTACTAGACAGACATGTCAGGAAACATTACAGAAAAACTAAGCATCTCACTGCATCATAGACGTTCAGTTAGGGATGGCACTGACAACCAGCTTACTGACTGTTTCCAAACAGCTGACAGAACTGAGAATGCAGTGCTGGAAATTAACAGGTTAAAACTCAAGATCAGCACAAGTTATACAACGTACATGCAAATCTTACAGTTTATGTGCACAGTAATTGTATATACACCTTTATAGAGTAAGAAGCTCAGATAACCGTTAAAGCACACACCGGGCAGTATTAAAAAAACATTGAAAAATTCTGTCCATCGTCCAGCTGAGAATTGGATTTTCTCCTGGATCAGCACAGCTACCCGAGCTTACGTTAATACGTGTAACCCTGGATGCTGTGCAGAGCTTAGAAGGGCATCCAGCCCCGCTGCTAGATTTCACAGTGTGCGTAATCCGCTCAGCATATCAGAGAGCAGGAAGCAACTTCTCCAGAGCGAGGAGAACCATCACCTACAGCGTCACAACAAGCGTGCCACCCCTACTGCAAGGCACACGGCCACCAGCACAACCACATTACAAACACATCTCTGCCACAAGTGCCTACGTGGTATTACACAGGACACACTTCAGGACTGCTGCACCAGACCAATGGCCAATTACCACCACACAAGGGTGCAGCTGACAGCAGGGATTACTACCCACCCCTGCACATGGTTCAGCCCTGGCACCAGCTGCCACATACTAGTATATACAGTGTGTGGCAGGGGCTTGTCACCTACCAGTATATACAGTGTGTGGCACTGCCAGGGGCTTGTCAAACACTGTAAATACTGGTATTGACTAGCCAGTGTATATACTGGTAGGTGACAAGCCCCTGGTAATGCCACACACTGTATATACTGGTACGTGACAAGCCCCTTGCAGTGCTAACATCTGTATATACTGGTACTTGATGAGCCCCTGCCAGTGTGTGGCACTGACAGGGGCTCATCAAGTACCAGTATATACAGATGTTAGCACTGCAAGGGGCTTGTCACGTCCCAGTATATACAGAGGGTGGCACTGGCAGGGGCTTGTCACGTCCCAGTACATACAGAGGGTGGCACTGGCAGGGGCTTGTCACGTCCCAGTATATACAGAGGGTAGCACTGGCAGGGGCTTGTCACGTCCCAGTATATACAGAGGGTAGCACTGGCAGGGGCTTGTCACGTCCCAATATATACACAGAGGGTAGCACTGGCAGGGGCTTGTCACGTCCCAGTATATACAGAGGGTAGCACTGGCAGGGGCTTATCACGTCCCAGTATATACAGAGGGTGGCACTGGCAGGGGCTTGTCACGTCCCAGTATATACAGAGGGTAGCACTGGCAGGGGCTTGTCACGTCCCAGTATATACACAGAAGGTAGCACTGGCAGGGGCTTGTCACGTCCCAGTATATACACAGAAGGTAGCACTGGCAGGGGCTTATCACGTCCCAGTATATAAAGAGGGTGGCACTGCAAGGGGCTTATCACGTACCAGTATATACAGTGTGAGGCACTGGTGGGAGTTTATCACAGCCTCTGCCACACAGCCGGACTAGGCGGCACTATGTAAACATAACGCTTGGGCACAGGCTTCCATACACCACTATATAAAGTGGAGACCAGACACAGGCTGGATAGAGATTCAGCCAAGGCACACAGCTCTGCTACACGCTGAAGGAGAGGAGACTTCCCAAGCACAGCACCATCTTAAAGGGAACCTGTCATCTCCGAAACACCCCCTGAACTAGAGTAAGCGGTGTATAGTGTAAGTAATGCTGAATCCGAATATGTAAGTTTTATCTTCATACTCACTTCCATTCCAACTCTGTGCTCCCACAAACCAGCAGTAAAATGCACTCACTGGACTCCAGTGCTCACTCACATAATGGAGAGGACTCAAAGAAGAGTCCTCTCAATGCATTTTACTGCTGGTTTGTGGGAGCACAGCGTCAGAATGGAAGTGAGTACGAAGATAAAAATTACATATTCGGATTCAGCATCACTTACACTATACACCGCTTACTCTAGTTCAGGGGGTGTTTCGGAGATGACAGATGACCCTTTAAAGCGGTATTTCTATTCTGTAAAGTGAAGGCATAGCACTAGGATAATATTTATATAGCGCCAACATATTCTGCAGTGCTCTACAACTCGGATTAGCCATTGATGAGGGTACCCAGTGCTTATCCTAGTGGTATACCTTCATCTTACAAGAATGGAGTGCCACTTGACGTGCAGAGTACCCCCAGTGTCAGTAGCAGGCAGGGCACAGGGTGACAGCTCAGGTGATGCCACAGCCAGCTGCTGGCCCCTTGGACACTACACACATCTCTCACCTTGCTGCGGATCTGGCCGGAGGTGGACACTTTGCGGATGAGTTTCTGGGGTCCTTCATGTTCGCCCTCGCTGTCAGAGGACTCGTCTCCCGCAGCAGTCCCAGAAGTTGTCCCGGCTGGAGGGTCCCTCATCATGCCGCTCCCAGACATCTTGTCACAGTCCTGCCGGGGGAAAACAAACCAATCCGTGTCAGCCAGGCCGCCCACTGCTCTCCTACCGGCCGGGGGCAGAGTGGAAGTGCCGGGCACAGTGGCGCGCCTGGCCGCCATCTTCCACCGACACCGCCCCCTCTTACTACTCCCCGTACTATCACACCCGACCACTCCTCCAGCACTTACAACCGACCACCCAGCCCCGCCCCTTCCTCCCCGACCACCGCCTCTTACCCATCCTGACCGCCCCTACAAGTGTCCCGGGCACACCGCACCGCTCCCACACCAGTGTCACCCGGCCACCATCATAATGGGCACTGTCCTGTCCTCTTCCCGCTCCTGGACCCCTCCCCGGCAAGGTCGTTCCCTCTGGACACCACTCCCATGTGAAGGCTATCCCCGATCCCAGCAGCGTGCGGCTATAAATAGACGAGGCACCGACCTGAGGCGCCTCATATCACACTGCCCGAGCCGCCCGCAGAGGAGGCATCCCTCAGCTCCTCAGTCCATGTCACATCCCATGTCCCCTCAGCTCCTCACTCCATGTCACATCCCATGTACCCTCAGCGCCTCAGTCCATGTCACATCTCCTGTGCCCCTCAGCGCCTCACTCCATGTCACATCTCCTGTGCCCCTCAGCGCCTCACTCCATGTCACATCTCCTGTGCCCCTCAGCGCCTCACTCCATGTCACATCTCCTGTGCCCCTCAGCGCCTCACTCCATGTCACATCTCCTGTGCCCCTCACTCCATGTCACATCTCCTGTCCCTTCAGCGCCTCACTCCATGTCACATCTCCTGTCCCCTCAGCGCCTCACTCCGACATGTCACATCTCGGATGTCCTCACCACCACCATCCACACCAACATATAATATCACATCTCATGTCCTCACCACAACCGTCCACACCAACATATAATATCACATCTCATGTCCTCACCACCACCGTCTACTCCAATATATAATGTCACATCTCATGTCCTCACCACCACTGTCCACACCAACATATAATATTACATCTCATTTCCTCACCACCACCGTCTACTCCAATATATAATGTCACATCTCATGTCCTCACCACCACTGTCCACACCAACATATAATATCACATCTCATGTCCACACCAACATATAATATCACATCTCATGTCCTCACCACCACCGTCCCACACCAATATATAATGTCACATCTCATGTCCTCACCACCACCGTCCCACACCAACATATAATATCACATCTCATGTCCTCACCACCACCATCCCACACCAATATATAATGTCACATCTCATGTCCTCACCACCACTGTCCACATCAACATATAATATCACATCTCATGTCCTCACCACCACTGTCCACACCAACATATAATGTCACATCTCATGTCCTCACCACCACTGTCCACATCAACATATAATATCACATCTCATGTCCTCACCACCACCGTCCACACCAATATATGTCACATCTCATGTCCTCACCACCATATAATGTCACATCTCCACAATTGGCAGTGAATGTGCTTATGGCCTAATGCACATGACCGTAGTTTTGGTCCGCGTTCAATCCGCATTCTGTTGCGGCTAGCAGATGAACCCATTAATTTCTATGGTTCCACAAAACATGCAGACAAGAACAGGCATTTCTACTGACGAGTGAGAAAACTGCAGCATGCTCATGGCCGGTATCCGCCTTTTGCAGTTCCTTGTTTTGTGGACCACAAAATTGATAAAATCATGTGCCCAAGGCCTAAAGGGAATATTATCAGAATATGACCTATTGCTTGAATTGCTTTAAAGCTTAATTAAACTTTCTTTTTAAAAATGTCTCAAATGCCCTAAAAATAATTTTTCTAATATACTTTATAAATTGATTTTGACTTTTTACTAAAGAAATTTCCACCTAAAGCCCTGATTTCAACCACGCTTTAAATTCACTATTCTAGCACATTGGTGACTAGTCAGCGGTGTATGTAGTATGGACTGTGCATTGTATCAATAGGGCTGCACTGCTCCTGCCTGTGCCCACTATGCTAGGCTACAAGCTGACATGCAGGACCTTTATCTCAGCTACTCCTGGCATAGACCACTGTTACAGGGTACCCATGTGCTATGCCAGCATTTAGTAAACCTCAGGTGGCACAGGCAGGAGCAGCAATGTGCGCTCTTGCCCGTACTCCATGCGCTGGTGCCCCATTGATACAATGCAGAGTCTGTACTCCATACACAGACTGACTAGCAATTCATTCATAACTTCTGGTGGGAATAATAAAGGAATGGCACAACATACAGACATAAGAATAGATGCTCCAGAATTGATTACATGGGGAATGCATGGAGCTAATAAAACAGTCATGTCAGGAGTGGTGAAAGGTCCTCTTTAAAAAAAAAAAAAAAACATAAAATCCTGCAGTTTTCGCACTGACCACTAAACCTAATAATAGGCGTCACTTCTTGTTCTGTACAGATCACTTTACTGCAGTTATCTGCTTATCATCACAGGCAGGATCACAATAAAATCACCTCTATATAGATTACAGCATCCACCATTCACCATAGGGCAGTGATGGCTAACCTCGGCACTCCAGCTGTGGTGAAACTACGACTCCCAGCATGCTCCATTTATTTCTGTTGAGTTCTGAGAGCAGTCAAGCAAGGGGGGCATCTTGGGAGTTGTAGTTTTACCACAGCTGGAGTGCCAAGGTTAGCCATCACTGCCATAGGGGATCCTCAAAGCTATTCCTTCCTTGCACAATGACCTCTGCACAGAACATGCCTAGATAACTCTCCCATAGAAGTCATGAGGTCCACTCCTGTCCATTGTGTCTATGGCTCATATGGCTACTAAATCGCTAAATGCTGTCAAGAACAGCTGAGGCAAGATGGCTGCCCCCGTAATCATGTTCAGGAAATAGAATTTTTTAAAGAATCTACAATAACAAAAGAAAAAAAAAAACATTGTAAAAAGCAGATGTGTCGCTATCTGGTTCTGATGGCAGAAAAAAATTTGGGGACCATATATTACTAAGGAAAGGCATTAGAAGGTCTGTTTCACACAAGGTAGAGTCCACTGAACATTACAATCATGAAGTACATCCAGAAGCCTCCATTACCATCCTGTAGGCTTTCTAACCTGTAGGTCCAGAGTCTTGTATTATGAGCTGGAGTGGAGCAGATACCTAATGGCTTTATTAGATTCCTGTATTGATTGAGCGCCCGGTAATGCAGGGCGGTAACATCTCATATTGATTTGGGCTTCTGCTCTAATACAGCTCTCAGAAGGCAGGTAGCCAAGGGTGGCTAAATTACATTTACTGGCGTCATTACAGTAGAGACTGGTCCCCAAACCAGGGGTGAGACTATCTGCCCACCCCTGCTGTTATAGCTAGTAGTAGATGGAATTCTCTTAAAGAGATATGACAATAAGAGGAGTACACCTGTAAATACTGTGATTTATGCCTTAGGGGCCGCTCAGACGGCTGTGGTACTGCGGATCCGCAATACTACTGGTGCCACCCAGCGTGTGTTCCTCAATTTCTGGAACACACGGCCCGGCGCCCCACTCAAAATGCTTATTCTTGTCCACTACTGTGGACAAGAATAAGACATGTTCTATTTTTTCTTGCGGAGCCGCGGCAAGATCCCGTGCCAGCCATTGAAATGAACGGGCCCGCACGGTTGTGTGAATGGGCCCTTATTCACGTTAGTGTTTTGGTCAGTGATTTCCATCAGTGATTGTGAGCCAAAATCGGGTGTGGCTCTAAACACAGAACAGGAGCAGATCTTTGCCTAAGGGCCCTTGCACACGACCGTGGAGCACGGTGCATAAAAAACCCGGACCGTGCTCCTTCTGAGGGCAGGAGAGCACGGCGTCATTGGTTGCTTCCTAAGGCCGCCGCTGTACAGTGATACACTCTGAACGAGCGTGTACAGTGTATCACTGTACAGCGGAGGACTCAGGAAGCGCACGGCGTCATAGCAACCAACGACGCCGTGCTGTCCTGCCTTCAGAAGGAGCACGGTCCGGGTTTTCACAGACCGGGCTCCACGGTTGTGTGAATGGGCCCTTAATCTTATGTCTGTGGAGGCTCCAATCCTGGTTTTGGCTCACAATCACGGATGAAATGAGCTTTGGGCTGATTTTCCATCATTTAAATCCCCAAATGAGCGATCACCATCAACCATGCAGCTACAATAGGAGCAGCGCTCATGAACTTGGCATAATGCCATCACATTATGTAACTGAATGATCACGTTATATCAGCTATCCAGTCTATCAGCTGACATCAAGGGCTCATTCACACGACCGTCCGCATCCATTCTGCAATTCTGTGGACCCATTCATTTCAATGGGGCTGCAAAAGATGTGGACAACACACCCTTCCGTGACCCCGCAAAAAAAGACAGAAAATGCCTAGATAGGACATGCTCTATCATAGTGGTGTCCATTTGCGGTCCGCAAATTACGGAACACACGTAGGCCGGTATCCGTGTTTAGAGGTATCCATGAGGGAATTCTTAAGATAACCCGAACTTTGTACGCCAAACTTGAAAACACAAGTTCGCTCATCCCTAATCCTGACCCATTCATTTTACACATCATATTTGTGTTCAGGAAAAATCACCGCATGTTCTATATTGTGCGTTTTTCAAACAGCTCCGGCTCCATAGAAGTGAACGGGGCTTGCATGAAAAATGGAAGGTATCCGGATGCAATGTGTTTTTCACTGATGACTGCTAGAAGATGTAGATTGTTATTCTTTGTGTGTTTTTTCAATGATGGCTGAAACACTGAATGCAATCACAAAAAAATAAAATATATATATATATATATTGAACGTGAGTGCAAATCTATCAGTTTTTCCTTTAGGCTACTTTCACACTTGCGTTTTGGAATTCCGGTATCGAGTTCCGTCATAGGGGCTCAATACCGGAAAAAAACGCTTCAGTTTTGTCCCCATTCATTGTCAATGGGGACAAAACTGAACTACAGACAACGGAATGCTCCTGAAAGCATTCAGTTCCGTCTCCAGAACGGAGAGCAAACCGCAACATGCTGCAGTTTGCTTTCCATACTGTTTATCCTCACCAAGATGGATCCAGAATGACCCCCAATGGAAGTCAATGGGTCAGTCAGTGTGACACACTCAGTAAACGGATCCATCCTCCATTGACTTTCAATGGAGTTCATGACAGATCCGTCCTCAGCACACCACACACAGACATACACACAGACATACTTACATGCTCCCAGCAGCTCCACACATCACAGGAGGAGGAGGACTGCGCGCACATAGGAAGATTCTCCCTCCAGCAGAGGGTGCTGTGGGGAATCTTCCTATGTGCGCGCCGTCCTCCTCCTCCTGTGCGGAGCTGCTGGGAGCATGTAAGCATGTCTGTGTGTATGTATGTGTATGTGACACATGTGGGGCAGGCGCGCTGCGTGTACCTGCAGCAGCACGGATCCGGCGGCACCCTTCACCTGCCGGATCCGTGCTGCCGCTAATGTGAAAGTGGCCTTACACAGATCCTGACACAATCCATATAACTCATGTGAGAGAGGCCTAATAGTGCCTTAAACAGCAAGGCTCCTTTGGTGGTGGCTTATCTCACAAATAAAGGATTAGAATGAAGGGAAACATGCCTGACCCTACTACCCCACCCCATATTTGCCATCAGGGGTAATCTCCATACTCATAAGTCTCAGCCTACTATCATATACTGTGTCTGGGGATCTTTACTGGTCATCTTCAGGGCTCTGCTATCAGCATACTGTTTATTGTAAAGGACCACAACCTCCAGCATATAAAGGACTTCTTATGTTTCTATAAATGTACACCATCCTTCTCGTGGATGAGTGTCCTTCTAGCATGTCTAGACAATCATACACATATTAGAAGATATCCAAGTCTTCTACCAGCACACGTGACGCACAAGTCATATCGGAGAAAAGAGTAGAGCACTGTGATCTGTTCATTACAGCTATGAAAGGAAATACATAAAACTCTTATAAAAGGCTGTTTTTGGATACAGGGATTGTCTTTGATGAATTTGCCTACAAGCTGTGAACAGCATACACACTGGCATCTCTGACCTCATGGGTCAGTGTAGTTGGCAGCTGACCCACGGGGTCAGACACCAGTGCAAGGCACTGAGGGGTCAGGCAACAGGCTGAGGTCAGGGAAGGCTGCATACAGACGTATCTGAGAAACAAGTCCAAGGTCAGGGCAGGCGGCAAAGGATCAATACAAGAAACAGGCTAAGGTCAAGGCAGGCTAGGAGTCAGAATCGGTAGTCAGACAGGAGTTCGGTACACGGGTAGTCATTCAGAATAACACCTTACTACAGACTAGAAAAAGCTTAAGCACTCTCCTACTGGGGAGGGTGCATTAAAGGGAACCTGTCATCACCGAAACACCCCCTGAACTAGAGTAAGTGGTGTATAGTGTAAGTGATGCTGAATCCGAATATGTAATTTTTATCTTCGTACTCACTTCCATTCTGACGCTGTGCTCCCACAAACCTGCAGTAAAATGCATTGAGAGGACTCTTCTTTGAGTCCTCTCCATTATGTGAGTGAGCACTGGAGTCCAGTGAGTGCATTTTACTGCAGGTTTGTGGGAGCACAGCGTCAGAATGGAAGTGAGTACGAAGATAAAAATCACATATTCGGATTCAGCATCACTTACACTATACAACGCTTACTCTAGTTCAGGGGGTGTTTCGGAGATGACAGGTTCCCTTTAAATAGCCAGAGACCACTGGCTGGTGATGGATTTGGACTCTGCCTCTTAAAGGGGTTCAGCTGTGAACCCGGACATATCCCCTTCTTCCCACACTCAGCACCTGTGACATGAGCATCAGACCATTTCATGCTGTGATGCTCTCCGCTGAATTGCGCAGGGCAAGGGCTTTTTCTGGAGATCCGGTAATGTAACGGGCTGTCCAAGGGTAATTTAGGCGGAGGCTTCCACCTAGCAGTGAGCCCGGTGACATCACTGACACGAATGTGCAGACTTTAGCGCTACCATAGCCTGTAAAATGGCTAGGGCAGCACTAAAGCCCGCCCATGAGTACCGGTGACGTCACTGGTAAAACTGCTAGGTGGAAACTTCAGCCTAGCAGTGAAAAAACAATATAAACAAACAGCCCTTGCCCTGCCCAATACAACACAGGGCATGAAATGCTCCCATGCTCATGCCAGAGGGGCTGAATGGAGGAAGGGGATACGTCCGGGTTCAACTCTAAACCCAGACAACCCCCCTTAAAAGGCTCTAAGGAAGCAGGCCAGGAAGGCCAACAAAAGAAACACGAAGAGTAGACCACAACCTGTAGGGGACGTTGGTGACCAGATAGAAGGGAACTGGACAGGACACCAGGGCGAATAGCACGGTGCCCATACCCAAGGAGCGGGCAGCAGTGGGAACAAAATGGCAGCACAAAAAATGTTATTCACTGGATGATGAAAAGCTTTATGATTTTCCTACATATTTTCTGCATAAACTTCTGCCATTGCCTGGATAAAAAAAACCCTGTCCTGGTCATGTGCCGAACACGTAATTGCATAAGACAAAGCTCTAATCTTATCTGTATTTGCAACCAGATCTAGACTGTCCATCACATGACTGAAAGCAGAGATCTCAAAACCCCTAAGGAAACAATACTATACGTACAGTATATTGGAAAGCTGTATAACAAAAAAAATAATATCATCACTTTAATGCTTAAAACTAATAAACTTCTATTCAGGCATTAAGTCACAATGACTGATTCATTTACTAGTTGCCGCAGACTGTCTAAAGCAATGGTAACCATCACCTCTGAGAAATCAATCTACAGACTCAGTGTGACGCTGAACAAGGCCTGTTCAACACTGTACACAGGCCCTTAGGCCCCATTCACACGACCGTATGTTCATTTCCGTATCTTATCTGCATTTTTGCGGATAAGATGCGGAACCATACGGACCCATTCATTTTTCCATAGGAGAAAAAAAATTCGGAATGCACACCGTGTGCATTCCGCATATTACGGAAGTTCTCCAGCAAAAAAAAGGAAACATGTCCTATACTTGGCCGCAAAACACGTCCGTAGCCCCATTTAAGTCAATGGGTCCGCAAAATTACAGAACACTACGGAAGACTTTCCGTATGTCTTCCGTTCCGTTTTTATACGGACACGGAATACATACGGTCGTGTGAATGGGGCCTTAGTCTCATTTCCTAGAACTCCCCGCACACACGATAATGTGCTTTTTTAGCCCGACCGTGACACTGCCAAAAGAATGGAACTTATGGACCAATTTAGATATAATACTTGGAAACGTAATTGAAAAGTTATTCTCCTTCTATAACAGTGAGCAAAAAGCCACAAGAAAAAAAAAAAAAAAGACAGAAGACGGAAAGTGATCTCTGTGCTGCCACCATATGGCGGGCTGGGTACACACATGCAGCAAAGTGTCTTCATGTATGTTTGCTGTAAACTATAGACATGTCAGAGTCAGGCTATGTTCACACGGATAAAATCCCTCGCGGACAATGGCCATTTGCCACACAGCAGAGCACATTCCAAACACCTTTCTATCTGCACTTCTTCACCTTTTTTTTCTTTTTTACTACACAGGCGTTTTCAAATACGCTTGACAAGTTGCATAGTATTTCTGTACGCTGCGTTTACCTTTGAAGTCAATGGGGAAGTGCTAAACTAGCTAGCAGTATTCTGAGCACTGTTCTCAGAGACAGGCAGATCAGCCACTTTGGCTGCCGTGGATTTCCGCCACGTGAACCTAGTCTCGGAGTTCTACTTTACGTGGAAGTTTAAAGGAAAGACAGAAAAACCTCACCTCTTATCCCCTAAGATGTTCTGCTCTGCAGCTTAACGTCATCTATGGTGCGGAATGCAGAGTTTTAATATGTATTATGTCAATCTATGTGTATGTGTATGTAATAAATGCACCGACTGTAGAAACTACCGCATTCATCTGCATGGATCAGATTTTCAGCTTGCTATTAGGCTCCATTCACACGTCCCGTTTTTCTTTCCGGATTCGATCCTGATCCTGATCTAGATCCATTCATTTCAATAGGTCCTGAAAAAATCAGGATCGAATCAGGAAAGAAAAACAGGACGTGTGAATGGAGCCTTAAGCCCCATTCACACGTCCGTATAATGTGTCCGCATCCTTTCCGCATCCGTTTCCGCAATTGCGGACAATTATGCAGATAGAATGCGGATCCATTCATTTCAATGGGTCCCGAAAAAATGCGGACAGTACAACGTGTGGTGTCCGCACCCGTGTGTCCGTTCCGCATAAAGAAATCCTCCTGTCCTACTTTTCTCCCGAATTGCGCTCCGTAGCACAATGAATGGATCCGCAAAAAATGCGGAAGACATGCGGAAAGGCCTCCCTCCACATGTCATCCGTATTTGCGGATTCCGTTCCAGGAGGGGTGAAAAAAAAAGATGTTATTCATCCTTCCTTTTTTTGCGGATCCGCAAAAAACAGATGACATATGGATACATCCTTTCAGTTTTTTACGGAAAAACTGAGTTTTTTGCGGAACAACGGATCCACAAAAAACTGACGTGTGAATGGGGCCTTAATCTGCTGTGTGTGAACATAGCCTCAGGCTATTTTCACACTAGCCCTAAAGCAATCCTTCAGGCTCATCCGGCAGTCCAGAGCCGGCATGGCTGGAGCGTGTCACACACCTTCCTAGACCCCATAGACTATAATGGGATATGCCAGAAAAATATCACTGCATGCAATAATCCTAGCATTTAAGCAGAGGAGCAGCCGGATCCCTGCCGGGTCCAGTCAATGTGCTCTGGTGGTGAATAGCGGTATCAGGCTAGGCATTCTTATACCAGCAAAAAGTCATATGATGGGGCCCCTCTCCCGAGGAGTCATGCTGGGCCTCCCTTGATTGTTGTCCCACAGACTGGGTTCGTCTTTACAAACTTCCTAAGGCCCCTTTCACACGAGTGAGTTCACGTCACGCATTGCACCCGCACCGAATCCTGACCCATTCATTTCAATAGGTCTTTTCAGATGAGCGGTTTTTTTTTCACGCAGAACTGGCTCCATAGAAATGTAGAAATGAATGGGGATGCGTGAATAACGCATTGCATCCGGATGTCATCCGCGCGGAAAAATGCAAACACTGAACGCAATCGCAGACAAAACTGACTAAACTTGCTTGCAAAATGGTGCGAGTTTTCCTGAACGCATCCGGACCTAATCCATCACGCTCGTGTGAAAGGGGCCTAATGCGGCATGCGGTGCATGCGCAGTGAAGCAGGGTGTACTGGTGTACTTCACAAGAGGTAGAATGCACTGATAAATTATAAATAGTTGCCCTTGTTTTCCTGTGGCATTTAAAAGGACACAACCATACAAAATGTTATCATATATTAACAACCTATAGGTGACTATTCTATATAATTTTTTTGTTTTTACAAAAAAGTGTATGTTTTTCTGGATATACAATAATATAATGTTTTATGTCTACCTGTCCTGGCTTTTTAACTTCCTCCTTTATTCAGACTTTTAGCAGGTTAGACAGCCTCTCTTGACTTTTTCACTCAGACCACTCACTGTGACCAGAGTGAAAAAGGTAATGAGAGACTAAAGCCTGTATTATGCCCCTTTCACACGAGCGGGAGACTCGCATGTCTCCCGCAACGCATCTACAGGGCTGGACTCGGCACTGACAGGGATCGCATATAATGCTATGCGATCCCTGTCAGTGCTGAGTCCAGCCCTGTAGATGCGTTGCGGGAAACATGCGAGTCTCCCGCTCGTGTGAAAGGGGTATTACACCGCCTGATTTTTCGGCAGATAATTGCTAACGAGCGTTCCAAATCCAAATCTTTTGACATGTTAAAAAATTATTATTTGCAGGCAGCAGAACATGGTGCCTAATAACGATCTGCCACTGGCAAACTACTATACAGCATGGGGACAAGCAATGGCGTAGGGAACGCTCCCCCATGCGGCAGAGGAGATCACTGCGTATAATAGCATAGGTCTACTCCGGATGGAACGCTTCCCTCCCGACAATCGTCTACCACATCGGGCTGCCATGGCATCACACAACACACTGATAATTGCAATGATCTTCTGTAGGGCTATGAAAATAACAACAGAGCTGTCATACTGTTATCCCAATTCTACTAATGTACTATCTCACTAACAGATGACATCCTTCCCTCACAGCAATAGAGTCCCTATCTATATAAGTTTTATCTCTCTGTGCTGACTGCTACATAAGGACAATAGTTATTTAATTTTCAACAATATAGTACTGCCAAAAGAAGAAAACATTTTAAAAACATTTTTTATGAATATAGAGTTTAAAAAATACCCTTCTGACAGAAGTGTAGCTTTAAATTTGTCTGCACTAAAAAGCCAAGTGTCTGTGTTCCGCAGCAATAAACATGATGCGTTGCGGATTTTGTAAAGCGCAACAGATGTCAACAGAATCCACAAAAAAATCTGTATTTGTGGATTGGAGTGTGTATTTTTAGGTGACTTGTGATAACGTATCTGGTCTGTGGGATGACTTGCTGGCATAAGAAGGCATCCAAAATTACATTTTTTCCAACATGCAGAAATACTGTAGAATAAAGATGATTATCATTGTAAACCTGGAGCAGATAACAGGTTGGTGGCTGTTTGGTGGCCAAATCCTAATGCCACAATTCGGTTTTAGGCTAGGACAGGTTAAAAAAAAAAATCTATGAAAAAGGACCAAAATTCTAAAAAATGTAACAACTGATTAACTAGTAACTAAAACCATCAAACCAAAATAAAATTCCAGAGCAGAGATACATGAATCGACTCACATTAATCAATTCATCTCATCACCATGAGTTCTTCACCTGCAAGGGTCTGTCTCCGCTGCTTTAGAAGATTCCCCCCCCCCCCCCACCAGAACCAATGACACTTCAAGTGATTGAATAGTAAAAGCAAGAAAGCAGACCACCACAGGATAAAAAAAAAATCCAGCCTATAATCAATAATAGTAAATAACATTCCATTATGGTTTTCTTTTAGAACTTACTACGGCTGTACAAGTGTAGCCATTTTTGAAAGGCTTCATCTTTTCACGACACTTAGTATTTCCTGTTCTTTTACAATGCACAAAATTATTTACTTCCCTTTGGAATGAAACAAGCGTTTGTCTCCAGTTGGTGTTGATGGAGAGCTTCCGTCAAGGCCATCTGTTGACTTAAAAGGGGAAATCCACCAAAAACATGTTTTGATATACCATACACTCCAGTAGATCACACCATGGAGTCTACAAAACTATAAAAGCAACCAAGCCCCTTTGGTACCACCAAAAGATGTTCATCAAGGCACAATCTCTGATACAACATCCTAAGCACATGCTCATTGACCTGAAGGGCCCTTTGCTAAATCTGTCTATAAAAGGGGTTGTCTCACGAATAATATTCTACAGTTTTCAAACCAGTACCTGGATCTGAATCCTTCTGTAATTGTATGTAATTAAAGGGTTATTCTCATTTTAGACAATGGGGGCATATCGCTAGGATATGCCCCCATTGTCTTATAGGTGCAGGTCCCACCGCTGGGACCCGCACCTATAATCGAGAACGGAGCCCCCGAAGTGAATGAGGGCGCACTGCGCATGCGCAGCCGCCCTCCATTCATTTCTATGGGGCCGCCGAAAATAGCCGAGCGCTGGCTCGGCTACTTCCGTCGGCTCCATAGAAATGAATGGGAGCCGACCGCGCATGCACGGCCCGGCTCCCATTCATTCCTATGAGCGGCGCGGGGAGCTGCGCCTGGTGGTGGCCGGACCCCCGGAAACCTGGGGTCCTCCAGGCGCAGCGCTCCCCGCTCCGTTCTGGCTATAGGTGCGGGTCCCAGCGGTGGGACCCGCACCTATAAGACAATGGGGGCATATCCTAGCGATATGCCCCCATTGTCTAAGATGAGAATAACCCTTTAAAAATACATTATAGCCACTGAGTTATTGACCTATCTGTATAGCGCCACCTGCTGTTTGCCTTTTTTATCATTTCTGCTCACTGAGATAGAAGAGCATGCTCAGTTCCATCCTATAACTGCCACTAGCTGAGAAAGAACACATCCCCTAAACGGACATCACAGGTACATACCTTCCTATAAAAATGCTACAAAAAAACACTGCAAAAGTCAGGTGTATTTGGGGAGAAGGGCACCCAAAAAAAAAAAAAAAACCTGTGAGCCTGGAACGAATTACTAGTTTTCTGTACATTTTTTAGTTTCAGGTTACAAGATTTGCAAGTTTAAATAGTGGTCCTTGCCCATATCATAATTGTAATATATCCACACACAAAATATATATAATTTAAATAATAAAAACTTTTGGATCAAAATGTACTAAACATCACCTCTTAATACAATGGAAGGAGAGACTAAGGGAAGTATGCTTTCCACATGTGAAAAGCGCTTAAGAGGAAGCAGAAATGATGGCTTTGGAGTAATAAAAGCACTAGTGTTTGAGTCTCAACACATTGTCTCATTCACACCGGATTTATGAAAGAATTTCACAACAGTGAAGATTAGACATAATTAAAGAGCTGAACAAGTCAGGACTCTGCAATGCAGCTCCATTCTACCCGAGACTAGGAAACCAAACCAGTCCACCACAACAGGCTTGTGCACGTCAAACCTCAAGAAATAGAATGCGTAATATTATTCCGTTATTTAACTGGATGGTTCATACTTGCCGCAGGACACTGAGCCACACAAAAAGACACATACTATAGATCACATCAGACACTGCTACAAAGGGGGCAGCAGAAAACTTGCAGCAACCAAACCTCTGCCTACAAACTAGACCTGCCCAGGCTTGAGATACGTAATTAATGGAGCGACTCAGTTATTGTGCCCTCTTTACAGTCAGTTTCCATGTTGGATAAAGATGTCCCACCTAAACAAATACTTTAAGATGGTGGCAAGGTTTTTTTTTTTTTTATTTCTCTCCCTCTCTGTGACTGTCTACCTCCAGGGCCCAGGGTGTGGTGGGATGTGGACAGGGGTTGATTTTTCATGGTTGTAATTTTTTTTTTTTTACTATGTTTTATACTATTTTGTACTAGAATAAAATGCATAAAATGTAAAAATAACTTTAAAAAAAAGTCTGCAAAGAAGTTTAGCAACAAGCAGAAGGCACCTTTTGTTTCAATAGTATGATTAACTAAGACATCAGAGACTGTGTTATTCTAATTGAGTACTTGGACTGTGGTGAAATTGTTAAAGGACCACACACACCTGAACATTATATTCCAGTTTAGTTATTTTATACTGTTGCTCACTGTGTTTCCAGTTAAAGAGCTGTGCAGCGATAAATAAAGCATATTGCTTATTTTTACGTCGATGGTATTCTAACCAATACCAGAGGTTGAGGATGGACAGCAGAAGGTGCATTTGTGAATGGCAGCCCTGTAGAGTCGGAGTTAGCATATATACTGGGAGTCATTTACTATAACTCTACACCAGTTTTCTAGTATAGTAAAGTCAGAAACTTTGCTACTTTACAGATTTTTCTGACACCTTCTCCACTTTTACAAAAATAGGGTGAAGTAGGGGCAGAAGGAGGCAGACTGCAGATGGGAGCCCCATGGCCCAACTCACTTAACATGTGCATCAGAAAAGTGGAGCTCTTCGGCTGGAGTAGATTATGGTTCTGGCCTACAGACAGCATGCATCTCTGAATAAATTGGATAGATTAGTACCTAGAAAACACAGGCCCTTGTTCAAGGATACAATAGTTTATTGAATTGCTGCTCACAACACATCTTGTTCTTTCTCCAGCTGTTTATTTTTTATTAAGACTGGTATATAAAATGCAAATCTTCACTAAACGACCCCCACTGACTCCAACTATGACAACTATGAATAAAAGTATCAAATATATACCATATTTTCTGATCCATAAGACACACTTTTCCCCTAAAACAGCAGTGAGTCTAATGGAGCGAATACTAATGTGCACTTCCATTATAGAGGTGTCATCAGTATGCAGGAGTAGAGGCGAGTGTAGAGCTGCGCTGGCTGCACTCACTGCTCCCTGGTCTCCATCCGGGCACTGCACATGTTCCATACAGCGTCAGGTCACAGTGCAGTGCTAGGCTGGCAGAAAACCAGGTAGAGGTGCATATCAGCCCAGTCCAAAGCATGAAAGGCAAGGTCATTTCATTTCTTTTTTTTGTCTGATGAAGCTCGGGGGTCTGATCCGAGGAGTAATGGGGGTCTGATACAGAAGCCTAATGGAACTTGGGGGGGATCTGGTCCAAGGAGGAATGCAGGTCTGATCCAGAGGTCTAATCTAGTTTGGGGGTTTAATCTGAGGTCTGATGGAAAACATATTTTATTACTTATTTTCCTCTTCTATATCCTAGGTGTGTCTTATGGTCTGATGCGTCTTATGGAGAGAAATATACAGTATGTATTATTAATATTTTATAATAAAATGCACAGCTTGTTGCGTATTTACTTTCACAGGAATTTATGAAAGTTTGTACATTGTAATCATATAAACATGTTAGGTTCTGTCAATCTAAAGCCAGGTTCACATATCTGTTTAGTAACTTCAGCAGTCTGCTCTGGCAGAGGAAGAGACTACCGGAGTTACCATATCCGGCATAGCCAGACACTACCAGATCCCCATTCACTATAATGGGATATGGCGAGTTTCCTAAAGAGTGCTGCCATTTATGCTGGAAACGTGCTAGACCCTATTATGGCTATGCCAGATACAGTAACTCCAGTAGCTGTTCCTCTGCCAGAATGGACTACTGGAGTTACAAAACATAGATGTGAACGAACCCTTAGAAGTATATCTGTCAAAAAACAGTGTGAACTAGCAGGGCTGTGGAGTTGGAGTCAGTTTTGGGTGACTGGAGCCGGAATCACAGTTGATAATTTGGCTTCCTGACTGCTTAGTCGTGATGAATGGAGTGCGGTATTAGGCATAGCCAAATGTACAGATTCGTAGCTATGTCTGAAACCACGGTTTTACTAATGATCAGGGAAAAGTCAATCAATGTGTAATATTGCTGGTAAACCCATTTTACAGTGCTGTAATATCTTACAATATCTATGGTCCACCCCAAGAGTATATATAGGAATATATTCACATTTCTGGGACTGAAAATCAGTTCCATTAATCTAAATGGGGTCAATATGGCAGCAGGTCTATGGATTGCTGCAAGCCCTAACCCTTGTCTACAGTGGTTTCACACACACACAAAAAAAAAAAAAAGTTTTTCCTAGTGCTATTCCTGCCATGTATATATATATATATATATATATATATATATATATATATATATAGGTTATATGTAAGTTTTTCATCAGTTTCTGCTTCTTTTTTGGCTCAGTGGTGTTTTTCAGCATGTCTAGTTATAGTTTTTTTTGCATGCGTTTCCCACAGGCTTCTCTATAGGACTGAAAAAACACACATTTAAAAAAAAGCACACATAAAAATGTTTGAATAAAATAAAAATTCTCCCAGTAACCATTGTACAAATGCATGAAATTCATTGTGTTCTTTTAACAAGCAAAAAATTGTCTAAAAGAAACCTTGCACTTCTTTCATCAGAAATGTCTGCATACAAAATGCTATCAAGACCATTTTATTAGAGTTGTGAAATGCTCCATAAGCTTCCTACAGATTCACTTTCCAAGAATACATCACAAATCTGAGAAACCTTCGGTGCAGAAGGCTGCCACACTCGACTACACTCTGTTTGCTTTGTACGGTTGGATTTATTTGTGCAGCCAACACCTTTATTTAATGCTGTTTGTATAACTCAGCCATGCTACAAGGAAATTCATTTATATTACCAGAAAGATATATAACTGAATATAACGGCATGTAGATGCAGTATTACATCTCCTCTTACATTTTAGGTAATGTTAGTTTTAATTTTCCATGTCACTAACAAAATGTAAAAAATTCCTACAATCCTGCCTCACACACTAGGAACTAAACCTAATAGACTGACACTTCCAGTTCTGCAGAAATCACATTTCACCAGTTATCTCATTATCATGACAGGCCAGCGGGCAACATTACAATGAAGGACTGTGTGTGTGTGTATATATATATATATATATATATATATATATATATATATATATACACACATACACACACACACATACATACAGTGCCTTGCGAAAGTATTCGGCCCCCTGGAACTTTTCAACCTTTTGCCACATTTCAGGCTTCAAACAAAAAGATATAACATTTTACATTTTTGGTGAAGAATCAACAACAAGTGGGTCACAATTGTGAAGTGGAACGAAATTTATTGGATCATTTAAACTTTTTTTGTAATAATAAAACTGAAAAGTGGGGCGTGCAAAATTATTCGGCCCCCTTGCATTAATACTTTGTTGCACCACCTTTTGCTGCGATTACAGCTGCAAGTCGCTTGGGGTATGTCTCTATCAGTTTTGCACATCTAGAGACTGAAATTCTTGCCCATTCTTCCTTGCAAAACAGCTCGAGCTCTTTGAGGTTGGATGGAGAGCGTTTGTGAACAGCAGTTTTCAGCTCTTTCCACATATTCTCAATTGGATTCAGGTCTGGACTTTGACTTGGCCATTCTAAGACCTGGATACGTTTATTTTTGAACCATTCCATTGTAGATTTTGCTTTATGTTTGGGATCATTGTCTTGTTGGAAGATAAATCTCCGTCCTAGTCTCAGGTCTTTTGCAGAATCCAACAGGTTTTCCTCCAAAATGGTCCTGTATTTGGCTCCATCCATCTTCCCATCAATTTTAACCATCTTCCCTGTCCCTGCTGATGAAAAGCAGGCCCAAACCATGATGCTGCCACCACCATGTTTGACAGTGGGGATGGTGTGTTCAGAGTGATGAGCTGTGTTGCTTTTATGCCAAACATATCGTTTTGCATTGTTTCCAAAAAGTTGGATTTTGGTCTCATCTGACCAGAGCACCTTCTTCCACATGTTTGGTGTGTCTCCCAGGTGGCTTGTGGTAAACTGTAAATGAGACTTTTTATGGATATCTTTGAGAAATGGCTTTCTTCTTGCCACTCTTCCATAAAGGCCAGATCTGTGAAGTGTTCGACTGATTGTTGTCCTATGGACAGACTCTCCCACCTCAGCTGTAGATCTCTGCAGTTCATCCAGAGTGATCATGGGCCTCTTGGCTGCATCTCTGATCAGTCTTCTCCTTGTTTGAGATGAAAGTTTAGAGGGACGGCCGGGTCTTGGTAGATTTGTAGTGGTCTGATACTCCTTCCATTTCAATATGATCGCTTGCACATTGCTCCTTGGGATGTTTAAAGCTTGGGAAATCTTTTGGTATCCAAATCCGGCTTTAAACTTCTCCACAACAGTATCACGGACCTGCCTGGTGTGTTCCTTGGTCTTCATGATGCAGAACCCTGAGACTATCACAGAGCAGGTGCATTTATACGGAGACTTGATTACACATAGGTGGATTCTATTTATCTTCATCAGTCATTTAGGACAACATTGGATCATTCAGAGATCCTCAATGAACTTCTGGAGTGAGTTTTCTGAACTGAAAGTAAATGGGCCGAATAATTTTGCACGCCCCACTTTTCAGTTTTATTATTACAAAAAAAGTTTAAATGATCCAATAAATTTCATTCCACTTCACAATTGTGACCCACTTGTTGATTCTTCACCAAAAATTTAAACTGTTATATCTTTTTGTTTGAAGCCTGAAATGTGGCAAAAGGTTGAAAAGTTCCAGGGGGCCAAATACTTTCGCAAGGCACTGTATATAGATAGATATATATACATACACACACAGGATCCACCATTCACAGTAGGTGATGGTTAAAACTTATATACTCCCCCTCCCTGCACAAACCATGCCTAAAAAACTCCATATACGTCTCCTATTGTCGTCTGTGGTCCATGTGGCTGCTGTAAAGCATATCTCTTATTGCAGTTAGCAGCAGCTTAAGTAAGATGCCCCAATAATCAAGTACAGACAGGAGAATTAAAAAATCTACAATTGGAAAATAAAAACAGATTAGACATGAAGAATATTTGTCTTGTTCTAATTTGTAAAAATGGTGATATATTCCCTGTAAAGGGGGATTGGTGGCATATCGCTAGGATATGGGACCCGCTCCTATGTTCACAAAGGGCCCCTGAAGTGCCCTCCATTCATTGCTATAGGAGTTCTGAAACCAATGGCAAATTGTGTGTACAACAAGGCCAGTGATTGTCTACATTGGTCATGTGTTGTCAACGTGACGTCACCGCTATAGCCAGGCAAACAGGGCCTGACTGGGAGAACCAGAGCTCTGAGAGGGATCTATCAGGTTAGAACTGGTAAGTACTCACCCGTTCTGTATTGAAGGCAGAGCTTGAGGTTTGTCCAGGTTTCTTCTTAAAACTGGGCAACCCCTTTTAAGAAAGACAGAATGGGAGCCTCTTGTACAGTGAGTGTCTCCATTCTGTGTCATACAGCCAAGTCCCAAGTAGGGCACCCTTGTCTATCAAGTCCATATACCCTAATAGGATATGTGGACAAAGGTTGTCCCCATGAGATAATCAACTGTGATTAAGTGTAAGAATGAGTGTCTTCATCTGCACTGGGCTGCATCCTCTGAAGATTTTACATTTGCAGCTCTCTAATCCTGCCAAATACTGAGATCACATGGCGATTAGAACAGTCCTGAGACCCTCTTGTGATTTCACTTCGTCAGTAAGCAGGGCGCTGAGGATTGTATATGTGTCAAAGGGAGAAAAGTGAAGCGTAGCTCTACGTAATATGTACTCTGCTTATTCTCCTGCAGCGAGTGCTCTTCTACATCCAGGTCTGAAGTACAAAGAGAACTGTTCTAGTTCTGAAAGCCAAGGAACGCAGCATTCATCACCAGCGTATAACAAGTCAATGAAATACCGGGAATAGCAGAGAGCTCATAAGGTCACCACCGGCGTGCTGCCTGGAGCAGAACTGATTCTCAGCTGAATGAATTGTCAACTTCTACTATGGATAGGCTATAAATCACCTCTGGGACCTGCTCCTATCTCCAGAACAAGGCCTTCAAGTGCATGGAGTGCAAACAGCGGAAGTGGTGAACGAAAAGGTTGCTCCATTTGCGTGGCAGTAACTCTACTTACTACTGTGGAACTTCAAAAAAAAGTACTATATCAGTGAATGGAAAGAACCTGCACATAAGTGGTGCTCTCCAGTCTTGAGAGGTGGGACCAACCCCAATCAGATGTTTATGGCATATGCCATCAATAAGCTATAAATGTCCCAGAGGGGACATCCCCTATAAAGAGTTTGTGCAGCGTCATCAATATCAGATCAGCAGTGGTCCGACTCCTGGCAGCCCCGCCAATCAGCTGTTTGAAGAGGCTGAGGCGCTCGTGCGAGCGTTGTGTCCTCGTCAGTGCTTACCTGCTTGTGGCGGTGCACTTGAATGAGAGAGGAGGCTGTAATTACAATGCACCACCACTGCAAACTAGATTGCATGCAGGTAAACGAAGAGGACGCAGTGCTGCAGGTTCTTCGAAAGGCTGATGCAGGGAGTCATACCCTCACCAAACTGATAGTGATGATCTATTCTTAAGTACGGGTTCATTTATTATAACCCAACGGAATTGTGCATTAAGAATTCCGTAAATATAATGTTTCCTTTTGCTGCGTGAATAACCGGACTGTAAAGCCTCATTCACACGTCCGTGTCCATGCTCAAATCCGTGAGCAGGTGGTCAGTGAGGCATCCGTGAAGAGATCCATGTTGGATCCGTGGGTCCGTGTTTTGCCATCTGTGTTGCATCCGTGTTTCACTGACACTGAACACTTGAAAAATAATTTTCAAAGCATCTCTTCTTAATGATCTGTGAAACACAGATGCAACACGGATGGCATCCGTGGTTTTCACGGACCCAAAGACTATAATGGGCGTGAGGGATCCGGGAACACGGATCAAGATAGGACATGCATCCGTGCTAAAAAAAAAACGGAACCACGGTCCGTGATGAAACACTGATGTCTGAATACACACATTCAAATGAATGGGGACGTGTGCTATCCGTGGAGAACACATACAGGACACATCCGTGAAACACTGACGTGTGAATGAGGCTTAACTCACAGGGATGCAGAGGACATCAAAGTATTCATTTACTACCCATTATGATCCATTATAGAGCGGCACAGGCAGTAATCCTCATTAATCCATTCTCTCCCATCTGTGGTGTTCACTCCTAGCGCGCCCTAGTATCTGATATATCATGTCAACACATAGGGAGGAGTTTCCAGCCACAGAATAGGCCACAAATGTTAAGAGTGCTAGAGCCCGAAATCACTAGAACAGGGACCAGAGTCCCCCATGATGAATTTGTAGAGTAGAAGCAAAACCATATAAATGCGTGCAGCAATAACACATCATTTTTACATGTGGCTTTAAGGCAACGTCTCATGCACATGACTGTTTTCTTCAAATAGTGGATCCACAAAATACGGAGGCAGTCCGTTTCCCGGCCGCATTTTTTTTGCTGATCCACTGACGTCAGTGCTACACATTTTGCAGACATAGTCTATCTTTTAAGGAACAGACATATGGATACAGAAGGCACATGGATGATCTGTGTGCGTTCCACATCCGTATGTCTGTTCCACAAAAAGATAAAGTCAATGGGTTCACAAAAATGGAGATGAAACATGGACAGTATCCGCAATTTGTAGATCAAAAAATATATACGGTCATGTGCACGAGGCCTAATGGAGAGGCTCTGTAGTATGAATGGAGTCTGTGATTTTCATATCCATAGGGCGCCCCTTTCATAGATGACACCCCCAGAGGCAACATTATAGGAGTTGAAGTCTGAAGGCTTAAAGGAGCTGTAGCCACTTTCCTTCTGGAAATCAGTAGTAGACAAAGTTCACAGAATACAATGATAAGCTATTTCAGGAGACATATTTTGGGTGGATTCTCCTTTAAGAAGTCAGTTCTCAATTACATGACGGCCTGGCTGCTCCCCTGACAAGTGACACATAAAGATTGGTATCCAGGAGAGAAGACCACAGCACTGTGTCATGACACGTAGTCGCTGTGTCCTATATTCTGAATGCCGGGTTTTATCGTTACTTACTATAAACTGCGAGTTTTCATTGGAAGCTGAAACCTTTCTGACAATCTTCTGATCTAAGAAAGAAGACGCTACACAAGTGACCAACACTGTACCAGTCCTGAATTACCTATGGCCAGTACTCAGCATGTACCCAGCAAACTGTACCTGTCCATTATAAAGACTACCTTGTATACTGTACCAAACCGTCACAGGAACAACATGCCAGTCCAGAAAAGAGTCCATTATATCCAACATATCATACTCTGTATACACACTGTGTACAGTACCAGACCATTATAAATAACGTACAAAACACCCTGTACTGTACTTCATAACCTGTGTACAATACTCAGTATATACCCTGTGTACTGCACCGGACTATTATAACCAGTGTACAATACCCAGTATATACCCTGTGTACTGCACCGGACTATTATAACCAGTGTACAATACCCAGTATATACCCTGTGTACTGCACCGGACTATTATAACCAGTGTACAATACCCAGTATATACCCTGTGTACTGCACCGGACTATTATAACCAGTGTACAATACTCAGTATATACCCTGTGTACTGCACTGGACCATTATAACCAGTGTACAATACCCAGTATATACCCTGTGTACTGCACTGGACCATTATAACCAGTGTACAATACCCAGTATATACCCTGTGTACTGCACCGGACTATTATAACCAGTGTACAATACCAGTATATACACTGTGTACTTGCACCGGACCATTATAACCAGTGTACAATACCCAGTATATACCCGTGGTACTGCACTGGACCATTTATAACCAGGTACAAACCCCAGTATATACCCTGTGTACTGCACTGGAACCATTATAACAGTGTACAAATACCCAAGTATATACCCTGTGTACTGCCCTGGACCATCTATAACCTATGTACAATCCTCAGTATATACCCTGATAGTACTGCCAACCGGACTATTTATAACCAGTGTACAATACCCAGATATATACCCTGTGTACTGCACTGGACCATTATAACCTGGTGTTACAATACTCAGTCATATACCCTGTGGTACTGAACCGGACCTTTATAACCAGTGTACAATACCCAGGTAATATACCCTGTGTACTGCACTGGAACCATATAACCAGTGTACAAATACCCATATATACCCTAGTGTACTCACCGGACCTATTATAAACCAGTGTACAATACCCAGTATATACCTGTGTACTGCACTGGGACCATTATAACCAGTGTACCAATACCCAGTATATACCCTGTACTGCACTGGACCATTATCAACCAGTTGTACAATACCCAGTATATACCCTGTGTACTGCACTGGACCATTATAACCAGTGTACAATACCCAGTATATACCCTGTGTACTGCACCGGACTATTATAACCAGTGTACAATACTCAGTATATACCCTGTGTACTGCACCGGACCATTATAACCAGTGTACAATACTCAGTATATACCCTGTGTACTGCACCAGACTATAATAACCAGTGTACAATACCCAGTATATACTCTGTGTACAGCACCAGACCATTATAACAAGTGTACAATACTCAGTATATACCCTGTGTACTGCACCTGACTATTATAACCAGTGTATAATACTCAGTATATACCCTGTGTACTGCACCGGACTATTATAACCAGTGTATAATACTCAGTATATACCCTGTGTACTGCACCGGACTATTATAACCAGTGTATAATACTCAGTATATACCCTGTGTACTGCACCAGACTATTATAACCAGTGTACAATGCCCAGTACATACCCTGTGTACTGCACTGGACCATTATAACCAGTGTACAATATTCAGTATATACCCGTATACTGTACCAGACTATTATAACCAGTGTACAATACTCAGTATATACCCTGTGTACTGCACCAGACTATAATAACCAGTGTACAATACTCAGTATATACCCCATATACTGCACCGGACCATTACAACCAATGTATAATACTCAGTATATACCCTGTGTACAGCACCGGACCATTATAACCTGTGTACAATACTCAGTATATACCCTGTATACTGTACCAGATCATTATAACCTGCTTACAATAACCAGTATATACTCCATATACTGTACCAGACCATTAGAACCAGTGAACAATACTCAGTATATACCCTGTGTACTAATGGTACTCTGTATCAGTCCATTATTACTAATGACCCCCACCCACATGTACATGACCCTCTGCCATACCCAGTGCATTCTTCCAGCACACTGACGGGACAGATAAGTGGCACATCAGACAGTGTTCACACACAAGTAGGTCGCAGTCGCTCCCAGCACCCATGTACACACAGCAGTCCACCCCGGTCAGTGAAGCAGAAGCTAAGTTCCTGCAGTCAGCCCCTCGCTCCCGTCCCCCCAGTATCGGCATTCCGTGCCCCCCGTACCCACCATCTCCTCCCACACCGGGCTCCGGCCGCTGTAGGACGGATATGTGTGCTCCATCATCCCCCCAGGAAGTCTTAGAAGGTGTAAGGAAGAAACAAGGATCGGACGGTCCCGGGAAGTGTGCGGGAGGCACAATGCCTAGTGCTGCCCCGGGCTCCCGGCAGTGGTGGCAGAGCTCCGGGCACAGCGCTCCTTCCTTCCCCGCCTGGGTGCTCTCAGCTCGGTGCTATTAGCGCCTCGCTCCGTGCTTCCCGCTCGTCCACAGCTTCCTCCAGTGTGAGGTGACACTCCTTCTCCTCATCTTCCCTAGTGTGAAGCGGCGGCGGCTGCTGCTGCCTTTTCCCTCCTCCTGCTCCACCCCGCCCCGCTCCAGTCCCGACCGCCGTCTGCCCGCTCTCCTCCGCCCTGACACCACCACATAGTAGTACCAGAGGGGAGAGCACTCAGCGTGACCTGTCTGTATGTACTGCTGGCTGCACACACTCAGAAAATAGACATTGAGTTTATTGGGTCAGCTCATATGGTGTTCTGAGGAGATGTTCACACTGAGCGTTAGTGCCAGTCCTCTGAATTGAGTCGCAGAAGTTTCTGTGTGACCAATTGTGCCAAAACACTGGTCTGAAAGCAACTGTAATCCCTCTGGGTATGAGACAAAATGTGGAGGATCCAAGCTTATGTACCCATCAATATTAAAGAGATGGCCCACCTTGGACATTGGGGTCATATCGTTAGGATATGCCCCCAGTGTCTAATAGGTGGGGCTCCCACCTCTGGGACCCGCACCTATTCTTAGAATGGAGGCTGCAAAGTGCAGCAGGGTGACTGCCCTCCATTGATGTCTACGGGACTGTCAAAAATATGCTCAGCGTGCTCTCCTGCACTTCTAAGGATAGGTGTGGGACCCCACCTATCAGATATTGTCCAAGATTGGCCAAATCCTTTAATGTGTTTGTTCACACATCAGAGAGTCAGTGGCAAAATCCTGAGGACATGCACTACTTTGGTCCGTGATGTGGACCAAACGCCCATTAAAGTCTATGGGTCCGTCAAAAGCCGCTGACACCGTTTTGGATGGCATCCATGCTCTGGAAATTTAAGGGGCTATCTTGGAAGTGTTATTGATGACCTGTCCTCAGGATAGGTCATCAGTATCACATTGGCTAGGGTCCAAGTCCTGGCATTCCCACCGATCAGCTCTTTCAGGAATCCACAGTGTTCACCGGAGCACCAAACACAGCGCCATACGTTGTTTAATGGCAGTGCTTGGTATTGCAGCTCAGCCCCATTGACTAGGCCACGTGACCAATGTGCAGTGATGTCACTGGCCTAGGAAGAGGCCTAAGTGCCACAGCTTTTTCTAACAGCTAATCAGTGGGATGCCAGGAGTCAGACCCCCGCCGATCTGATATTGATGACCTACCCTGAGAGCAGAAAACAGACACAGGCCAAACACGGATTCTTCACGGATGAAACACGGACTGATTTTCCATGCACATCAGACACAGATATGTGAACAAGGCCTAAGGAGTCTCTTTTTTAAAGGCAAACATGTTGCTAAACATGAAAGGGATATTTCAAGATCAGCATAATGATGGACTGCCCTCGTGTAGGTACAGTGGGCTCTTCAATCTTTACATCAGTCCACCTACCTGCATGCTTCACTTGAATGGGACAAAACTGTAATAACCTGCACTGCCACCTGTAAGTAATGGACCAAAGTAATCAATAAGATGGACAGAGTCTAAACGGTTGCCGCAGATGGATCCAGACCCATGGGGTTCCGTGCCTCCGTTCCCCGCCACAGACCCGTATTGCAGACCCATTCACATGCATGGCCAGGCAACGGCCATGTGCATGAGCCCTAAAGATGTGACCGATGCTGGATGATAAGCCCCCATGCACATCACTGTCTCTGTATTGTGGTCTGCAAAACACAGATGTGATTCAGTTGCCGTCTGCATTACAATTGCAGACCCTTTGTTTTCAACGGGTCCAATGTGTTCCGCATTGTGTGGATATAGTCTATCTTTTTGCAGAACACATACAGATCCAGAAGACACGTGGATCATCCTTGTACTTTCTACATTCATATGTCCGTTCCTCAGAAAAATAAAACATGTCTTATACTTGTGTACAAAATTTGGACTGCAGATCCATTGATGTCAATGGGTCTGCAAAAAAATGTGTATGCAACACGGACCGCATCCGTGATTTGTGGACTAAAAAACGGATATGGTCGTGTGCATGAGGTCTAATGTCATACCCCAAAGTGGTGTTACCATTCCTACACCCTAATACTGTCATTGATAACCTATCAATAATTTCATCTGTGTATTGATTTCAGGTCCTCCAACATTGTACATTCCTAAGTAACTATTATTTCTTGTATTACATGTAATGTGCCTGGTTCACCAGCAGGTGGCAGCGGATATATGGAAGAGAGATCTTTAGATAGAATGGAACTTACCATTCCATTCTCCCCCTTGTTGGACAGAAGTGGGCTAGTCTTGCTTCCTACCAAGGGAAGGGCTGCATGAAGTTTTAGTTTAGTTGTTCTAGGCCTGTAATGGCTAACCTCCAGCACTCCAGCTGTGGTAAAACTACGACTCCCAAGATCCCCCCTTGCTTGGCTGTTCTCAAAATTCCATATAAATGAATGGAGCATGCTGGGAGTCGTAGTTTTACCATAGCTGGAGTGCCGGAGATTAGCCATGACTGTTCTAGGCTAGTGTTGGAAAAAGAAGTGTCAAGATGTAGCAGGGAGGGGAAGGTTCCCCATCCTGCAACAGGAGTCTCTCCGGAGGAAGGCAGCTTATAGAGCACCCTGACTCCTTTCAGATTAAGAGACATAGTATTACGATGGGGTCAACAGCCAAAGGCACCAGACTCCAAAGGTACCAGAATCACAGCAGAGTCCAGCTACCAGACTAAAGCTGAGTTTAGCACAGCAGAGAAGTAGAATATTCAAGTTTGCCTGCCAGTTATCCCAAAACCTGCTGGAACCAAGAGATAGTCTGAATATTGGATGGATGCAAGTTTATTCCAGTAAAGCTGTTGAACTTTATAAAGTCTGGACTCGACTTCCAGCTCCACCATTACTCTCCCCTTTATTGCTTCGGAGCCTAATCCTGGGGAGCGACAGTATCCAGGTAGGAGCACCACGACACACACAGAGACTATTAAGGGTGCACCACACCACTCGGTCTTCCTATAAACCTGGGACACTATTGGCCCTGGGGGGCAGCACGTTGCATTAACTCTGGCACACCTTTAGACTGTCTAGTCTAAGTTTATTCCACCCATTAGGTGGTTTTCTTTGTACTAGAATTGTGTGCCTGAATTTTGGTAAGTTTGATAAGTAACTACTTACTTTGGTGAGTGAGACTAAGTCGCAAACGTTGGTGCAAGTGACATTTTGCTGTGTTACACCACCCTCAGTAATTATCAGTGTGTGCCATCATGATGGTACATTCATGATACATTCCTCCATTTCAAATGGTAGACACTTTGCTAATGCGACTTTCTTCACTTTTGATTTAGGAATTTTTTTCCCTAAAGTGGGGAAAATTGGCTTCTACCTCACAGGTTTTTTTTTTGCCTTCCTCTGGATCAACTTGCAGGATAACAGGCCGAACTGGATGGACAGATGTCTTTTTTCGGCCTTATAAACTATGTTACTATGTTATTTGCTCATATGCTTCTTCACTTTGATTTGCTAAACCAAGGGACCGTGCACACAGCACAATCTGTGAACACGCTGCCTGTATAGTCCAATGTATAGAGGTGGTCTGCACTACTCTGACTAAATGCATATTTAAACAAGCACAACCCCTCCATGTAGGCATCTTTACACAGAAACAGTATAGAATGCCACTCCAATGAATTCTCAAACCACTGATCACACAGATTGTTGCCAGTCACTCTTAGCAGTACAATACCACTGCCTCACATCACTCAGTGAAAACTAGTAAGTTCCATTATCTCAGAAAATGTTTTCATACTCAAGTAGACAACTTATTATTCTGTAGCAGCAAGGTCAGGCAGAGACATACAGCATTGTAAATCATTAGAATGTATGTGGTCCTGTAAAGCGAGCAGTGTCTATATCGGAAAACTGCACTCCCACTCGAAAACTGCACTCATCTGAAAGAAGCCTAGGCAGGAGTAGAGATGCAGGGTCTGGCGAATGATGGAGACAATTACTAGGCTGTGGTTTGCAATAAATAAAGTCTTTCTTTACTGAATTGATGAGAAGAGCAAAAGTACATATAGCAGCAAAAGGCACAGTTCCAAGGTAGATCACAGTTCAATCCTCTCTGAAGAGCACTGTAGAAGCAACAATGACTATTACTCCAGTATTCTATATTCTTCCCAAAATCCACAAATCACTCATAAATCCACCAGGAAGACCAATTGTCGCTTCCACAGATTCCATCCTTGCTCCGCTATCTAAATTCCTCGAAAAGATTCTCACACCAATCACCAGAGACACTAGATCTTTCATTCTAGACACCGGACATTTTTTAGATATACTCAGACAATTACCCAGAATACCAACCAACAGCCTTTTAGTTACTTTAGATGTCAACAGTCTATATACATCCATCACTCATGAATTAGGCATTCAAGCAGTAGAACAGCATCTTCTCACTTCACAGACATTGACAGCTGATTCCATAGATCTATGCCTTGAATTACTCACCATAGTTCTCACAATTTCTTTCTATTTGGAGACACTTACTACGCCCAGAGACGGGGTACCGCAATGGGGGCTCATGTAGCCCCTCCTTACGCTAATCTCTATATGGCCCAGTTCGAAACTAGTTATATCTACACGAACAATCTTTTTCAACAGTTTGCCTTATGTTGGCATCGATACATCGATGACATTTTCTGCATTTGGACAGGCCCCACCTCCACTCTTACATTATTTGTCAACTACATCAACCAAGTACGTCCCGAACTTCAATTTACCTTACAATATGATCCACACTCCATCAGCTTTTTGGACACTCTTGTACAACTTGACATTACAGGCAACATCTCTACGGACCTATACACGAAACCCACTGATAAAAACTGTCTTCTACATTATTCCAGTTGTCATCCTATAAACACTAAAAAATCTCTCCCTAAATCTCAACTTACACGAGTCCACCGTATTGTTTCCAATCCACAAAACAAAGAAATCCAATTGTCAAAAATGAGGGATAAATTTCGCAACAGAGGTTATCCTGAACCGTTGCTCACACCAGACATTAATTCTAAAACCTCACCAACAACCAAATCACACAGAATAGCTTTTGTTCATACATACCATCCAGTCATCTACAAAATTCAGCAAGTCATACGCAAACATTGGCCACTACTCAACAAAACCCACCCTCATATCATTGAATTCCAAAATCCAGTTTTAATGTGCCTGAAACGACCCAAGAACCTCCGAAACCATTTAATCAAGGCTGACATAGGCAGTCAAATTAAGATTCCACAACAAACATTTCTCAACACTAAAAGAACTGGCACCTTCCCCTGCCTTCATTGCTCCTGTTGCAGTAACATTTTGAAGGGCAATACAATACACCACCCCCGCTCAGGTAAACCTTATTTCATTAAAGACTTTTTTTCCTGCGATTCCAAATTTGTGGTATACCTCATAAAATGTCCCTGCGGACTACTATATGTCGGTGAAACTACCCAAACGATACGAGACAGAATCGTACACCATAAATCAACCATTAGGTGCCAAAAGATATGGCTTCCCTTGCCGGAACATTTCAAGAAAGCGGGCCACAATCTGGCCCAATTGAAATTTCAAGTAATAGAACAAGTTCAGCGACCGAGACGAGGTGGTAACCACATCGGAATTCTGAAGAAGAGAGAATCCTTCTGGATACACACACTTGACACCCTCCATCCAAATGGACTTAATCGGGAATATGATATATTCCCCACTTGAAGGCACAAAAGAGGGGATCTGATTACCCTATCGTACTATATAGACTTTAGTTGATGTTCTGACAATTATCTTTTATAATGTTCTGTTTATTCTTCTTTATTTCAGACTCGTTGAAGCACTTCCATATTGAAAAGGTAGTATCGGGTCACTGGTCATGCCACTTTCATCTTCTATCTTCTCTTCTCTCTTATACAGCCTTTTTCTCACCATACTCTCACCTAGTTTCTCATACACACTTTGCCACTTAGCTTACATTTGTTCCATCTCTTACATTGTTCTCCTCTCTTATACAGCCTTTTCTCACCATACTCATACTAGACTTTACATACACACTTTCCCACTTTGCTGACAGTCTTTCCATCTCCCACATTTTTCTATTACTTTTATCATTACCTTCCCTTTTTCATACCATAATATAGATAACGCAGCCATCGATTACAGATATACGTAAGCGCGCCCATTTCAAAGATGGCGCCCGCTACCCAAAACATGTGCATGTAGTAGCGCCCTTTTGCAATATGGCGCCCGTTATTCAAACGTCCTACCGCGCATGCGCAACCTGAACCAAGATGGCCGCCGCCATTGTTCCGGTTTCCGGACGACATGGCCCTCCCTGTGCACTCTGTATACTATTTATAGCGCTTCCGCCGATCACACTATACAGCTCTGCCAAGCCTGCGTTCATACCCTCACATGGTAAGCCTTTTTTCTTTCTGATTTTCATTTTCCTACATGCCTCCGCTGTATCCACCATACTATTTTGTCCATACCTGCACATACTGCTCATTACCTTCTCGTTTCTCTTCACTTTTTTATTACTCTGGCGTGACCAGCCTCCTGTGGCCCCAGCTAACCACACTATCATCCCTTACTCAGCTATTAACTCAGTATCTTCTCTAACTCTTGAGACAGTCTCTTACTCAGCTGTTATCTACCCTTCTTTGATAATTTGAGATATATATATATATATATCTTACACAATCTGACTTATCTACTAGCTAATAATATGTTTTTGAATACTAATAAATCCTCTCCTTTATTTGCAGCGTTTGACTGAAAAAGGTCTAAATTGACCGAAACGTCTCTACAAAAACGCAATACTCATATATCCTTTATTTCTATAGAGCTGTATATCAATTTATGACTCACAAGCTCCCAATGGGACCTTGTTCCAAATAAAACCCTAATTGCATATCATTCAAGAGAGTGCGTGATTTTCTATAACCATAAGAAGCAACAATGATGGTAGCTGCAGCACTCCCTTGCTCTCCTTCTCTAAAAAAATCTTGAGTCTTTCAGCAGAACCTCAGACATGCAATAACGTTCTTATTAACTTCTGCATTTCCTGGACTGAGGGGTGCAGTACTTAGATACGGCTGGCCACTCTACGTCAAAGTGTGGGGGGTGTTTAACAGTATTCCCTCTCCATAGCAGCAAAGCCGTTGTGCCACAAACTTGCACAATTCTTGCTGTCTGAGTCCAATGCACAGCCTTGTGGATTCTAATCCTTCTAAGATGTCTGGTCACTTTCCTTCAGGAGTACTTAGGTAGCAGAGTTGCTTCCCTGGCAGCTGTAGTCTCAGAGGCAGAGGTTGTCTGAGCTTGGACCTAGTCCATGTAGGATCTCTCCACATATGTGTCTCTCCTGTAACTTCTCCTTAGACTAGACTCTACAGTAAACTACTAATCAGGAGGGCAGAACCAGTCCATCACCTGGCAACCTAAAAGTGGTCTGACAATTGGTTAAGTGTTAGTTTGCCAATACAGGGCAACACAATAAATCTTGAAGGAGTTTTCTGAGATATTTTTATTGATGACCTTTACTCAGGATAGGTCAATATCAGATAGGTGGGGGTGCGGCACCCCAGCAATTAGCTTGATTAGCTGGTTGAAGGGAAGGCCATGCGCTGTGCCAGTGCAGCCTTCCCTTCATTCTTTACCTGCTCACCGTCGACATTGCAGCGGTGAGCAGATGTAATCACAAGTAGCCCTCACATTCACATCAATGGGATGGCTCATTCCTATACAAGTCTCTTCAACCAGCTGATCGGTGTCGTACCGGGTGTGGGATATTGATGACCTATCCTGAGGATAGATCATCAATAAAAAGATCTTGGAAAACCCTTTTAACATTTAATTTTAGAACATAGTATTAACTCTTTTGGTATTAGTTACCTCTTTTCAGTAGTACTCTGGGGTACTGTGGGTAGAATTTTTTGTGGGACAACCTTTTTAGTGCACTTTTAGCACCTACCTTTCTTTTGGTTTACAAGAACGTATTAATTTCTTATCTACAGGTGAAGCCCCAAATATTTTACTAGACCTATTCACCTAGTAATCACCATACCTTTATTATATCATTTTAAATATATTGTATAAAGTATAGATTAGAGATTAAAAGCTGATGCTGTGCTGTATGTAACTGTGTGCATTCCTAAAACTGAAGAATGTCTTTGAGTTCCCATTTCCATTAACTAAAATAATGACCGTGTCAGTGACTCAGTGACATGATGTCTTTGCTGAGAGGGATTAAACTTGATTAATTTGATTTGGCAGCAGCTTTACAGACAGCAGCGAAAGATAGGAATATATGTGCAGTAAATCCGGCAGAATACCTTGTTTCACAGAACCACTGAGAATAATCATTTTGATGTTTTTGATCACAAAAGCGAGAATAAATCCCAAAAGAAAGAGTTTTAGAATGATTTCTCCGATTCATTCTCATATAAAATACCTAGTTATCCAGAAACCCCATGCAATTAACATATCAGAAATCAGCTTTGGGAATTACGTACTCGTGCGCTAAAATTGATAATTGAGAGTCTCATAATAAACTGAAGGTTGATTAGAAAACATGGACTCGTGGAGTTTCCTGGTTACTGATGTTATTTGCGATGCACTAGGAATAGGTAAGGTAAAAATTGGTTTCTATTTCCCATGGGAACTCACAAAGGTAATCAGAAAGTCCGAAAGCAATAGACAGTATTTAATGTAAACAAGGAACCTCTTCTAATATAAAAAGGAATGATCGGGTCATGATTAAAACATCTGAACCAGGACGGCCCATCAAGTGACCTATAGTCCCCTCATGGCCATACTTCTTGGGGAACGATAGCCTCTGATGGATCACTTTAAAAAAATTTAAGCGGCTCTGTCACCAGATCAGTCTTATTAAATCAAGCACATAGCCTGGTAGGGATGATCTTGGCATTTAAAATCATACCTTCCTCCGCGCTGTCGGTGCCACGGTTGTTGATAAAATCATACTTTTATTCCTTTGCTGGCAGGCAATTTCAAGCACCAGGAAGCAGGCTTTTTTCAGAACAAGCACCGCTGTGTGATGCCTACCGATGTCTAAACACACACACACACACACCCTCCCCTTGATTGACAGTGCTAGAGTACGACTTCGACTTGGTCTAGTGCTGTCAATCAAGAGGAGGGGATGCTTAGGCATCGGTAGGTCACATAGCAGGGCCCATATTAAAAAAAATGCCTCCTGGTGCTCAAAATTGGCTGCCAGCAAAGGAATAATAGTATGGTACAATTTTATCAACAATTGTGGAGCCGAAAGTAAGGAGAAAGGTATAATTTTATACTACAGGACCACCCCTACCAGGCTATGTGCCTGGTTTAATAGGGGTGGGGTGATCAGAGCTGAACCCAGACATATCCGCATTTTCACCCAGACAGCCCCCCTGATATGAGCATTGGAGCATTTTATGCTCCGATGCTCTCCCTTGCCCTGCACTGTATTGTGCTGGGCAAGGGTTTTTTTGTTTACACTGGTACACTGTTAGGCAGAGGCTTCTACCTAGCAGTGTTCCCAGTAACGATACCAGCTCTGATGGGCCAGCTTTAGCGCTGCCTTAGCCATTTTACAGGCTAGGGCAGCCCTAAAGCCCGCCCATTAGTGCCGGTGGCATCATTGGGCTCACTGCTAGGCAGAAGCCACCGCCTAGCTTACCCGTGGAGAGCCTAGAACGTCACCGGATCTCCAGACAATGCTTTTGCTCTGCACAACTGAGTGCAGGGCAAAGGAGAGCATCGGATCATCAAATGCTCTGATGTTCGTATCAGGGGGACTGAAAATACATGAAAATGGGGATATGTCCGGGTTCAGCTTTGGACCCGGACAACCCCTTTAACTGTTAACAATAAAGGTTCTGACATGTTCAAAGCTTGTGTCGAAATCTCCTCCTGTTCCATTACTTTGTCTTGTGTTTTCCTTACTATGTGTCACGAACCAGCAGCAGGTGTGGACCCACTGTGCCTCGCGCCCTACCTCCTCTAAGGGCGTTGTTTAGGTGAAACCCCTCGATCTTCACAAATACCCCTGATGGTGGGAATAGACTTTCCGAGGGGAACACCAGGTCGCTACCTCCTGAGGAGGGTCGGGACACGAGGCAGCTGGTCCAGGGGGACCAGGAGATACCTGCGAAGGTACCAGTGGTACAGCGGTGGTCAACAGGCCGGGTCGAATCCAGGAGAGGCAATACAGGACCGAAGGATGAGGCAGAGGTAGAGTCAGACGGGCAATGGGTCAGGGCAGGCGGCACAGGAACGAGTCAGGCAATCCAGGTCGGCAACGGGAAGGTCAATGCAGGCAGGCAAGGATCAGGCAGTTAGCGGAGTCTGGTACACAAGCGGGAGTCAGAGCACAGGAGCATAAACTGGAACAACGCAAAATAGGGACCGTGACACTGAGGCATCTTGGGAGAGGGCTGAGCAACTTAAATAGGTCCAGGGTTGGTCAATGAGGACACGTGACCAACCCACATGACCTAGCATGGTCACATGATCAAAGCACATGATCAAAAAGCGCCAGCCCAGTGGAAGTGAAGTAATTCAGGGCTGGATGGAAACTCTGGAGCGGTTCATGGTGCAACAGCAGTACACAGCGAGAGCTCAGGACTGCAGCAGTGAATGAAAACCACAAGCAGCAGCTCACCGCTGGACACAACGCCCAGAAACGACAGCGGTAAGCTGGGGTACAGCGGCGCACAGCAGCCGCTGTTACACTACGTTAGCAACTTACGTAACATACCTGTTCTTCTTCAAACAATAAGTACGTAAGTAGTCGTCATAGAGTCACCAAGGCTTCTTAGAAATGCATAGCTTCTCTACTCTCTTCAGGTTACTTTCACATTTGCGGTGTATATTACGGCACTGCCGGATGCAACCTGAATACCCGCCTACCCCATTAATGGGCTCCCGCAAAGATCCAGCTGCATTCCAGAAAAAATGCAGAGAATCGCACCCCTCTCTGTGTCCTCAGATCATGACAATCATTTTTACACAACACAAACATAAGTAACCTGAAAAATACCTCCATGTAAAGCTCTCATTCAATACCTGGAGATTTGCTCTAAATAAATACAACTGTGATGGGATAATGTATGCACTTGTAGTAAAACTGGACGGATCATCTGCATTATTAAAGGGGCTAACCAATGCTGTGTTTGCACTGGTCCTGACCAGAGGCGTAGCTAGAGGTTCAGCACGGGGGGGGGGGGGGGGCGAGACATACTTCAGTGGGCCCCCCACTTAGTGGCTTCCCAAACGCACGTTTCCAACTTCACAGGCACATACTACTAGTTGTGGTTATAATACTGTATTAGAAATATGACTGTATAAACTGCTAGATCATCTATGCTGTTAAGTACAGTACAATAGACTTTCTACATACCCTAGTGTAAATACTCTACCATATAATGCAGTAAAATATAGGAGTAATAGGAGTAAAAAACAAGGGGACTCCTATGTTAAAGGAAACCTGTCCCCAGTTTTTACATCACTAAACTAACAGTCCCCTGCCCCCATCAGACCTCAGATCAGCGTATTGTGCCTCCATCAGACCTCAGATCAGCGTATTGTGCCCCATCAGACCTCAGATCAGCGTACTGTGCCCCCATCAGACCTCAGATCAGCGTATTGTGCCCCATCAGACCTCACATCAGCTTACTGTGCCCCCATCAGACCTCACATCAGCTTACTGTGCCCCCATCAGACCTCAGATCAGCCTACTGTGCCCCCATCAGACCTCAGATCAGCCTACTGTACCCCCATCAGACCTCAGATCAGCCCACTGTGCCCTCATCAGACCTCAGATCAGCCTACTGTGCCCCCATCAGACCTCATATCAGTGTATTGTGCCCCATAAGACCCCAGATCAGTGTATTGTGCCCCCATCAGACCTCACATCAGCCTACTGTGCCCCATCAGACCTCAGATCAGCATATTGTGCCCCATCAGACCTCAGATCAGAGTATTGTGCCCCATCAGACCTCAGATCAGCGTATTGTGCCCCATCAGACCTCAGATCAGCGTATTGTACCCCCATCAGACCTCAGATCAGCAGAATGTGCCCCCATTAGTCCTCACATCAGCCTACTGTGCCCCCATCAGACCTCAGATCAGCGTATTGTGCCCCCATCAGACCTCAGATCAGCAGAATGTGCCCCCATCAGACCTCACATCAGCCTACTGTGCCCCATCAGACCTCAGATCAGAGTATTGTGCCCCATCAGACCTCAGATCAGCGTATTGTACCCCCATCAGACCTCAGATCAACAGAATGTGCCCCCATTAGTCCCCACATCAGCCTACTGTGCCCCCATCAGACCTCAGATCAGCGTATTGTGCCTCCATCAGACCTCAGATCAGCGTATTGTGCCCCCATCAGACCTCAGATCAGCGTATTGTGCCCCCATCAGACCTCAGATCAGCGTATTGTGCCCTAATCAGACCTCACATCACCCTACTGTGTCCCCATCAGACCTCAGATCAGCGTATTGTGCCCTAATCAGACCTCACATCACCCTACTGTGCCCCCATCAGACCTCAGATCAGCGTATTGTGCCCCCATCAGACCTCAGATCAGCATATTGTGCCCCATCAGACCTCAGATCAGCGTATTGTGCCCCCATCAGACCTCACATCAGCTTACTGTGCCCCCATCAGACCTCAGATCAGCCCACCCAGCCACATAAGATTAAAATAAAAAACCTTTCTTATTGCACACAGCGTCAGGTCATAGTGCGCGCCGGCCAGGGAAGACAGTGGAGTGCCGGACCGGAGGGCAGCCGCAGCGCGGGACAGGTAAGAAAGGTTTTTTATTTTAATCTTATGTGGCTGGGTGGGCTGATCTGAGGTCTGATAGGGGTTGCTAAATACAAGTGAGCACTTCCATAATGGAAGCGCTCACTTGTATTCGCCTGATAGTCATCCTTGCTGGGCCCCCCCTGACTCACTGCGCCCGGAGCCGTCGCCCCCCCCCCCCCCCCGCCCCGGTAGCTACGCCTCTGGTCCTGACATTAGTTTGTGCTGCAGAGCACTGTACTTTTATTAGCATTAGTGCAGGGTAATACAGCTTTGTCCCATTCTCTTCCCACTCATTTATGTTAATGGGACAATGTGGCAAAATTCTTGCATAGCCGTCACTAAGAAATATGTGGTGCTCACTGTTTAGTAGTAAGCGACTAATTCACCAAACAGCGTGGGAAATGGACAAGACAATCTTGTTTACATCCCATGCCATTTGATGAGTATATTGGTTTACTGCTGGATTGGCAGCATTTTGGAATGTAAGCATTTATCCACCAAGCACCATCTGAGCAGTGTCATAGGGAGTCTGAGGTTGGTCGGTGTGTGAGGTCTGCATGGGGCTTATGATTCGTCTGCTAGACACAGCAGAGCAGCATTTACAGGGCAGGAGAAGCTGAGCAGATTCAGTAGAATACTTTCAATGTAGGCAGACCATGTGACTGTAACGGGGGAAGGGGGGGTGGAGCTCAGTGCAAGGAGATCAATGGTAAGAATATAAATTCCCATGCACTGAGCTCCCCGTAGTGGTGGCTACAGGCAAACAGCTTTGTAATAGAAGAGAAGCTATTCCATGCACACAATCGATCTATTCCATGCACTCAATTTCTTATGACCCCACATACAGACCTCAGATTGAGCCTCAATCACACCCCGACACAGCCTTTCATGCACCCCAACATGCTGCTACCATCTATGACATTTAAATTAATACGCCAATTAATTAAGGGCTCACAGAAAACCCCACAGCGCCCCACTCGCAAGCAGGCTCACAGCAGCACAGGCCACATTTCTAGCAAATACACGGTAACGCAAACGGCACTCATACACTTAGAAAAACGGAAGTTACTGGGCTCAGTCAGGGTACAAGGCAAAACCATTAAAGATGTGCTTAATGTGCTAAAAAGTTACAATACTTAGTTACAAAATGTTGTAAGAAATAAGACATACAATCAAGGACATTGTTTAATGATATGTCCCCAACTGTTGGGAATAATACTTACCTTTTATGCCTGTATAAGTTTGTTCCTTTATTTGTACTTTCACCAGGAGACCTGGTCTTGTTATGTTTTTGGAAAATCCAATAAAAACTATTGTTTAAAAAAAAAAAGAAATAAGACATACATAAACATGCACAAAACAGTATAAAAATAAAAGGCTAAAAAGCAGAAAGGTCTTACTCAACAGATTGTGTGGTCAGAGGTCCTTCTGGTTTCCGGGAACAGGAAGAAAGTCGAACACAACCCAATTTTGATCGGATCCCCAAGTTGTGTCAAAGAAATGTTCGCAATAGTCCATTTTTAGCCCCATTGGGAAGAGGGTGGAGCTGAGAGGAGCCTCCCTTCTATTCTATCCCTGCCTTCTGGGATGGTCCTCATTACCTGTGCATGCTCCACCTCTCTTACTCAGCTGGCAGACCTGAAATATTAATAAAACATGGTTTCCCATCCACACTAATGGATATTCGGGACCCAACATGTTTTAATAATGTATATTACACCTGGCTGATCATTTTGATACCACGCATGACTGGTGTGGTTGTCCCAGAAGTTGAGATCCTGGTTATGTGGGAATGCTGGCTGTCAGGGATGGGATATTTAGACCCCCTACGATGCTCACACAGAATGCAATGATCACAATTATTAATACGTGAGTGGTACCAGAGATGAGTTATCTAGATGAGTTATATATTTTTTCACCTTCTGGTACTGGATTTGAAAAGCGATTGGCCCCATGCTGGTTGAGGCTCCACGTTGTCTGGGGGTCTGCATTTCCAGGAGCCAACTTTCATTACCACTTGCAAAGGGCCAGTTCCTTAACATTAAGGAGATAAACTGATTTCCTCCAAGGGTAATGCGGATTCCAACTGCAGCCCAGACAGAACGGCACATACCATTACAGAATAATATGGACATATATGGGATCACATGACAGGTATTAAACATACACAGATAATAAAAGTTATGAGAAATGTCCATTTCTCACGACTTTTACCCCATTAACTTTAAGATGCGCATGAGACTCACCTGCAACTTGCCTGGGATTTGGCTTAGCTTTTATGGCTAAACCACAACTCTAATGTTGTCACACCAAACCAAGTTGTAGATATTTTTTTTGTCCCTGTGACATGCTGTCGCAGTGTAGCCCTCGCCCTAAGGGTGTATTAGACAGCCCGATTTAACAGGCAAGTGTTCCTTCCTGGCAAACGCATGCACGCTAGCAGAGGAGACGCAGCTATTACATGCAGTAATCTCCTCCTCAGTATAGAGAGGAGCAGTCATTATACTATCGCTCTTCCCTATACTGAATCATTGTTTGCTGGCAGCAGAGCATGATTAGACACCACGATCTGCTGCCTCCAAACTATGCTTTTTTAACCTATCAAAAGATTTGGCTTGCCCGAGGAACAAGCATCTGCATAATAATCAGGCAATCGGTGGCAGTATTACACTGCCAGATGACCGCTAACAAGTGTTACTATGAATGCTCGTTAGCGATTATCTGCCGAAAAATCGGCAGGTGTAATACACCCTTTACATGGGGAATGCTATCAATTACTAATAACACCTTCCACATGAACAATGAAGCCTGAAGGAGGAGGGAGATACATGTATAAATTACAATTTTACTGAATCTTTTCCCACAAAGCTAACAACTAAAAACGAACTCAGATTCTCCGGTTCTATAACATGCTGTCTGCGGATTGCATTGCATTTTGAGGTGACAGGTCCTCTTTAAATCCACAGCATATCAATTTGTGCTGCAGATTTTCACCCGTTTTAATGCATAGGGTGTATTTGGCAACAATCTGCATACAACGCATTCAGATTTTGTAGCAGATACATCATCAATGTTTTTTGAAGAGGAATGGCAGCAAAATCCAGAGTTGAAATTCGGTTTTGGGAATCCACACCATTGTGGCTGTACCTAGTAGAAATGAAACTCAAATTTTCACTTATATAGTTAGTTACCTACTTTGTAATTTAAATATGAATGCTAAAATAAATATGTTTTCCCAGAAAAGTAAAATATGCAAACAGTACAATCAAACAGTGTTTGGAAAGTAATTTACAAGAGCTGTAGACACTCTGATTCTTTACGCTTCAGTTACTAGAAGATCATGCATTTTCTTTTGGGTTTAACTAAGGTAACTAGAAACCGCTTTATGCAATGTTATGTCTTTCACAGCTGTCCTCCTGTGGGACTTTTCTTCTTGTTTGTGCCTTACTTTTGAACATTAACCTTTGCTTAATTCTTGACAACTTGATCTGGTGATTTTTTTTAACTATTTGAATTTCACAAGAAAATAAATTATTAAACTCTAAACACAGATTTTCTACCTTTTCGAGCAATCCTACAATGGAAAATCCAAAGTATATCTGCCCCGTGCGGTGGTACCCTGCACCTGTTGTGGTCTACAGTTCTCACTGGGAAGAATCTGTCTCTCATCTTCGCTTGATTATTGCCCTAAAATAGCCAAAACATGTTGTTGCACACCATTTTTGCACAACAGTTTGCAACTTTTTGTCAGTTCACATCCGTTCACAATTTAACAATTGGGTATATAAAGGTATGGTTGCACAACATATAATAAACAATAAGAGTAGAAATAAATTTAAATATATGTGGCGCTATGCCTACTAAAGATAAAAAAGGAAGTCCTTAGTTACACAGATTTGCAAATGCGTGATCATGCCCACTCACCATACGTCACGGTAACTTCCTGTGGAGTGGGTCCCTACACTCATCTATGCCTCTGTTCAGACTACATCCAAGTCTCCATTGTTCAGGGCGTGTGAAACCAGCTAAATAGGTATCCTACCAGGAAGTCCTAGGTGAATGGGCGTCGTCAGGTCCAAAAGGAGTATGCGAGGCTCAGTATATAACAATAAAAATTATAATAAAAAGTTTGGACCAACGATATATATATATATATTTTTTCATACGCGCATATCCATAAAGCAAAACTATGGGTATATAAAGGTATGGTTGCACAACATATAATAAACAATAAGAGTAGAAATAAATTTAAATATATGTGGCGCTATGCCGACTAAAGATAAAAAAGGAAGTCCTTAGTTACACAGATTTGCAAATGCGTGATCATGCCCACTCACCATATGTCACGGTAACTTCCTGTGGAGTGGGTCCCTACACTCATCTATGCCTCTGTTCAGACTACATCCAAGTCTCCATTGTTCAGGGCGTGTGAAACCAGCTAAATAGGTATCCTACCAGGAAGTCCTAGGTGAATGGGCGTCGTCAGGTCCAAACGACCTTTTGGACCTGACGACGCCCATTCACCTAGGACTTCCTGGTAGGATACCTATTTAGCTGGTTTCACACGCCCTGAACAATGGAGACTTGGATGTAGTCTGAACAGAGGCATAGATGAGTGTAGGGACCCACTCCACAGGAAGTTACCGTGACGTATGGTGAGTGGGCATGATCACGCATTTGCAAATCTGTGTAACTAAGGACTTCCTTTTTTATCTTTAGTCGGCATAGCGCCACATATATTTAAATTTATTTCTACTCTTATTGTTTATTATATGTTGTGCAACCATACCTTTATATACCCATAGTTTTGCTTTATGGATATGCACTTATGAAAAAATATATATATATATATCGTTGGTCCAAACTTTTTATCACAATTTAACAATTGTGACTTTTTAAAAGCGCCCAAGTAGGCTGCTTTCACACGAGCATCTTGAAATTCATCTGTATTCTGGCTCCGGATTACGCAGGGATTTCAGATGATATTCCATCAGGATTTCTTCAGGATTTCATTAGGATTTATAAGTGTATTCCTTCCTCCTTGAATTTTTAATACACTACCACAAACTATAATGTGCATATTTGGAAACAAATCTGCATATAGCACTTTTGTCTAGAGATGAAGGGCGTCATTTATCAAGCTGAAATATGCCCAAATTAGTCTGAAATACGGCAATCTGCGATTTTTCCCCGCTCACACCAGGTCTAAATAAGTGGGTGTGGGTGGGGAAGGGCACAGGCCAGCAGGCCCATTATAATTTACCATTTTTCATTTACCATTCTCTACACCTGTCAGACTTTTGGTAGCACCGTTACTGGGAGAAAACACCCTGATACAGTATTAGCTTGGCACAATTATTGGCACTATTACTGTCATGGACAGTATTTGCCGCTGACAGCAGCAGGAGAATAACCTTATTTTGTTAACATTTATCACTGATTGCTTCCTTGAGAGGTTCTCTGTTGGAACTTTTTGTCACTAGGGGTTGAAATGGTTGAGATCCAGAACAGTTAAAGGGAGTCTGTCACCTCCTAGGCCCCTATAAAGTACATAAAGATGCCCATAGCACATGTTGTAACAACAGTAATGTTACCTTTAGCGCATTCCTCTGTTTTAGAAGTCCCAAAAACGGATTTTTAAATTTATGCAAATGAATCGTCGCATGAGCCCGGAGGCGGCGTTTAGTTCTTGGAGCCCGGGTTCCAGTCCTTTTTAACATGCAATCCCCGCCCCCGCTACTGCCTCCGCCCGCCCTGCACCTCGTTGGGGTCCTCCTTCTCAGCCGGTGAGATCTCAGTCTCTCGCAGGGCCAGGGCACTGTGATGCCCATTTTGGGTACGGCATCACCGAAGTCAGTGCGCATGCCCCGGCCCAGCGAGAGACTGAGATCTCACCGGCTGAGAAGGAGGACCCCAACGAGGTGCAGGGCGGGCGGAGGCAGTAGCGGTGGCGGGGATTGCATGTTAAAAAGGACTGGAGCCCGGGCTCCAAGAACTAAACGCCGCTTCCGGGCTCATGCGACGATTCATTTGCATAAATTTAAAACTCCATTTTTGGGACTTCTAAAACACAGAGGATTTCGCCAAAGGTAACATTACTGTTGTTACAACATGTGCTATGGGCATCTTTATGTACTTTATAGGGGCCTAGGAGGTGACAGACTCCCTTTAAGGTGTTGATGATAACATCCCTGGTGTACTAGAGCAATCAAAAGATTAATGGTAAAATGCCTGGTGGTCTAAGGCAGTGAAAGGGTTAATGATAGTATCACTAGTGGTCTAGGGCAATAAAGGGATCAACAGTAACATGCTTTGTGGTCTAGGGCAGTGAAGGGGTTAATAATAACATCCAGACTGTTTAGGCACACAGACGCTGCATCATCTGCTTTAAGCTGGAACTGCAATCATTAAAGGGCTTGTCTCCTCTCGCCATTAATAGGTGAGATGAGACATTGTCTGACCACCTCCTGGATGGGAAACAGCAGAGCGCTCCAACACTCGCTTTTTGAGTGGCTGCCATTGCAGTGAATGCGAGCTACAAAAACAGCGTGGCACAGCAAGCAAAGCTGTTTCTAAGTTAGGGAAACAGCCTAGCCTGCTGTGCTGCACTGTTTTCTGTAGCTCTCATGCACTGTTTTTTGGACAGCTGGTGGGCGGGACTGGGTCTCATCTCACCCTAGTAATGGTGAGATGAGACAACCCCTTTAAGGCTCAGTGATGGAGTCATTGGTCAGAGTGTACAGAGTGTGAGCAGGGGAAAGTGCAGAGGTAGTAAGTATTCTGTGACCACAAAGGGTCCCTTACACCTCTGGGTGGCCATGCAGTTGAATAGGCAGCAAAGGAAATATATTCTCCCTGCAATTATATTTCTGCTGTATTTTGACTAACAGTAAAATGCTCCTGTCTTCTGGTGTCAGCTATGCCCGTCATATATTTGGAGTATAAGAAATAAAGTCTGTTAGTTGCTGCCAAAAAAGTAAACTTTTTCGGGCAGGGCCTGACCACTGAGTGAGATGGCTGCCTAACTCCACAGCTCCTCGCTTCCTCAGTGTTGATCCCTCTTTATAAGTGAGCAAAAGCATTCCAGATGGTCAAGACTGGAAAAGATAAGCCGAGGGACCCACCAGGCAAGCAAGAACCAAGCAAACATGCTCGTTTGCTCAGCTCGTCTAGAACTAGCAGGATGGTGCCAGCACCTCTCTCAGTGCAGAAAGCTGACTCCAACTTGGACAGCATGGCTGCTTCAACAGCACAAGATGTGGATTTCACAGATGTATCCTGCTCATATCTAAAGAAAAGTACAGTATCTTCCAAGCACTGAATTCGGTTCTCAAAGACCTAGATAAAAGCAGATATAAAAAAGATTGGCCAGAGGGTGTTACACTTGTAAAATGTAGCTACAGACTCCATCAGCTTCTATGACTCGCTAGGCCACATGCTTCGTGGTTGAGAGACTCCGCTGATCAAAGCATTCACTGTAATTGAAGATACAGTATAAAGAACAGAAGGAAGAAGAATATTAGATTTAAAGATAATCTTTCATGGGTTTTTGTATCAATCACAAACTGGTATACTTAGATGAAAACTCTTTTACTGTTTTTTTTTTTTTTTTTTTCAAAAATAGCCCTGCACTCCGCTGCTGCAGACCATTGGTACAGGGAGGAGGAGACATCTGGTTTCCTCAGTGGGTGTCTCCTTCTCCCTGGCTATGACGCCGTCCAGTGGCAGCAGACTGTGTCACAGCCAGAGTGAGCTGTTCTCGTGAGATTTGGTTAATCTCACAAGAACAGGCTATGTACGCAAGTACTATACTCGATTACATAGCTTATTCTCGTAAGATTTACCAAATCTCACAAGAACAGCTCACCTTCTCCCTGGCTGTGACACAGTCTGTCCATCACAGGCAGGGAGAAGTAGATGAGAAAACCTGATGTCTCCTCCTCCCTGTACCAATGGTCTGAATTAGCATAGGGCACGCTAAAAACAGCGAGGATTTGCATTTACAGGGTCCACACAATCTGATAAGCATACCAGATTGTGATGCAAAAACCCACTTAAAGGAAATGTGTCGCCAGTAATTTTATCTTTTTATTTTCTGATTGTAGATTTTTTATTTTATTTCCTGAACATTATTATGGGGGCGGCCAGCTTGCCGGAGCTGTTCCTAACAGCATTTACAAAGCATAAAAAAAAATTGCTTTACAGTAGCCCTATGGTCCATAGACGCGATGGACAGGAGGGGACCCTATTGACTTCTATGGGAGCGTTTTCTAGATATGCTCTGTGACCTGTGCAGAAGGCATTGTACAAAGAAAGAATAGAATATCATGAATGGTGGATCCTGTCTTATCTATATACAGAGGTGCTGTTATTACAGTCATGATTAGAATGAGTTAACTGCAGTAAAGTAATCTGTACAGACCAAGAAGTGGCACCACTTATTAGACATAGTGGCCAGTGCAAAATTGCAGGAATTTTGGTTTTAGTTTAAATATAAAAAGTGACAAAAAGTTAAAAACAACATTAAAAAATTATCTAAAAATATGTTAGTATTTATGTTATGTTATGAAAACATAAAAAAGTGATGAAAACAGTAAGTCATTTTCAGAGGACACATTCACTTTAAGGTCCTCTTTAAGGCAGTCCCAGAAACCTATGTCACTAAAACCCTGGGCAAAGGTATTTTCACATCACTATTAGGGGAAGAGCCACGAAAGTTGTTACAGAGAGAATCGACAGGGCATTACAACTTAAACCCAAATCTAATGAACTGGCCAGAGGTGTGATCTGAGGGCTTCTTAATTTTGTAGACAAGGCAGCCATTCTGGAGGCTAGCAGGGAAACACTGGGCTTGCAAAATAAATATGATTCACCTATACCAAGATATAGCAGTGACAACCCTGACAAAACAGTGCAGTTTGTGCCTATTGCTTCTGAAGCTGCAGGAACTTAAGTTCTAATGTAATTGGCTGCAACCAGATGGCAGGAGAATTGTAATCTATGGGACAAGCTGGGGATACCTTGGAAAGCATACTGAAAGCAACCTCAAACTGCTAGACCTACCGCATATCGAAGCCTGGTCGGCACACCCCAAAACCAAGTCCCTGAGTGAGTCATTGAGGTAGTGACTTGGTTAATTCCCTGCAGTGAAGACCAGATCCCTGTATAGAGGTTAAAGGGTGAAAACCAGGGAGCCACTAGGAGAACAATCTTAGGTTTACCCAAAGCCAAATCTGTTGGTTGGCACATGTGGATCCACAACCACTGCACGTAATAAGCTCTTCTTGTTGGTGACAAGCCTCCCACTAACTCACAGCCCTTTAAGTTGTGTTTGTATATATATTCACCCTATTTTCCCTTTTCTACTTACCCCTCCCTTTCCTCTTCCCATGACACTGGGAGAGAAAGACCATGGTTTAACCTTTACACATACACCTCAATATGGAAAGTACTAAAATAGCTTTATACACTATGGCCAAATGGGAGGGAAGGGAAGTACAGTGCTCTTATACACCACTTTGTAAATAATTATGTAAATTACATGTTTCTGTAATATAAGTGAAATATAATAAATCAAATTGTATTGAACAAACCTCCCAATGATAGTATTTTGTTCACAAATTAAAAAAAATATCAAAATACAATGTTCCAAATTATTATGCACAACCAAGTTTTTGAAAACATGCTATAGATTGTAAAGAACTGAATATAGTCATTCGCTGAATTTGCAGCATTAAGAGGTCACATTTACTGAAATCAAAAGCTATTTCAATCAAAAACAACAGGCCAAGAAAAAAAAAGACCCTTCTTTATTATCACCTTCACAATTCTTGCATCCATTGAACTTGTGAGTTTTTGGAGAGTTTCCGCATGAATTTCTTTGCATGATGTCAGAATAGCCTCCCAGAGCTGCTGTTTTGATGTGAACTAACTACCACCCTCATAGATTTTTTGCTTGAGGATAATCCAAAGGTTCTCAATAGGGTTGAGGTCAGGGGAGAATGGTGGCCACACCATGAGTTTCTCTCCTTTTATGCCGATAGCAGCTAAAGACTCAGAGGTATTCTTTGCAGCATGAGATGGTGCATTGTCATGCATGAAAATGAATTTGCTACAGAAGGCACAGTTCGTCTTTTTGTACCATGGAAGAAACTGTATATACTTTGCCAAGGTCAGTTTCACACCTTCAGGGACCCTGAAGGGGCCTACCAGCTCTCTCCCTATGATTCTGGCCCAAAACATGACTCCACCATTTCCTTGCTGATTTGTTGGGACATAGTGGCCATCCACCAACCATCCGCTACTCCATCCATCTGGACTATCCAGGGTTCCATGGCACTCATCAGTAAACAAGACTGTTTGAAATTTGGCCTTCATGTATGTCTGGGCCCACTGCAACCGTTTCTGCTTATGAGCACTGGTTAGGGGAGACCAAATAGTAGGTTTATGCACAACTGCAATCTTCTGGAAAAGCCTAAACCTTGAGGTTCTAGGGACTCCAGAGGCACCAGCAGCTTCAAATACTTGTTTGCTGCTTTGTAATGGCATTTTAGCAGCTGCTTTCTTAATCCGATGAATTTGGAATCTGAAAATGACCTGATGTTTAAATCACTTTTTTATGTTTACCACATTTTTAAATAATTTTTGATGTTGTTTTTAATTTTCCATGTCACTTTTTATAAATTAAACTAAAACCAAAATTCCTGTAGTTTTTATACTGGCTACTATGTCTAATAATTGGCACCACTTCTTGGTTTGTACAGATTAATTTACTGCAGTTAACTCATTCTAATCCTGCCTGCAATGATATCACCTATGTGCATAGATAAAACAGGATCCACCATTCACAATAGGTGATTGTCACAGTTTATCTATTCTTTCTTTGTATAGGTCACAGAGTATGCCTAGAAAACTCTCCCATAGAAGTCATGAGGTCTCCTCCTGACCATTGTGTCTATGGCCCATGGGGCTGCCGTAAAGAACTATTTTTAATGCTTTGTAAATGCTGTTAAGAACAGCTCAGGCAAGATGGCAACATGTTGTATTTTCGTTCCGGCCGCCTCTCAGCAGGGGTTAACGTGCTGCGGCCGGATCTGCGGTCTGCCCCCATTACAGTGAATGGGACCGAAGAGCAGTTCCGGCCCCACACGTGCACTTGCGGTAGCACGGATCCAGCGGGCTGTTCACCCACTGGAACAGCCTGCCGGAGCCCCGCTCCACAAGTGTGGAGGTAGCCTTAAGGAAATAAAATTTAAAAAAATCTACATCCAGAAAATAAAAACAGATTAGAAAAAAGACACGTGTTACTATCTGTTATTAACTGGCAGATAAAAAGTTTGGTGACACATTTCCTTTAAGTAGTTTTCCTTTCCTTGACGACCAAACCAGTGCCGGCACACTGCTGAAGGACACGTGCAGCGTCTCCTGCTCTCAACAGTTTATCTTAGCGCTCTACTCTGTAGGTTTTGCCCTACTCCTGATGAGATAATCACCTGAGGCTATCAGAAACGCGTTGAGTGAGGGCAGTTGTGAGCGAGTCTGTAGATTACCTTGTAGCTAGGGGTCCTCCCCTACGGTCAACGTTTATGGACCTTTATGGAGGGGAGCCAGATTTATGTAGACTACGGTACTTCTATTTAGCTGTCATTTAGGTCAGGGTTAGGTAAAGTGGTCCCTGCCATCCATATTTGAGGCAGTAACTAGTGCTTTATGGGTGGTAGTGAACTTAGACCACAGTAAATTAGGAACCCTTCCCTGCACTCGTACATAGGCAGGGCTGAGTGTTCCTTTTGACACTTGATCTTTGTGACACCATTAGCTTCCACCATTTATTCTCTCCGTATACTTGGGAGAGACATAGTCTGGTGGTGCGTATATCTTGGGGTTCTATCGTTCGGAGTACATATTTAATGTAAGGTGCAGGACACTGTGTATATCCATTAACAGTACTACACCTTCCTCCTTTTCACCCGACAGTTGGTGTGAGCATATACTATCACACTCATATGGAACAGCGACTTATACTTTTATAATGGTTTCTAATAAAGTTTTGTTATTTTATTTTAATAAACCGTCGTCATATTACAGTACGCCTTTACTAGGGCTTACTTGGAAAACTAATTATAACAGGTATTTGAGATTGATTTCAGACATCCAAAGAGCCCTGAGACACAATACCATCCATGAGTTTAATTGAAAAACAAAAAAATTATATCTTTTTGAAACTTAAATCCAATTTTCATAATAATTTGTAACGTGGTGTACTGTTGAATTCAATTCATCATGCTCAGACCACGAACATCTCTTGGATGCTTCTTGGCATGGATATTGAGAAGGCATTTAATAGGGCAGCATGGGTTTCTACGCAATTTACCCAGGTTAAGGTTAACTTCCCTCCACAGTTTCTCCACACAATCTATATAAATATAAATGTACATATTACATGTATATACATTATATCAACTGCCCACAGCCAAAATTAAAGTGAATGGGATATTTGTCCCACTATTCACCATATCAAACAGTACCAGACAGGAATGACCACTGCCACCCTCCATTTTTTTTAACTATGGAAACTCTGTTACAAAACCTAAGACAAGATGACTTAATAGAACTACAAGCTATTCCACAAGTTATAAACATATTTTAGCAATATAGATCATTATCAAGTTTTAAAGTTAATTACACTAAATCTGAATCCATAGACTACAATGCTCCACTCCAAATTTCCACAAACAAATTTAGGAATTCAGCTCTCTATAGACTTAAACAACCTCTTTGTCTGAAATTTTCAACCATTTCTACAAAAAGTCATCTCCCAATTACAAGCTTATCTTTTGTGCATGGGGCGTAAAAACCTCTTACAGAATTATGTAATATCTTTTTTCTTATACACTATGTAGATGGTTTCAATTTCATTACGAAAAAACCTTCTTTACGAGTGTAAAGTGGTTATTCTCCTCATTTCTTTGAAAATAGAGGAAGCCTCGACTTCCCCTCTGCCTCCTATCACAGAAAAAAACAGGGGGCATTGGTCTACCAGATGTTAAATCCTATCAATCTCCGAAGTTGGTTAGATATTGCCTCTTATAGAAAAATGTCTGGGAGATAAAACTGGAAGCAACTCATTTACAAAATGATTTCGTGAGACTCCTCTCGATCCCCAAGCAAACAGAAGCTAACCATATCTTTGACCCTCTCCTCTGAGGTATGTTAACTTTGTGGTCAAACATTAATGCTTCTCCAACCCCCTCCATTAACTCTGGCCTCCTTTTTACCTGGTTTGACGGTTCAAAACTTTCTCTGCTGGTGATCACTGGAACCGTTTTTCATGTACAATTGTTGAATTGATGACCCTAAACTCCTTACCTGGAGAGGAATATATCCGTAACTTAAACCCTCTTTCCCTGCTTACTAAGTTCAAAGTCTTTGCAAAGACACCCTTAAATCGGGTGTTGTTAGAGAGCCTAACTGGTTCTAAAGTTTCTAAGCATATACTATCTACACTCTATTTCTATGTATTATTGGAAGCAATATGTACAGTGGGGAAAAAAAGTATTTAGTCAACCACCAATTGTGCAAGTTCTCCCACTTAAAAAGATGAGAGAGGCCTGTAATTGACATCATAGGTAGACCTTAACTATGAGAGACAAAATGAGAAAACAAATCCAGAAAATCACAGTGTCTGATTTTTAAAGAATTTATTAGCAAATTATGTTGGAAAATAAGTATTTGGTCAATAACAAAAGTTCATCTCAATACTTTGTTATATATCATTTGTTGGCAATGACAGAGGTCAAACATTTTCTGTAAGTTTTCACAAGGTTGGCACACACTGTTGCTGGTATGTTGGCCCATTCCTCCATGCACATCTCATCTAGAGCAGTGATGTTTTGGGGCTGTCGCTGGGCAACACAGACTTTCAACTTCCTCCAAAGGTTTTCTATGGGGTTGAGATCTGGAGATCTGGAGACTGGCTAGGCCACTCCAGGACCTTGAAATGCTTTTTACGAAGCCACTCCTTTGTTGCCCTGGTGGTGTGCTTGGGATCATTGTCATGCTGAAAGACCCAGCCATGTTTCATCTTCAATGCCCTTGCTGATGGAAGGAGGTTTGCACTCTAAATCTCACGATACATGGCCCCATTCATTCTTTCATGTACACGGATCAGTCGTCCTGGTCCCTTTGCAGAGAAACAGCCCCAAAGCATGATGTTGCCACCCCCATGCTTCACAGTAAGTATGGTGTTCTTTGGATGCAGCTCAGCATTCACTCTACTCTAAACACGACAAGTTGTGTTGCTACCAAACAGTTCAACTTTGGTTTCATCTGACCATTGACATTCACCCAATACTCTTCTGGAACATCCAAATGCTCTCTAGCAAGCTTCAGATGGGCCCACATATGTACTGGCTTAAGCAGGGGGACACGTCTGGCACTGCAGGATCTGAGCCCCTAGCAGCGTAGTGTGTTACTGAGGGTAGCCTTTTTTACGTTGGTCCCAGCTTTTTGCAGGTCATTCACTAGGTCCCCCCATGTGGTTCTGGGATGTTTGCTAACAGTTCTTGTGATCATTTTGACCCCACGTGGTGAGATCTTGTGTGGAGCCCCTGATCGAGGGAGATTATCAGTGGTCTTGTATGTCTTCCATTTTCTGATTATTGCTCCCACAGTTGATTTCTTCAGACCAAGCTGTTTGCCTATTGCAGATTCAGTCTTCCCAGCCTGGTGCAGGTCTACAATTTTGTTTCTGGTGTCCTTCGACAGTTCTTTAGTCTTCATCATAGTGGAGTTTGGAGTGTGACTGTTTGAGATTGTGGACAGGTGTCTTTTATACTGATAACAAGTTGAAACAGGTGCCATTACTACAGGTAATGAGTGGAGGACAGATGAGCCTCTTAAAGAAGAAGTTACAGGTCTGTGAGAGCCAGAAATCTTGCTTGTTTGTAGGTGACCAAATACTTATTTTCCACCATAATTTGCAAATAAATTCTTTAAAAATCAGACAATGTGATTTTCTGGATTTGTTTTCTCATTTTGTCTCTCATAGTTGAGGTCTACCTATGATGTCAATTACAGGCCTCTCTCATCTTTTTAAGTGGGAGAACTTGCACAATTGGTGGCTGGCTAAATACTTTTTTCCCCCACTGTACCACTCTCTTATTCCTTAATGCATGGAAATCAGAATTGGGAATATGTTTATCGAAGACTAAAAATTAATTTGTACTTTTACTACAGCCATTGAACTAGCAGTGCTTGGCCTTTGGAGAAGAAGCCAAGTAGCTTGATATATATTTTGTGGAAAAAGATTCAGTAAATACTGTAATTTATACATTTACTGTAAATATTAGTTTTTTTTTACTTCCTGAACAACGATCAGTACAGAGAGGAGGAGTTATGAGTGACTGACAGCTACCTCTGTATGCAAACCTATACACACAATGCTGTCAGTCAATGATAACACTTCCCTCCTGCACTGATAGTTGTTCACAGGAAGTGGAAAAAGCAGAGATATGGTGACAGGTCCTCTTTAATACCACTGTTATGACTGAAGAAAAGACCCACCCTGAACCTCACAATGGTTTGATAAGATTAATCAAATATGTCATGTGGAATAATTGACCAGTTGGTAAGACCACTCTCATGGCTAATTTCTGTAAAATAAATATTGGGGCCCTTGGCTACAATACAGTAATAGGAGACCATGACACACCCTTCTTATCCTCAACCCAACACACACACACGCACACTTTCTGACCTCAGTTCAGAGCCCCAATCAGACTCCCAATGTTAATGAGACCTCAGATCAGACTCCCAATGTTAATGAGACCTCACATCAGACTCCCAATGTTAATGAGACCTCAGATCGGATTCCCAATGTTAATCAGACTCTCAATGTAAATAAGACTCCCAATCAAACCTCAGGTTAGACCCCCAATGTTCATAAGGCCCCTATTCACACCACCGTGTTTATAAGCCCCCATGTTAATTAGACCTCCATATTAATAAGACTCCCATGTTAATGAGACCTCAGATCAGACCTCCATGTTAATGACGCCCAGATTAATCAGACATCAGATCAGACCTCCAAGTTAATGACCCCCATATTAATCAGACCTCCATGTTAATAAGACCCCCATATTGATCAGGCCTCAGATCAGAGAAAAAAAACAACTTACCTCTCCTGCTTTGGACACTGCCGCCACTCCTGTCATCCAGCTCTCTTTTTGTTCTTCCTGCGACATCCTCATGCTGTGCGCAGTCACAGCACAGTGAGTGGCACGGAAGACAAGGAAGCGGTGACTACAGAGCCAGGGAAGTGCTGCATTCACCGCTTCTTGGCCCTCCTGTACTAATGAGCTCTTCCATAATTTTTAAAAGTCATAAAATGAATTTTTGTAATATACTATTTTTTCTATTTTACTTACAAAAGAGGCACCTGAAATTCAGGTGCCTATAGCACTTTGCAATCTTGTACAATGCTGACATGTGTGCAGTATACGGGTGTACAGATGAAGGGCTGAGGTAAGCACTATACAGGAAGGGGCACATATCACTGCTTTTGCCCGTGCCAGCTCCGCTCTGATAAACCTGCACATTTGATGTGTTATGCCAAGCTTTGGTAGAGTGGGCACAAGCAGGAGCAGCAATGTGATATGCAGAGCTCCTGCCTGCTAAAAGCTCTGCGTAGCACCACAGTGCAGAAGACCCTGTACCAATGTGCTAAGCCAGGAATGCTCAACTTGCGGCCCTCCAGCTGTTGCAAAACTACAACTCCCAGCATGCCTGGACAGCCTACAGCTATTAGGGCATGCTGGGACTTGTAGTTTTACAACAGCTGGAGGGCTGCTGGTTGAGCATCCCTTTGCTAAGCAATGTGCAAGGAAAGTGGGTATAAGCAGGAGCTCTGCATATCATATGGCTGCTCCTGCTTCTTCCTGTTCCACTAAAGCGTGGCACAGCAGATGTGTTAAACCAGGTTTAGGAGAGTGATGCTGGCACAGGTCTAAGCAGCTTTGACATTTAGAATAGGTTTTAATACAATTGTTGTTTAGATACCCTTTAATATCTTAGTAACAATGGCTAGTACATCTGTTGAATCCATTGTCTGACGTAATCTGCTTTCAGACACAGTAGTAACCATGGATCTTCATGTGAAAAATAATATGAGTAGTCAACATCTAACTCCATTAATTTAGCTTGGTGAAAAGTAATAATGATCCCATATATTGCATCCTTGCTGCTGGAAGATATTGTATTCACCTGCTGTTTGAATGTGTTTACATTGGTATAGCTTACAGGTTTTATCAAATACACTGTATACAGTTCTACCAGAGCTTCATGATACCATGTTTTTTTTTTCAAAATATATTAGATTTCAGCATTTGTAGGACTCACATATCATTGAAATGAAATAATGTTATAAATAAAATCCACATTAGAGTGGCAATAATAGAATGGAGCTGCAGGCACTGGGCATATCCCATGGCAGTGCTGTCCCAAAATAGTATTCTTGATAATGCCTCCAGCTAAATGCTTTCAGAAGCACTTCTTCAAGTCTAGAATTATTGGAAATATTACTCATTTATATGTAAGGCTGTCAAAATACTGTAGAGAGACCCTAAAATATCCAGGGCTTCTAAAACCCACAAAAACAAACAAGAAAATATCAGTAAGGCTAGGTTCACATCTCTAATGGACTTTTTAGCAGGAGCCTTGGTCCCAGAATCCAGCAAAAAAAAAAAAAAGAAAAAGGATAAAATACTATGGTAAACAGCAGTGTTTTGTGTAGCAGAATCCATGCAGATAACAGAAAAACAGAATTTTGGCACCGATGTGAACCTAACCTTAGCTAAATAGTGGAGGTAATACAAAAATAGCAACAACTAACTGTTATACCTTTCTAACACAAGACTGGAAATCCTATATACACTAATAGAAACTGGAAAAAAAACACCTAGAAAACAATGTGATTGAGCTGAGATTGACAAAATATGAACGGATAGTGGTCATGGAGGGCTCAACCTTTCTTCCTCAGGTCACAGTGATTTTGTGGGTGCAAGGCAGGGATCCCATGGACCGGCTGGTAAGGCAGTGTGTTGGTGATGCAGATGTCAGCGTGGTACATATTTCAATAGGTTTAGTGTACATGCTGGTAATGCTGTGTGGTATTCAAGTGGTATGTATTGACACACTTTTGCTTTGTAATACAGAGGCATTCTGCAAAAAGGTATTCAGAGGTGAATATATATTTTTTAAACAGAGAACTCTACTGGTAACTTATGAAACTGTGTGGCATTAGAGCTTTCCATGCCTACACTGAGGGATTTTTCCTTCTATAAACATATGGGCAGATTTACAATGCTATACATGTGTTATATTTAGACAGGCAGTCTAAACCTGCACCACATTTACCACACTGACTGGATGATAAAGGTGGTGATGCAGGGATAGACACTTTTGTGCCAAATATTGGTTGGCTACTTAAAAAAGAATTTTATGGCACAATTGTTGTACAGTTTTGGCCTTTTTATACCCCATCCCCTTTTGAGCAAGACTAAAAAAATTGTAGAAATCCTAGTTGTACCAGTTTCTGCCACTTTTTACACAGATTCTAGGCATAGCCACATTAGCAAATCTGGGCCAAAACCTAAAAAAATATTAGAACAGAGTCTTGAGCTCGCAAATGGGTATAACCCGCAAAGATATGAAGTAGCTGCTGGAAAAAAGTATTTATGACTATTTGGGCAAAATGGAGAGGACAAGGAGAGCAAATAAATACAATCATAGAAGATGCTCACAGTATTATTTGGTCACTCAATGGCAGATTTTTTTTCTCTGACACTTCTCTTGTTCCCCATATAAAAACATAGCATTTTCATCCAGCCGCCACTAGGGGGAGCTCAGTGCAAAGATATTTTTACAGCTTCCATTGTATTTAATTGTAAGTGCACAGACTTCTATACACCAATAGTGGTGGTTACAGGCAACCTGTTCATATTTTCGCCCTATCAGACACACCTAGGTTTTAGAGGAGTACAATAAGAAAAAAATTTTTTTTCATTACACCAATGAAAGACCACCAATCAGACCCCCAATGTTAAAAAGTCCCCAATAAGACCTCAGATCAGACCCCAATGTAAATGACCCCCAATCAGACCTCAGATAAGAGCAAATTACTCTCCAAAGAAATGTAACATGTCTTGTAACTACCTTTATTAATTATCTCCATAGATGGGCAAGCATTGTACATAAAATCTAAAAATATGTATCCTCACAAATAAACAAACAAAAATATGGGTGGATACCATGGAAACAAGCGCTGAGCCACCCGGATACTGTCCCTATTATGCCCTTAGTACTAAACTCAGCCCAGGGATCCCCTGTCCTCGTTCCTAGGCCTATTCAACACCCTGTGTTAACCCTACATTAGACATAGTTGATATAGCAAAAAAACAGTAAAGGATCTCACTACATCCAGTGTGTGGATAATCACATGGTAAGAATGAGATCCCAATCAAAATAACAATAACCCCGACGCGTTTCCCAAAAAGCAAGCAAGGTCCATGGTTTAAGTTTGTCACTCACCGGGTTGGGAACAGGGGCTCAGCCAGCCTCTTAATTAATTTCAGCAGAATACTCACAGGGTAGCGGCATAATAAGTTTTGCTATTAGGCCTTAGGATATCTGCATATGCCCCTGAGGTTCTTTATTACCTAGCTGATAACTAACTGGTGATCAGTGCCTATTAGTGCCACTCATCAGAAAGTGAGGGTCAGACAAATGTTAATTCCAGGCATGTTAGTTAAAATTTGTGTCATGTATTACAAACTTATTAAAGTGCCAACCTTAAGTGCATGTGTCTGTGAGAGGGGAGAAAACTTGGAAGACTGGGTTATGGCATGTTGTGCTAGATGTATGGATAAACTGAACTCTCCCACAAAAACAGTACATTGGAGAGTACTGCATTACAGACACTTACCTAAGGTGATAGGCGTGTGTAAATGAACTGTCAATGCTTTCTAATGGCTACTGGCAAAATTCTGTATGGCGCTCACTCAGGATCAGTGCGTTGTAAAGCAATGTAATTACAAGGTTGGTCAACTTTATAAGCAAATGTTATCTTCATAAACTGTAAGATTGTAACAGCGGCTGCTGTGCGCCGCTGTTCCCCTGCTTACCGCCGCAGTCCTGGGCGTCGTGTTCAGCGGTGATCGTCTGCCAGTGTTTCCCTTCACCGCTGCAGTCCTGGGCTCTGTCTGCGTAAGTGCTGTTGCTCTGTGATCCGCTCCAGAGTTTCCATTCAGCCCTGGCTACAACATCCTTGTTCCTTGCATCACTCCCTCTGGGCCGGAGCAGGTTGGATCATGTGACCATGTTAGATCATGTGACCATATTAGATCATGTGGGTTGGATCATGTGACCTTGTTGACCAACCCTGGTCCTCCTGATCATATATAAGTGGCTCAGCCCTCTTCCCAGATGCCTCAGTGTCAAGGTCCTTTGTCTTGCCTTTGGTTGTGCTTGTTCCGGTTTGTGTTCCAGTGTTTCTGACTCCCGCTTGTGTTACCGGACTCCGCTACCCACCTGATCCCTGCCTGCCTGCATTGACTCTCTCTTTGCCGACCCGGATTGCCTGACTTGTACCTGTGCCACCTGCCCTGACCTATTGCCTGTCTGACTTCGCCTCTGCCTCATCCTTTGGTCCTGCATTGTTGCTCCTGGTAACGACCCGGCCCTCTGACCACCGCTGTACCTCTGGTACCTTCACAGGTACCTCCTGGTCCGCCTGGACCAGCTGCCTTGTGTTCCAACCCTTCTCAAGAGGTAGTGACCTGGTGCTCCCCTCGGAAAGTCTATCCCCACCATCAGGGGTATTGTGAAGATCGAGGGGCTCACTTAGACAACGCCCTTAGAGGTGGTAGGGCATGAGGCACAGTGGGTTCACACCCGCTGATTCGTGACAAAGATATTAAAATTCTAACATAGAATATAAAAAGGAAACTACTGTATTGCTTTCAGAAAGACCTAGTGGTAAATGTCCCTGATGTTGATCAAGATTATTATAAAGTAACTTTTATGTTGAACAGCTGCCACTTGATGAAGGGCAATGGAAAGGTTTTTATAGAGCAATTACAGATAGCTGCTTGAAAATCTTATATTCCCTAAACAGGAGACAAAATGCTTTCATTCTTAGCCGCTTTAGTGCTATCAGATGCAGATTATGTCCACTAATGGCTAGAGATACAGGAATTGGGCTTTTACTGTACTGTACTCTTCTCAAGGGTGATTGTAATACGTCATTATCAAATCTAAGGAAAAATACAGCCAGTTTAACACTTTCTAAACTAAGGGCCAGTTCACACAGAGTTTTTTGGTGTTGATTTTGGAGCATTTGCACTTGATTTTTTTTCAGTGCATTTTCAAAATCTGTTGTGTGAACATCCCCTTAGCATGGAAACACCTGCCTCACTCGACACATTTCTATAGTAATTAGAATTATAACATAGAATTGTTACAGGTTCATTTCCTTACTTGAGTTATTCATTTGGTATTTTATACTTGGTGTTATGGTGTAAATCAGTAATAATAGTTTACAGCTTATAACTTGTAAAATGAAATAAAGAGGCTGTACTGGGTATAACATATCAAAGTACTGCATAACAGGCATTTCATAAAATCTGACACAGCGATCGGAAGTTTTGATCTGTGGGTGACACAATGCTCAAAGGCCCACTGATAGCTGAACATGAGGGGAGCTGATCACAGCCAAAAGGCACACTGCTCAACTGAGCACTTCTGCCCTCTTGTTTCAATGATTGGAGGGAATGTCAGCACACAGATTCAAATTACTGACATATTAATATGATGTTTCAAAAGTTTTATGAAACAATAGATACACTTTAAAGCGTACCTGTATTCTGAAAAAGTTTGCATAATGGCTGTGCTTTTTTGTACATTCATAACTGTGAAGGAACAAGTGTTTTTGGGCTTACCTAAAGTCTTTTTCAGCCATGTTATTCCCTGTTTCAGCTGCACAGCTAGATACATTTCTCTCACAAGCAGGAGTACTATGGATTGGCATAAGTTGTCTTTTCTGCCTCAGTTTACATAATGAAGTGAATTATTTTTTTACACCTTATATAACTGTGGCAGTCAGTGTGTGCCATGATTTAAGCCAATGCTGTATTTGATGTCTCATATAACTCTGTTCTGGTGCCTATATTTATGGGTAGTCTTTGCTATGGATTGCCCTCTGATGAATCTGGTATAAGAGGAAACGCATCAGGGCATTCTCAGGAATTAGGGGTAACTGTTACTAGTCCTATGTAGTATTGATGCTTTATAGGGCATCTCAGGGAAAATTGAGGATAGGTAGGAGCACGGAGTGCATCCAACATTAGGGTGCGTCTCCAAGGACAGAGTTTAGGATGAGGGATAGAGATATACAAACCCTCTCTTCCCCCCTCCCTGTCCAGCTATTGTTTTATTACCATTTTTGTTTTTGGTATCATTGGAGCTCATGGTTGTTAATACTTTGAATTATATTTTAGATATAACATTAATAAAGGTTAATTTGTATGGCACTTTCAGTGAATCCAGTAAAATTTAGCAGTGTCTAAACTTGGATCAGCATATCAGCTATACTTCAGTGATTTGTGTTTGTGATACAGACTGGAATTTTGGAGGTTGCTTGTGTTTGTAGTTCAATCAAAACTACAGTTTATCCACTTCCAATCTAAAGGAAAGCAGTGGAATTCATTTAATAGCTATGAGGAAAATGAAAGCTTTTTGCGTTCCTACACTTTAAATGTATTTTCACTTGCCTAGGTATAAATTATGCATGCAGTTTCCAGCACTAATGAGCTCTGAATTTAGGATTACAGACAAATAAGCTTGCACACGACAGATTGATTTTCCATCTTATCAAGCACTTGTTTTCAGCAATCCCTCTTCCCGAGATCACTGGTTCATGCCAATGTTCTGCTTTGTTCCATTGTTTTCTTCTAATGGTAGAAAACAATCCTGGCACACAGAATTATGATGATACTGCTGTTACTTGAGATCAGTCATTCTAAAAGCTTAGAAATGAAAACAAATTTTGGAAGGTCTAAGGTTCATATGATATTATGTATGGTACACCTAGCAGACACAAGGACACATATACAGTGGTACTGTATATCATACTGCCGATCAGCTGTTTGAAGAGGAGGTGCGCGCTGTACCAGCACTGCCTCTTCATTGTTTACATCCTAGCCGTAACATGGGTAGCGGTGAGTAGGTGTAATTACATCTAACCGCCCCATCAGGGGCGGATTGACAATAGACCTTACAGGGAAATTTCCCGGTGGGCCGATGCCCAGGGGTCGCCTGGGCCCTTCTCATGGCCAGCCAGTGGAGGTTTTTGGGGATGTATTTTGTGCTGCTGGCAGTATTGTGTGATGTACTGTGGTATTTGGCTCTGTTGGGGTGGTATAATGAGCCACAATATGTTATTGCTGACCCTGTCTTCCATCAATTTGGACCCAACTACAAAACGGGGCCACTTTTAATATTTTTTCCAGGGCCACTTTAAGTTCCCAGTCCACCCCTGCGCCCCATTCACTTCAATGGGAAGGATCGCTCCCATACAAGTGGGAGCCCCATTCATTTCAATGGGAAGGATTGCTCCCATACAAGTGTATGGGAGCGATCCTTCCCATGGCGGTTAGGTGTAATTACACCTACTCACCACTACCCATGTTACGGCTAGGATGTAAACAATCAAGAGGAGGCAGCGCTGGTACGGCGCGCGCCTCCTCTTTAACCCCTTCCCGACCGGCGCCGTACATGTACGGCGCTCGGGCGGTGCGGGGACATGACGCCGGCTCGCGGGTGCGGCGGGCTTCATGGCCGGCAAGTCTCTGCTGTTTCTAACAGCAGAGACTTGCCGCTTCTTACCTCCGTCTGCGGAGACTTCCTGGGCCTTCTGATGCCGTGATCACATGTGATCACGGCATCAGGATGCGTCTGAACCCGGAAGCCTACGCTTCCGGGTGGTGTACAGACGCCCCGATTGGCCAATCGGGGTGTCTGTACACCATATGAAAACTGTAATCCTCGCTGGTGAGGATTGCAGTTTTCAAACTGCAATTCTTATTCTGGCCACTAGATGGCAGGCCAGGATAAGAAATGAGCAATTCATGGATTTAACTGCATCTAGTAAATCCATGATTGCTCATAAAGAAAAAAAAAAACAAAACACAATATATGAGCTCATATTTGAGCTTTAAAATAATCACCAAAATTTTTTAAAAAATGTTAAAAAATATATAAAAAATAAAAAAGATATAAAAGTTCAAATCACCCCCCTTTCCGTATAAGTAAAAAATAAATACCTAAATAACCATAAATATAGACATCATGGGTATCACCGTGACCAAAAACGCCCGTACGTGTGTGGCGGAAAAAAGCGTCCAAATGGCGATTCGCTGTTTTTTGTTGCTTTTTTTTCTAAAAAAAAATTAAATAAAAAGTGATGAAAAAGTCATACACACCCCAGAATGGTATCAATAAAAACTTCAGACCGCCCCGCAAAAAATGAGCCCCCATACAGCTCTGTACACATAAATACCAAAAAGTTATAGGGGTCAAGATATGACAAGGAAAAAAAAAAAAGGGCAACTTTCTAATTATTTTATCACCATCTAAACGCAGGAAAAACTATACATATTAGGTATTGCCGGATTCGTACTGACCAGTAGAATGAAAGTAACCAGTCAGTTTTAATGCACATCGAACGCTGTAAATAAGAAACCCGTAGAACTGTAGCGGAATAGCGGTTTTCTTGCAATTTCACCCCATTTGGAATTTTTTTCCCGCTTCCCACTACACCATATGCAATATTAAATGGTGGCGTTGGAAAGTACAACTTGTCCCGCAAAAAAGAAGCCCTCATACAGCTATGTGAACAGAAAAATAAAACAGCTATGGCTGTTTGAAGGCAGGGAGCGCAAAACGAAAATGCAGAACCGAAAAAACCTCCGGGGTAGAAAGAGTTAAACAGCTGATCGGCGGGGGGTGTGGGGACCCCCGCCGATCTGATATTGATGATGTATCCTGAGAATAGTTCATCAATAAATATAACTTGGAGAACCCCTTTAAGACTTTTTTGAGCCCAACCAAAGACTGCTGTAGGTATTAACAAAAGCAAAGGTAGGGGTCTGATCTGATATTTGTGCTGAACATATTTTTTCAGTGCAATTTATCCAGAAAATTGAGGTCATTACATTGTTCAATCTGCCCCCACAATATTTTGGGACCATAAAAAGAACAAGTAAACAAGTTAAATATGTTTTTCCCATCGTCCTATGACAGCATCAGGAGAGAGGGTCTGCCTCCCAGAACAGAAAACCCGCAGATATAAAAAAGGAGAAGCCTCTACCTCATTCAGTGGTTTCCTGTCCTAGGAGAGGACACCTGCAGACAAGAGTGTGTTCCAGGATTTAGGCTAAAGAGGGTAGTAGTTTGTGCCTGTGTGTATGTAAGGCTGGCTGGGCAGAGGTGTTCCCCGCTCCACACACGTTTAAGACATGGAGAATATTGTGTCCCTAAATGGAGTCGTATTAATTTACAATGGTTGAGCCAGGAAAGTGATGCGGCTGGGATGACGTCAAAGGAAGTAACATCATAATCTCGCAAGATCATGATAAGCCAAAAAAGCTGTTGTAAAAGGGAGCTGGCGGCACACTCCCTCTCTGCAGCGCCTCCGGCGTCCCGGTGAAGAGATGGAGAGAGGAGCCGGTGACGTGCACGTGGCAGGGAGGAGACGGCGGCGCATGTTTTCCTCAGCGTGGCCGGTGTCCCCCTGGCAACCAGCTGGGGTAAATAAGAGTTGAGTGCCGACCTTGTTTAGTCGGTGCTCAATGAATTAGGCTGCACATGACCTGCGTGACCCATCCTTCTGCTCTATTTAAACAGGCAGCCTGCTGGCCACAGATTGCCTGTGATTGTTTTTCCTATTTGGAGATTGCCACACTAGCTCTCGTTGGATATTTATCTTCTGGATTTGGACCTTGGCTTGTTACCTTGACTCTGACCTTGTTTGACCCTCTTGTGACTTACGCTATCTCCTGGTTTTGACTTTCGGCTTCCCCTCGTTCTGGTTTTGTCTCTGATTCAGATTTTGACGCTTCTCTCTGTTTTGGACTCAGCTTGGTACGTTACGCTTGTTCTGTACACGTGTTCTGTTTTGTTGTCTGTCTCCCATTATTCCCTTCCCTGTAAGACCCTGTACTTAAAGTAAGTTAGGGACCGCTGTCCAGTTGTGCACCGTCATTTAGGATGGACCCTGCAAGTAGGTAGGGTCAGTGGTGGAGGTGGAGCACAGGGCTACACTGATCCCTACTTAATCATAACAGGTGCAGCTAAGAATCGGCATAAAGAATGTGGGTTGTGTAACGTTAAGCTTGCCCCATCATATGTTAAGCTGCTATGTCGTTCATGTATTGAGAATAGCATTGCACAGTAATCCCCTTCTATGATGAAAGGTATGAAGAGAATAATTAACAAAGAGGTCAACAAATACAAAAAAGAGCATTGTCATTCTAGACATAGCGACTCTAGGGAGAAGTCTTCTTCTGCATTATATTATAGATATTTCTAGTTCTGATAATGTTGCATTATTATCTGATAATGTTGTATTATAGTCTTCCGATATTCATTGATCATCAGAAATTATGGTTCTAGGGACAGTTGCAGCATTTTCAGTATCAAGTACTACCATTTATAATATTGATGGCTCCAAGGATATTCACGAAGCTGGTATCAGAAATGGTGGCACATGTAAAGGGGATGTCAGTTCTAGGAACTCTAACATCCTGCATGCCAGCAAGCATTTTCAGTGAGCCCAGGCTTATTGCATAGCTTTACAGTTAGAGATTCTTCAGTCCTGGACAGGAGAAATGAAGGATCTAGACAGGAAGCTGTTAATATCCACCAAAGTGTATCAGTCTCTAGATTGGTGGCTATGTTCATGGAATCTAGTCAATTGTAGACCCATTGGAAATAACGATAGATGCCAGCCCAACAGGTTGGGGTGCCCATACAATGGGAAAAATAAATATTTGATATACTGGCGATTTTGCACTTTTTCCCACCTACAAAGAATTAAGAGGTCTATAATTTTTAACATAGGTATACTTGAACTGTAAGAGACAGAATCTAAAAAAAAACAATCAGAATCACATTGTATGATTTTTAAATAATGAATTTGCATTTTATTGTGCGAAATAAGTATTTCATACAATAGAAAAACAAAACTTAATACTTGGTACAGAAATCTTTGTTTGCAATTACAGAGGTCAGACATTTTCTGTAGTTCTTGACCAAGTTTGAATACACTGCAGCAGGGATTTTGGCCCACTCCTCCATACAGACCTTCTCCAGATCTTTCAGGTTTCGGGGCTGTCGTTAGGCTACATTGACTTTCAATTGGGCTCAGGTCTGGAGACTGGCTAGGCCACTTCAGGACCTTGAAACGCCTCTTATGGAGACACTCTTTAGTTGCCCTGGCTGTGTGTTTTGGGTCATTGTCATGTTGGAAGACCCAGCCACGACCCATCTTCACTGCTCTTACTGAGGGAAGGAGGTTGTTGGCCAAACTCTCACGATCCATTCTCCCTTTAATACAGTGCAGTCATCCTGTCCCCTTTGCATAAAAGCACCCCCAAAGTATGATGTTTCCACCCCCATGCTTCACGGTTGGGACAGTGTTCTTGGGGTTGTACTCATCCTTCTTCTTCCTCCAAACATAGAAGTAGTAGAGTTGATACCAAAAAATTCTGTTTTGGTCTCATCTGACCACATGACCTTCTCCCATGCTTCCTCTGGATCATCCAGATGGTCATGGGCAGACTTCAAATGGGCCTGGACATGTGCTGACATGAGCAGGGGGACCTTGCATGCCCTGTAGGATTTTAATCTATGACGTTGTAGTGTGTTACTAACAGTAATCTTTGAAACTGTGGTCCCAGCTCTCTTCAGGTTATTGACCAGGTCCTCCTGTGTAGTTCTGGGCTGATTCCTGACCTTTCTCAGAATCAGCCTTACCCCACAAGGCGAGATCTTGCAAGGAGCCTCAAACCGAGAAAGATTGACAGTCATCTTGTGTTTCTTCCATTTTCTAATAATTGCAACAGTTGTTCTCACCAAGCTGCTTGCCTATTGTCCTGTAAACCATCCCAGCCTTGTGCAGGTTTTGTCCCAGGTGTCCTTAGACAGCTCTTGACAGGTCTTGGCCATGGTGGAGAGGTTGGTGTGTGATTGTGTGGACAGGTGTCTTTTATACAGGTAAAGAGTTGAAACACGTGCAATTAATACAGGTAATGGGTCCAGAGTAGGAGGGATTCTTAAAGAAAAACTAACAGGTCTGTGAGAGCCTGAATTCTTGCTGGTTGGTAGGTGATCAAATACTTATTTCATGTAATAAAATTCAAATTATTTAAAAATCATACAATGTGATTTTAGGCTTTATTACTGTCAGCCTTGCATATCAGGGATGTAGGCAATTGGAAGGCAGATTATTTGAGTTGACAGAGGTTAAAACAGAAGGAATGGTTGCTCAATCGGAAGGTGTTTTCAATGATAGTTCAGCTGTAGGGAGAACCGGAGATAGATCTTTTTGCTACAAGCGCAAACAAGAGAGTGAGAAAATTCTTTTCTCTCTACCCCCACCTTGGGGTCAGGGGCTACTATATACTTTCCCTCCTCTTCAGTTAATTTGCAGAGTTTTGAAGTAAGAGAAGACAGAACAAGGGTAATTGTTGCAGCTCCATTCTGGCGTTGCTTCACCTGGCTAAGAGTTCTATCGGTCAGGGATCCCTGGATTCTTCCAGAAGTCCCAGATCTGCCGAGCCAGGGTCCTATCCTTCACATTCCATTGAATGGCCTTCACTTGAAGGCATAGCTTTTGAACGGCTGTTGTCAAAAGGAAAAGGATTGTCCGATTCGGTTAAAACTGTTTTGAAAAGTAGAAAGTCAGTGACCAGTAGAATATATGCTAGAACTTTGAGGCATCAATCCGTCTCCTTCCTGTCAGCTTAGCCTTCCCAAAAGCCTAGAATTTCTGCAAAGAGGTTTTGATAAAGGATTGTAATTAAAGGGAGTCTTTCACCTGTTTTTCACCAACATAACTAGGAGCACTGCCCCACAGAAGGTTGCACACACATCCCAGACATACCTGTGTGCACTGTGTGTCTGTATTACATGTCAAGGAAGAGCACTTTTATTCTGCAGGAAAACAACTCCCAAGTGCCCAGCACTGCTGCTGCTGCAAACCAAACTGAAGAGGGGTGGGCTGCTTTAGCTGCTTGTATCTTGGGATTGGTAGCAGATAGAAAAATTCCAAGCTTTCAAATGATACCAAAATCACAGCATTATATCCAGTATATCAGAAGATATAGCTGTTAGAAATTGAGTCGGGAGAGAAAGCTGTTTTTACTTTCACTTTCAGCCAGGCACTTGGGAGCTGTTTGTGATGAGATGTGTGTTGGTCTATTTAGAGGCTAATAAAGAATGGAGAAAATCTTCCTCTTTATTTGTCCAATATTCAGGTCCAAATAAGGAGAAATCTTCTAGTAACGGTACCTTAGCTAGCTGGATTAAACACAATATTTATTTACTTATCTTGTTAATATGCAGAAACCAGTACCTTCTGAGTGAACAACCAATTCAACCAGGGTAGGTTCCACTTTGTGGGCAGAGAGCACGGGGGCATCCATACATCCACTTTATGGAGGTGTTATCTAGTGTATGGCGGTGTTAGCCAATCCCTGTATGACAGTGCTATCTGGTGTCTGTATGGCGGTGTTATCCAGTCACTATATGGAGATATCCGGTGACTGTATGGTGGTGTTATCCAGTCACTGTATGGAGATATCCGGTGACTGTATGGTGGTGTTATCCAGTCACTGTATGGAGATATCCGGTGACTGTATGGTGGTGTTATCCAGTCACTGTATGGAGATATCCGGTGACTGTTCCGGTGACTGTATGGAGGTGTTATCCAGTCACTGTATGGAGATATCCGGTGACTGTATGGCGGTGTTATCCAGTCACTGTATGGAGATATCCGGTGATTGTATGGCGGAGTTATCCAATTACTGTATGGAGATATCCGGTGACTGTATGGTGGTATTATGCAGTCACTGTATGGAGATATCTGGTGACTGTATGGCGATATCCGGTGACTATATGGTGCTATTATGCAGTCACTGTATGGCGGTATCCGGTGACTGTATGGTGGTGTTATGCAATCACTTTATGGCAGTGTTTTCCAGTGAGTGTATGGTGGTGTTATCCAATTACTGTATGGCAGTTTTATCCAATCACTGTATTATTATTATTATTATTTATTATTAAAGCACCATTCATTCCACAGCGCTGTACATGTTGAAAGGGGTTTACATACATAGTCTAGACAATTGCTCTAGGACAAACAAGTTACAGACTGGTACAGAAGGAGAGAGGGCCCTGCCCGTGAAGGCTTACAATCTATGTGTATGGAAGTATCCAGTGACTGTATGGTGGTGTTATCCAATAACTGTATGGCAATAACTGTATCCCCTTTCGTGCCTACTCCACCTGGCATGAGTGGGGAAAAGTTCCAGATTGCGGCGCAAAGGACTTGTGCGCCACAATCTGTGTCAGAAATACGCTTAATATAGGTATATTTCTGTTTTAATAAATGACCCCCTAATTGTCTTATGAATCCAGGGTAGGGCTAATATCTTTATAGTATATAGATCCCAGTGTATTATACTGTGCCCTGTATTTCCCAATAAATAATCCTTGGGAAACACAGTCCTCACCCCTGACCACCAGGACTATGTGCTCTGTAAGAACATGGCAGCCTCTCTGCTCCGCTGTGTCCTGCTGCTTATTCGGGCACTAAGGCGGGGTTCACATCACATTTTTCCCATATGTTTAACCCTTTCACGACCGGAGCTTTTTTCGGTTCTGCATTTTCGTTTTGCGCTCCCTGCCTTCAAACAGCCATAACTCTTTTATTTTTCTGTTCACATAGCTGTATGAGGGCTTGTTGTTTGCGGGACAAGTTGTACTTTCCAACGCCACCATTTAATATTGCATACGGTGTAGTGGGAAGCGGGAAAAAAATTCCAAACCGGGTGAAATTGCAAAGAAAACGCTATTCCGCTACAGTTCTACGGGTTTCTTATTTACAGCATTCGATGTGCATTAAAACTGATCCGTTACTTTCATTCTACTGGTCAGTACGAATCCGGCAATACCTAATATGTATAGTTTTTCCTGCGTTTAGATGGTGATAAAATAATTAGAAAGTTGCCCTTTTTTTTTTTTTTTTTTTCCTTGTCATATATTGACCCCTATAACTTTTTGGTATTTATGTGTACAGAGCTGTATGGGGGCTCATTTTTTGCGGGGCGGTCTGAAGTTTTTATTGATACCATTCTGGGGTGTGTATGACTTTTTGATCACTTTTTATTTAATTTTTTTTAGAAAAAAAAAGGGACAAAAAACTGCGAATCGCCATTTGGAAGCTTTTTTCCGCCACACAATTCGCCGTATTGAAATTTTTTTTTTTTATATTTTAAAAGTGCGGGCGTTTTCGGTCACGGTGATACCCATGATGTCTATATTTATTGTTATTTAGGTATTTATTTTTTACTTATACGGAAAGGGGGGTGATTTGAACTTTTATATCTTTTTTATTTTTTATATATTTTTTAACATTTTTTTTAATTTTTCTGTGATTATTTTAAAGCTCAAATATCATCTGATCTATTGTGTTTTGTTTTTTTTCTTTATGAGCAATCATGGATTTACTAGATGCAGTTAAAACCATGAATTGCTCATTTCTTATCCTGGCCTGCCATCTAGTGGCCAGAATAAGAATTGCAGTTTGAAAACTGTAATCCTCACCAGCGAGGATTACAGTTTTCATATGGTGTACAGACACCCCGATTGGCCAATCGGGGCGTCTGTACACCACCCGGAAGCGTGGGCTTCCGGGTTCAGACGCATCCTGATGCCGTGATCACGTGTGATCACGGCATCAGAAGGCCCTGGAAGTCTCCGCAGACGGAGGTAAGATGCGGCAAGTCTCTGCTGTTAGAAACAGCAGAGACTTGCCGGCCATGACGCCCGCCGCACCCGCGAGCGGGCGTCATGTCCCCGCACCGCCCGCGCGCCGTACATGTACGGCGGCGGTCGGGAAGGGGTTAATGTACACAAAAAACGTATACATTAAGAGATGCCTCAGACTGAGCCATACGGTGGCGTTCGTTCACCATACAGTTTCATTTTAAAACAAAATATACGTTAACATATGCATTTTTTGTACTGGACTCTGCAGGATGCAAAAACGTGGTGTGCTGCATATTTGTATATGGTACCTTTTTTATTAATATCAAACGGATAGGAAAAACGTGATGTGAACTCACTTACATATGAACAAATGCGATGCCAGGATGGTCATGGGGGGGGGGGCCCGCACAAAAATTTGCTGTGGGGCCCAGTCAGTTCTAGCTATGCCACTGGAGTGTATTAACATGCCAGCATGCTCAGAACTAATGTATATATCTAAAAGCAAACAAATGCATTCAGGAAAAGGGATGAGCAAATCGATTTGTCTCATTAGCAAGAGTTCTTCACCTGTGTTCTTCACAAAGGTGAAGAAGCGCCCATATGCCTGTTAACTGACAGGGCCGGACATCTTACCTAGCCTTATCTCGCTTCTGCACTGCTGCTCCAGGTAGCGGCTCAAGCACAGTGTTTCTGCTTCAGGTGCAGCGACTATTCATGCACTGCTACCCGAAAGCTGCAGTAGTGGAAGCAGAACCTCCGTGCTTGCACAGCTATTCAGAGCAGTGGCACAGGAGAGAGACTGCCAGGGCTGGGCGAAATGGCTGGCCCTGTCAATCAACAGGCAGGTGGGCGCTTGATTCCTTCATCCCAATCCAGAAAGCTATTTTTTTCATCTTTATTAGCGGAAATTAAATAATCAAATTATCAAACCATAAAATCAGTGATTATCATTGACAATATCTATACTACTGGCTTATAATTAATATAGTATACGGTCCTTTAAACTGTGCGATGTTTGGGCAGATTATCGCTAACGAGTGTTCGTGCGAATGCTCGTTGGTGACGATTTGCCTGTGTAAAGGATTGTTAGTGCAGACACCTAAGGCTACTTTCACACTAGCGTTTTTAAATTCCGGTATTGAGTTCTGTCATAGGGGCTCAATATCGGAAAAAACGCTTCCGTTTTGGCCCCATTCATTGTCAATGGGGACAAAACTGAACTGAAGACAACGGAATGCTCCTGAAAGCATTCCGTTCCGTCTTCAGACCGGAGAACAAACCGCAGCATGCTGCGGTTTGCTCTCCGGTCCAGGCATCCGCACCAAGACGGATCATGACCCCCAATGAAAGTCAATGGGGACGGATCCGTTTGGTGTGACACAATTGTAAACGGATCCGCCCTCCATTGACTTTCAATGGAGATCAGGACGGATCCGTCACCACATACATAATTACATACTCCAGGCAGGCAGGCCGCACGTCTTCACGCCCAGGAGGCACGCAGCTATGACGATTCCCCACAGTGCCCTCTGCTGGGCGCTGTAGGGAATCGTCATAGCGGCGCGCCTCCTGGGCATGAAGACGTGCTGCCTGCCTGGAGTATGTAAGTGTTTGTGGGTGTATGTATGTCTGTATATGGTACTGTGTGACATGTGCGGGGCCGGAACGCGGTTCCAGCCCCACACATGTCCCTGCGGCAGTCCGGATCCGGCGGCACCCTTCACCTGCCGGATCCAGACTGCCGCTAGTGTGAAAGTAGCCTAAATCAGCAGCAGATTGCACCATCTAAACTGCACTGCGCTGCCTGCAAACAATTCTGTATGAGGACAAACAATGGCATTAGCGATAACTCCTCCCCGTACCATGGAGAATATCACTGCATGTAATTGCAGCGGTCTCCTTCACTCAGGAACAGGCAATTGCTTGGTACATCAGACAATGTAAAGGGGCCTCAAAGGGGCTCTCCAATGATGGAGAAAATGAAAATGTCCTGGTAGACTGCTCGCTATCAGGTATTACTGAACCCAGGTGCATGGCATTCAGAAGGTAGACATGCTGATTCACCTGCCTTTGCACCATGTTTGCATTATACATACAAGTCTGGTGCTATCACTAAAACTGTGCCCTAGACGCAGGTATTACCCAGCGCCTCAGTGACTGGCACACAGCGCTGCCTCTTCCCACCCTCAAAACCCCTGGTACAGCGGCGGGAACCCAGCACTTGTGCAGGCAGTCATGCGGCATCTGACGTCATCGAAGTGCCGGGTCACATGACTGTTATGACAGGGCCTCCCGGCGTTCAGCTGTTTCTCAGTGTTGCTCCACATGACTGGGGGAAGGGTTTCCGGGCGGACTTTGTGCTCCTGAAATCTCCTTCCCCCGCAGCTCATGAGCCGGTGACACAAGAACCTGGGTCGTGGAGGACACGGAGAGTGACAGAGTGAGGAGCAGAGGTTGGGGTGGGATGATAGCACTAGTCACATGTCTGCCCCCCATATCTAGCGTCATGTGTCACACTCTGTGGGACAAGAGGCTTCTGGCTGCCATGTCACATCTGTGAAGTCCTGAGTGAACTATACTAATAAAACTATGAGGCTACATACAGGAAGGTGGCTTTCTGTGCAGACCCCTGCCTGCATGTACTGCTGTCACACAGAGTAGTACCGCTGAGTTTGTCATTTGCAACTTGTCATAAGACCTCATGCAGATGCTGTAATTAAGTGTCAATTAACTTTAATCAGTTGCTAAAGTCCTTACACCATTGGAATTAATTTTAAAAACTGTCAGAACGGGATTAATAAACCTGACCTAAAGTTGTCACTTGTCATTGAATCAGATGGGACAGAAGTTTTTACAGAGCAGAATCGGATGTTTTCTTAATCACCGCCATTATCTCATATGTCCCCTTTCGTTTTCAGCTCTATGCCTCATGCAGTCCTTACTTCGCCTGCCAGCCACAGGGACTCTCCCGGCTTCTTCACTACGAAGGGTCCGATGTCTCTTCAATCAGTTGCTGAACTATCGGGGTATTACCCCACAGCCAGTCCTTCTCAGGAGCCACACCACATCCTCAGGTACAGAAACACTCACCACGACTGAAAACCTTTTACTGCTCTGCAAGGAATGTTATTTTATCAAAGGTGGTCACTGGCTGCACAAGCCTTTCTTTTTTTTGTTGCTCCAATCTCAGATCAGTGTTTGGTCAGTGATTTTCATCAGTGATTGTGAACCAAAACCAGACTGGAGCCTCCACAGTCATAAGGTATAAGGGAAAGATCTGCTCCTGTTTTGTGTTTAGAGCTGCACCTGGTTTTGGCTCAAAATCGCTGATGGAAATCACTGACCGAACACTGACGTATGAATGGGGCATTAGAAACACAACGTACTCTGTAATTATTTTTATGCTTTCCTGGATAAATTTTAAGATAAAGTAAGATTATTTTGGTGAGACACAGTAGGAAAAGACTGAAAAAAACGCCTAAATCAAAACTGCTTTAAAGGGAGTAGCTTTAGTAGTGATCTCGATGCTAGGATACTAGTGGGATCAAATCTTAAAGGGGCTTTCCAGGCTAACTACATTGATGACCTATCCTCAGATCAGTGAGCCACATATACTATTATTCCGGAAAACCCCTTTAACCCCTTAGTGACCAGCCTGTTTTTGGCCTTACTGGCCAAGCGTTTTTCTTCCTTTTTTCATCGTCGCATTCCAGGAGCTATAACTTTTTTTATTTTTCCGTCTATATAGCTGTATGAGGGCTTGTTTTTTGCTGGAAAAGTTGTAGTTTTTAGTGGCACCATTTTGGGGTACACATACACATACACAGACTCCAGTTGGCAATAGAGGACAATAATGTGATCACTGAGCAGTGTAAAAATATTGCCTGGTTAGATGAATATAGATTTCTCATGCTCATGGGAGGGTCAGAATTTGGATAAATGGACCTACTCTGCCAGGTACCAATAGTTCAGGCTGGTAAAAGTGAAGTAATGGTGTGTGAAATGTTCTCTTGGCACACCATGGGTCCTCTGATATCTACGGATGGATATTTGGGCTTAAGATACTTTCACACTAGCGGCAGCCTTCTCCGGCAGGGGATCAGCCTGCCGCATCCGTGCTCCCGCTAGTGCACTGTGCCGCCGGAATTCCGCTCCGGCCTCATTGACTATAATCGGGGTGGGACGGAGGTCTAGCCGCAGCATGGCAAACATGACGATATTTATGTATATAATAAAACTACGACATGTCGTGTCCGAACAAGTTCACTCCTTCATGGCTGTTATATTACCGTATTTTTTGGTTTATGAGATACACCTGAGGTTTTAGAGGAGTAAAATAAGAAAAAAATGTATTTTTCATCAGAACTCCCAGATTAAACCCCAAATGTAATTAGACCCCAAATCTGTACGAAGTCAGGACACGCAGTACTAACGCTAGCCCAAGTCCGCGACGGCCCCTTTCACTGTAATGGCTGTAAGATGGCCGTATCCATGCTCCCTTGGTGTTTCTTATCTGCAAATGCACATGTTCCATTATATCATATACACTTTTATAGCAGTTTTGCGGCCAAACTTTGTATGTCCTGTCCAGAGGTCACTGTGCAGGAAGTGGGGACATGTGAACTTTGACCATCACCTATTGTGAATGGTGGATCCTGGGATAACTAAATATAGGTGATACCTTTTATTATTACCATGTGATGGTAACGAGACAAGAGTGGGGGAAAACAATATATTTTTTTTAATATAGATTGTGACATGGAACATTAAAAAAACCAAATCATTGAAAATTCTTAAAGTGCAACTGCCGTTTCATTTTTATCCCCTAATTGTATAGAACACCCTGCTGTATAAATGCTTTTGTGCTTTAAAATTTGATCATTTTCACTTTTACCTGCTAATAACTCCCACAGATGCATGCTACTTTCCTATTCTGCTACTCTCTTCTCAAGCTGTAACCATGTGCAGGACGTCTTCTCTATCTGATAACAAGAGACAGATGAGCTCTGGGGGGGGAGGAGCTCAGTTTTGAGAGCCTGGTGCTGGGCTGAGGCAGAAAGTGGAGTAAAATCTGCTTATACTTTCATTTTCAGCTTTATTCACAGCATCCCGATTTCTATGAGTGATATCTCCCCTTGTACTGAACAGCTTTATGTCATTTTGGTATTGTCTTAAAACCTGAAATGTCAGCTTTCAGACAATTTCTAGCTGGTACCAAACCAGAGATATGAGCAGCTAAAGCCCCCCCCCCCAAGTGACTATTAAGAGGCTAAAACAAATGCTTACTGATTTTATGTAATGCAGGGCTTGTCTCTGGTTAGCTGTATGTGAGCATACACAGTGATCTGGGGTAGTGAGGAAGTTATCTGTATTCTGATTGGTCCTGCTAGTTCTTGTGAGGAGAGCAAAGGCTTATGGGAAGTGGGGGAAATACAGGATGGCTTCAAGGACAGGGCAAAGATCACTACAGGACATTCAGCAGAGGCCATGAAGATGCTGAAATAGAGGCAGAGAGAAATAGGGTTGCTAAGGGCTGAATGCAGACATCAGAAAGGTAAAATTAACTGAAAAATACAGATTCATGAATATCTGCCCTTCAGCATCACATATGTTAGGAATTTCATTTTTGGTAGTGAAACGGCAGTTACACTTTAAAAAACCTTCGATTTAAACAATAAATCATTTTCTGATTACACTTTCCCTTTAAGACACAGGAAAAGGAGAAAACAGACAAAAGTCCATCTTAGTTACAAGTAATTATGGTATTTTGTTGCTTGAAAGATGAAGCTGTGAATTCCATCTCAACGTGATGTAGCTTGTACAGTCATGGCCAAAAGTTTTGAGAATGACACAAATATTATATTTTCACATGATCTGCTGCCCTCTGGTTTTTATGTGTGTTTGTCAGATGTTTTTATCACATACAGAAATATAATTGCAACCATATTATGAGTAACAAAAGCTTATATTGACAGTTAGAATGAGTTAATGCAGCAAGTCAATATTTGCAGTGTTGACCCTTCTTCTTCAGGACCTCTGCAATTCTCCCTGGCATGCTCTCAATCAACTTCTGGACCAAATCCTGACTGATAGCAGTCCATTCTTGCACAATCAATGCTTGCATTTTGTCAGAATTTGTAGGTTTTTGTTTGTCCACCCGTCTCTTGATGATTGACCACAAGTTCTCAATGGGATTAAGATCTGGGGAGTTTCCAGGCCATGGACCCAAAATCTCTGTTTTGTTCCCTGAGCCATTTAGTTATCACCTTTGCTTTATGGCAAGGTGCTCCATCATGCTGGAAAAGGCATTGTTGATCGCCAAACTGCTCTTGGACGGTTGGGAGAAGTTGCTCTCGGAGGACATTCTGGTACCATTCTTTATTCATGGCTGTGTTTTTAGGCAAGACTGTGAGAGAGCCGATTCCCTTGGCTGAGAAGCAACCCCACACATGAATGGTTTCAGGATACTTTACAGTTGGCATGAGACAAGACTGGTGGTAGCGCTCACCTCGTCTTCTCCGAATAAGCTGTTTTCCAGATGTCCCAAACAATCGAAAAGGGGATTCATCAGAGAAAATGACTTTACCCCAGTCCTCAGCAATCCACTCCCTGTACCTTTTGCAGAATATCAGTCTGTCCCTGATGTTTTTTCTGGAGAGAAGTGGCTTCTTTGCTGCCCTCCTTGAGACCAGGCCTTGCTCCAAGAGTCTCCGCCTCACAGTGCGTGCAGATGCACTCACACCTGCCTGCTGCCATTCCTGAGCAAGCTCTGCACTGCTGGTAGCCCGATACCACAGCTGAAACACTTTTAAGAGATGGTCCTGGCGCTTGCTGGTCTTTCTTGGGCGCCCTGGAGCCTTTTTTGCAACAATGGAACCTCTCTCCTTGAAGTTCTTGATGATGCGATAGATTGTTGACTGAGGTGCAATCTGTCTAGCTGCGATACTCTTCCCTGTTAGGCCATTTTTGTGCAATGATGACTGCACATGTTTCTTTAGAGATAACCATGGTTAACAGAAGAGAAACAATGATGTCAAGCACCAGCCTCCTTTTAAAGTGTCCAGTGGTGTCATTCTTACTTAATCATGACAGATTGATCTCCAGCCCTGTCCTCATCAACACCCACACCTGTGTTAATGGAGCAATCACTGAAACGATGTTAGCTGGTCCCTTTAAGGCAGGGCTGCAATGATGTTGAAATGTGTTTTGGGGGATAAAGTTAATTTTCTAGGCAAATATTGACTTTGCTGTTAAGCTGATCACTCGTTATAACATTCTGGAGTATATGCAAATTGCCATTATAAAAACTGAAGCAGTAGACTTTGTAAAAATTAATATTTGTATCATTCTCAAAACTTTTGGCCATGACTGTACATACCACGCCTACTGTGTATAGCGTATAGACAGATGCATTGAAGCCCCTCAGTCACCGAGGACGGGGTGGGGGAGTGGTCCCCTCATGAATACACTGGACTCCTAAGGATGAGTCTGCTCTATCCTTTGTTAACCGCTCTTAGCCAAACTATTTAATAATTTTATTTGTTGTTTGGACTAATAGTAGAGCGGACCATCTGATCAGCGAGTCCAACCGTTGGGACCCTCGCATATCACAAGAACAGAATCCAATGTCCCCATATGACTGGAGCAGCAGGTCAATCATGTGCGCTGCCTCTCCATTCATTCTCTGGGAGATAGTGTAAGAAATATGATTAATGACAATATTAATATTAAAGCATAATACTGCAATAATATTCTCACGTAAATTCTAGGGGACTGTCGGCGAAGAAAGCACACAACAACAGTGCATAGAAACAAAGAAATTATATTATTTATAGACACAAATGAGCTGTGTGAAAATAGAAAAATATTGACCAACAATCAAACAATGGAAGATATAGAACCAACACATAATCAAGGGCACAAAAGCAGCAACATGAAGCAGCCTAAAACCAACAGTTCCTATACCGACAATTAGAATACAACCACACTGATACAAACAGACCTAGAATATTAGAAAGAAAAACACAACAATACAGACGGTTCCTCCAAAAATAACCCTACAGCACAATAATCAAACAATAATTCAACAATAAAGAATCACCATATAGTTACCCAAGGCTGAACTAAGTTCCGTCTGGCCTGGTCTGATGTCCAGAATCCTCATGGGACCCAACCTGTATGATTTACAGGCTCCTTCCCCCTTGGATCCTCCTCCCCCCTCTAGGATCTCCCAAGTGACCATGGCCAAGGTTTTTTTATACTAAATTCTAGCATCCCCTCTGTGAGGTTCCCATGCCACTGGTGCCGACCAATGTCATTCAAGATCAAAATAGTGTTTTGATCTTCAGATTTCTCCACCCTCTATCTGCGCACAGGAATCAGGCCGATGTTCCCACATTAACATTTTACATTTACCTGTCTCTTCCTTGTTTTCACCCAAACGCAAACTACTCAAGTTGGAGACATGTAACCTGGCCACACAATAGTGGGTATTTGCAATGGAATGGGAAAAACACCCAGGAGCCTTTGAAATGTAATTCACCAAAACATTTCTTCTGGCACCTTGATTACCAATGCAAAGAGGCTTCCTGATATTTCAATTAACCCCCGACAAACTGGTTTGAAACCGTATTCAGACCTTTTCATCTATAGAGTGACTCTCTATTGTTTTACAATTCAGTGTACACCCAAGATTTCATACACTAATAATACATATAGATAGACACTTATATAATGCATATGGATAGATATACATTTTATCATAACCCATATCTGTATATCTCTACAATAGCCGTGCACAGCCCTCAACTATTTCAGGCAGTCCAAAAGAGAATGAATTTAGTGGCAGTGCTTATGTTTCACCTGCTGCTCCACTCATATATTCTTGGGATCGGTTGGGGTCCCAGCAGTAGAACCCCATCAGATACTTCTCCCTTATCCCAGCAGAATATGGTACTTTAAACACTTGTGAACACTTTGTAGCTTGTCATGGAAAATACTTTATATAGACAATGGTACTTTTAAAGGGATTGTCCCATTACAACTTATTCCTTATTCTTAATGAGATAGAGGAAAAGTTCTCTCTGATTGGCGAGGATCTGATTACTGGGACCCTCATCTCTCATGATAGAATGGAGGACATGCATGTGCCCTGTTGTTCCATTCAGCTGTATGGGGCTGCTTGGAGAGCCTAGAGCTTGTGCAGGGGAACTTGTAATTGGCTGGGCCCCAGCGGTTGGACCCTTATGCCTAATCCTGTGGATTGGGGATAAGTTGTTGTAATGGGACAACCCCTTTAAAAGAACACATTAAGGGAGGTAGGAACATGTGCCGCTTTTCTGGAGTAAGTAACTGGAGGCCTTGCTAATGCTCTGTGTACCATATTATATTTGCTTTCAGCCTCTGTCACATGTATTTGATCATATTATACCATTTGAGTTTTTCAAAGATTAAAGAATCTTAATAGGGTAAAAGTTTGTCTAAAGCTGATTCACTGTTGTCGCAATTAAATAAGTAACGATGATAATTGAGTCATATGCAGTCAATTATTGATGCTATCCCCGTGATTGCTGGAAAATCCATTTTGGGTGAGTGCTGACGTGATAAATCTTATCTGTATTTCTGTCTGGTGAACATGTTCCATTACTCTTGAAAGTTCAGTTTCAGGCACATCGGAGCTCATTTGGCTTTTATGACGTTAGTCTTCTGTCTTTGCACTGTTCGTTTAAAACTTGATAAAGGCTAACGCATAGAGTGATGTTATTTCAGGCAATTTTTCAATTTCCATTAACTTAAAGGGGTTGTCCGGGTTCAGAGAAGAACCCGGACATACCTGCAATTTCACCCAGGCAGCCTGCCTGAAGAGGACATCGGAGCATCTCATGCTCCGATGCCCCCCCTTGCCCTGCGCTAGATCGCACAGGGCAAGGTCTCTTTTGTATGTAAACACTCGCTGCCGGGCGGGTACTTCCGCCCGGCAGTGAGTTCGGTGACGTCACCGGCCTTAATGGGCCGGCTTTAGCGCTGCCCTAGCCGTTTTACTGGCTAGGGCAGCGCTAAAGCCCGTCCATCAGCGCCGATGACGTCACCGACTCACTGCCGGGCGGAAGCCTCTGCCCGGCAGGGACCGGTACGTCACCGGAACTGGCTAAATTCCTTTGCCCTGCGCTAATTAGCGCAGGGCAAAGGAGGGCATCGGAGCATAGGATGCTCCGATGCCCTCTTCAAGCGGGCTGCCTGGGTGAAATTGCAGGTATGTCCGGGTTCTTCTCTGAACCCGGACAACCCCTTTAAAGGCTATGTACACCTTTGGATGCAATTTTTTTATTATTGCATTGTACTCATTTAGAGCTAAAAATATTTTTTTTACATTGGTCTTTATTAAAAATATGGAACCCTTTTTTGTGTACAGAGCTGACATGCTCTAGTAGCACCCTTTGCATTTTCTGTCTTTTCCGTCAGACCAGGAGCTGACGGGCTCCTTATCTCTGCTCTTTGACATTATAAAAGGAAAATACATAAATTGCAGCCGCACACCGCTACCAGATAAAGCACAAAATGCTATAGTGATATAGTATTCCAAAGCTCATGCTATGCTTGTATAATAAATTAGAGACTCTTGGCAAATACATTTTGTACAAAATTATCTGAGCCCATTCACCACAGTCAAGGTGGTCTCTGCAGAATGGGAACCTAACATTTTGTCCTACCTGTTACGTGCCAGTCTTGGCTTCCATATAATCAGGGGATGTTTTGTTCCACATGCATGTAATGTCCACTTGCCTTTCGCCATTTCTGGTACTACAAAGGCCTCCCCTAGTTCAGGAGTGCAGACACTGCAGTGCACTCGGCTTTATAGTTGCACTGATTAAAAAAAACACCTGTGGGGCAAATGGGCTGGTCAGGAGTGCATGACCAAATGGAGTAGCCACACCTCCAATACAAACTTACAAAGAAAAAAAAAAAAAAGGAGATTTCAGTCAGCAATATATTTTTTTTACATTGGTCTTTATTAAAAATATGGAACCCTTTTTTTTTTTTGTGTACAGAGCTAACATGCTCTAGTAGCACCCTTTGCATTTTCTGTCTTTTCCGTCAGACCAGGAGCTGACGGGCTCCTTATCTCTGCTCTTTGACATTATAAACACTCACTATAGCTCAGTTCTTATCTTAGAGAATTTGGCTTAAATAAATGCTTATGACCTCTCAGTAGTTTAGAGATGAGGTTTATTAGATGACCCGCTCAAAGTGAAAGAACCAGTCACACAGCTAGAAAAACAGTTAAAGGGGTTCTCCGGGCTTTTACTATTGATGACCTATCCTCAGAATAGGTCATTAATATCAGATCGGAGAGGGTCTGACACCAGGCACCCCGCCGATCAGCTGTATGAGGAGACGGTGCATGCTGTGCAGACCCATTGCTTTAATCCATATGCAAATGAGCAGTTAAAGGAGTTTATGCCATGAAAAGTTGTGGAATTTTTTTTTTTTACTTACATTTTCCTCTCTGGAAGTGTCCCCTGCTGTTTCTTTGTCTGATGCACCTTCTGAATTCAGTGGGGAACTAACATGCTCAGTAGCTTCCCTGCCTCTTCTCAGTGCCGGCCTAGTGATTAGGGATGAGCGAAGTGAGCTTTGGATCATAGATCTGAAGTCGATTAGCTCAAAACTTCAGATTAAGCCCTTTGATTAGAGTGTGCTTGTCATTACATTTTTGTGCCATTAGAATATATAGATTACAAGCAAAGTCTAAGGTCTGTATATGCCCTGTCTAAATGTAGTGCAGAATGCTTGCTTGGTAAGGAAAGGTATGTATTAGTACAGGGTGGAGATTTTCTTGGAGTAGTTGACTAGGTTTTGGATTTCTATGAGTTTGAACATAGTCTAGATTTAATGAGCCACCAGGACAGACCCCTTTCATTTAGAGCCAGTATAAGATTGCATTCACGGACTACACATGCCACCTCAATCATAGAAAATGCCTATTCTTGTCTGCAATTTCGGGCAAGAATAGGACATGCTCTATCTTTTTTTGCGGGGCTGCGGAACGGAACTATGGATGTGGACAGCCCCATTGAAATTGATGTGGACTCATTCATTCGTGTGAATGTAGCCTAATTACTTTGAAATCAAGGCAAAATGCTGAATTTATTATCCAAACTATGACTTCATTTAAACAGGTTGTCTTTGTTTTTAATATTGATGGCCTTTTCTCTGGATAGGTCATCAATATCAGATTTGTGGGGTTCCGATTCCTGGCTCCCCCTCGATCAGGTTCGAAAAGGATAGGTCATCAATATTAACCCTTTCTCTACCAACGCTGTACATGTACGACGCTGGAGCGATGGGAAAACATGGCACCATAGCCGGCAGGTCTCCCCTGTTTCAAACAGCAGAGACCCGTGGCTAATGACCGTAATCGGCAAGTGTGATCACGGCATCTAAAAGCTAAAAAATCCAGAAGCTCACGCTTCTGGGCTTTTTACCGGCATCCTCTGCGGCCAATGAGATTGCCGGTATTTGAATTCAATACGCTGGGTCTCTCTAAAGTGACCCAGGGTATTGGAGTTGCAATTCTTATTTTGACCAGGAGGTTGCAAGCCGCCAGAATAATAAAAAAATCAGCAATTCTAGTACCAGTATGGATCTATAAGAAATATGGTACAGAATAAAAAAAAAATACAAAGCCTCAAATACGAGCTACAAAGGTGTCGGCCCCTTACAGAGTAATGAGGGGGGAGTTGCAGAGAGCGATGAGGAGAAAGCAAAGCTACTAAATATCTTTTTCTCCACTGTATTCACTGAGGAAAATAAACTGTCAGATGAAATGCAGAATATAAAAGTAAATTCCCCATTAAAAGTGCCCTGTCTGACCCAGGAAGAAGTAGAGCTGTGTCTTAAAAAAATTAAAATAGAAAATTCGACAGGACCGGATGGCATACATCCGCGTATCCTAAGAGAATGAAGTAATGTCATCGCCAGACCCTTATTTCTGATATTTAAGGACTCTATACTGACAGGGAGTGTTCCACAGGATTGGCGCATAGCAAATGTGGTGCCAATATTCAAAAAGGGTCCAAAAACAGAGCCCGGGAACTATAGGCCGGTAAGTTTAACATCTGTCGTGGGTAAACTGTTTGAGGGTTTTCTAAGAGATGTTATCTTGGAGTACCTCAATGAAAATAAGCAAATTACTCCATATCAGCATGGCTTCATGAGGGATCGGTCATGTCAAACCAATTTAATCAGTTTCTATGAGGAGGTAGGTTCTAGACTTGACCGAGGCGAATCAATGGATGTTGTATATCTGGACTTTTCCAAAGCATTTGACACGGTACCACATAAAAGGTTAGTATATAAAATGAGAATGCTTGGCCTGGGAGAAAATGTCTGTATGTGGGTAAGTAACTGGCTCAGTGATAGAAAAACAGAGGGTGGTTATTAACGGCACATACTCAGATTGGGTCACTGTGACTAGTGGGGTACCACAGGGGTCTGTATTGGGCCCTATTCTCTTCAATATATTTATTAATGATCTTGTAGAAGGCTTGCACAGTAAGATATCAATTTTTGCAGATGACACTAAACTGTGTAAAGTAATTGACACAGAAGAGGACAGTACACTGCTACAGATGGATCTGGATAGACTGGAGGCTTGGGCAGAGAAGTGGCAGATGAGGTTTAACACTGACAAATGTAAGGTTATGCATATGGGAAGGAATAATGCAAGTCACCAGTACATACTAAATTGTAAAATATTGGGTAACTCTGGCATGGAAAAGGACCTAGGAATTTTAGTGAACAGCAAACTAAGCTGCAGAAACCAGTGTCAGACAGCTGCTGCCAAGGCCAATAAGATAATGGGTTGCATCAAAAGAGGCATAGATGCCCGTGATGAGAACATAGTCCTGCCACTTTACAAATCACTAGTCAGACCGCACATGGAGTACTGTGTACAGTTCTGGGCTCCTGTGATCAAGGCAGACATAGCAGAGCTGGAGAGGGTTCAGAGGAGGGCAACTAAAGTAATAACTGGAATGGGTGGACTACAGTACCCAGAAAGATTATCAAAATTAGGGTTATTCACTTTAGAAAAAAGACGACTGAGGGGAGATCTAATAACTATGTATAAATATATCAGGGGTCAGCACAGAGATCTCTCCCATCATCTATTTATCCCCAGGACTGTGACTGTGACGAGGGGACATCCTCTGCGTCTGGAGGAAAGAAGGTTTGTACACAAACATAGAAGAGGATTCTTTACAGTAAGAGCAGTGAGACTATGGAACTCTCTGCCTGAGGAGGTGGTGATGGTAAGTTCACTAAAAGAGTTCAAGAGGGGCCTGGATGTATTTCTGGAGGGTAACAATATTACAGGTTATAGTTACTAGAGAGGGGTCGTTGATCCAGGTAGTTATTCTGATTGCCTGATTGGAGTCGGGAAGGAATTTTTCCCCCTAACGTGGGGAAAATTGGCTTCTACCTCACAGGGTTTTTTTGCCTTCCACTGGATCAACTTGTAGGAAAACGGGCCGAACTGGATGGACAGATGTCTTTTTTCGGCCTTATAAACTGTTACTATGTTACATCAGTGCATGAAGCTGACACAGAGGTACTTACTGTACCTGAATGAAATCCTCCCATGGCACAGGATATTAAAGTGTCTCTGGATGCTTGGCAAGCGTATCAGCAGCAGACTCTGCAAGCACTGATAATGCTGATTGACCAGCCCAGCGTCCAACAGTGACACAACATAGAGCACTAGTGGATGCAGTACTAGCCACTGATGATGTGCTGAGTAATGGGGGACCTGGAGGACAGGACAGAGGAAGCAGGGAGCTGGAAAGCAGAGTCTGAGCTCTGGACAGGGACTCAAGACAGGAGCGAGAATTAAGTGTAATTAGAAGACGGGGCCATTTGTCCAAGACTGGGACCCCATTGCAGCTGCATAGTCTGCCTCCATTGGAAGTACATCGCTGACTGTACCTCTTAATTTTTTTTTTTCAGTAGAATCTATATAAGGTCCCATGCACACAAACATATCCGTTTTGCGGTCTGCAAATTGCAGATCCACAAAAATATGGATGTGGTCCATGTTACATCCACATTTTTTGCGGACCTGTTGACTTCAATGGGTACGTGGTCCAGAGATAGTTTCTGGCAATGCAAACTTTCCCTTATCCATAGAATATCTGGGACCACCACTGATCACGAGAACTCCTGAGAAGATCCTGTGTCCCCTTAGGAATGAAGTGGCAGGTCAAGCATGCACATAGCTACTCTGTTCACTTTCTATGGGGCTGCTGGAGATAGTTAAGTACAGTGCTCAGCTATTTCCAGAAGTCCCATAGACATTGAACGTGAGTGACCAACCATTCCATTTCTTTGGGGACACAGGATCCCCATTCTCATGATCATGGGGGACTCAGTAGTCCCCACCAATCAGATACTTATTCCCTATTCTGTAGGTAGGGGATAAAAAAAATAAGCTGAGCTGTAAAATCAAGAAGGACCATCACTATCTGATCAGCAGGGGTTCGACACCCCATCCAGTTGACTATGAAGATTCATAAAGAGGCTCAGACATACCACTACTTAAAATACACTGACTTCAAATGTACAGTAGATGTTCTCATTAGAAGTCAGGGCACTGGTCTTAAATGTGGCCCTGTTGATGATGGGCCTTTGACTCATGAAGAGTCGGGCCTTCAGCACTCAGGAGAGGAAAAACCCCCCAGTGGAGGAAACCTCTAGGGAACCATGGCTGAAGGATTGCCCTTCCCCTAGGCGGTGGAGAAAATGATTTAACATGACAAGGATGGTAGATTTTTCCTTGAATCAGTGATGAATGTTAAGTTGATTGACTTCTGCAGAGACCAAGCCTGGAATCTGCCTTTTGATGCAGAAGGAAACGCACTTCTTCAGTGACTACATCTGACTGCGGAAAGTTCGGTGAATGACAAGTCCAGTGGTGAATGCAGAGACCGAGCCCGGAATCTGCCTCTTAATGCAGCAGGAAACTCACTTGGGTGAATACATCTGTCTGCGGAAAGTCCGGTGAATGTCAAGTCCAGTGGTTATTGCAGAGACCAAGCCTGGAATCTGCCTTTGATGCAGCAGGAAAGTCACTTCTTTGGTGAATACGTCTGACTGCAGAAAGTCCGGTGGGTGAGTGCAGAGACCGAGCCCGGAATCTACCTCTTGCTGAAGCACAGGTCATCTGATCCAGACATGGTGGCCACCGTGTCGTTGACTTGTGGTAGAATCATCACCTTCAGCTGTATCCCTTATTAATCGCAGGGACACATTACTGCGGACCCGCAAATATACGGGGGCCGCCCCGGCGTGTGTTCCGCAGCGCACGGAACACACGCCGTGCGGCCCCATTGAAAATGCCTATACTTGTCCGTGCGCACGGACAAGTATAGGACATGCTTCCAAAGATCCCCCTGCCCCATAGAGGTGATTGGGGCCGCATCTATTCCCACCTTTTTGCGGATAGATACGGCCCCATTCATACGGTCGTGTGAATGGGGCCTTACTGTATTAAACTTGAGCCCATGTATCTAACAGCGATACCAACGCTTATCATTGTCATTGACTGTTATAGCTGTTATTCTTCTTTTGGGACCCTCTGCTGTATCCAACATAAACTGAATACACCATATAATTGTGGGCTGATTTATTTTCGTATATCTTTATAGGGTTTGGAGCTCAGTTTTCCTGATACAAATCACCAAAACCCCTGCTTTCTTACACACTTCCATAGTTAAAAGTCTGGGATCCATTGCTCAAGTTGATCTATATGTTTTAGGGGTCTCAAAATTTAAAGAGACATTATCCTTCACTACTGTGTCTTGTTTTTGACGAGTCTTTCTATTACATCAACGCTTACAGCTCTTTGGTGTTTTTTTTAGCAGGTGGTGCTTTGTGGACAAGGAATGGCTCCACAGTGTCGGCGTCCCGGGGTCTTTTTTGGGGGGGTTTCCCACTTTCTGGTTGTTCTCCCAGGGACATGCCTTGTATTAGGGGCCCCTCATGTGCAACTTTTGGATCAGCATTATAATTGGTTGGTGTCTTCTCAGCTTTGTCATGGCGGATGACGTGGTTTTTACATCTTAAGGCAACTGACCTGAAGAAGCTCCAGGCTTTTGTCATGATGGTTGATTTCTTGGCCAGGAAGCTGGGTCGCATCTCTCAGATACAATCCTGTCTCGTGCTGCCATGAAGGGAGAGGTGGCCACAAATGCTTGGCTCTCCCCATTCACTTCTGTGGGACATTCTAAAATAGCTGAGCATGTGGACTTGACTATTTTCAAAAGTCCTCTAGAAGAAAGACACGCTCATGAGTCCACCTCTCCATCAGTGACGTGGGGCCCTGTTCTCGGTATAGGAGCGGGTCTCCAGAGGTAAGACTCATACCTACAGGACATCTATGACATATCCTGTTGATATGCCATAAATGTCCTGATGGGAATACCCATTTAGGTCCTGTAATTTGTGTATCCAACATAAACACAATACACCATATAATTGTGGGCTGATTTATTTTCGTATATCTTTATAGGGTTTGGAGCTCAGTTTTCCTGATACAAATCACCAAAACCCCTGCTTTCTTACACACTTCCATAGTTAAAAGTCTGGGATCCATTGCTCAAGTTGATCTACATATCAAGTTCAATGTGGGCTCCCCATAGTGGTGACCGCAGTCAGAATTTTATCCTACTCTGCTCATCTTCGTGGAGAATCTAAACTCTAAATTATTCTGTGTCATCACTCTGGTGTCTCCAGAACTTGGCATCATGTCTGTTATTATTATTATGAGCTCCTGTTATAAATCACATTACATTTTATGACTCCAGTAACAAGGATCTTACCTTATTTAGGGCTCTTTTTTATGCTTCTTAAGACCAATACCTTCTAGCAGGGGTCACTGATGAAGATCAGGAGATGGTTTATTCTGCGCCTCATTTTGTCTGACCTATGGTGATCCAATCTACTGCCATTGCCTTCTTAACCCCAGGGTGTTTTTATTTCCAGTGGTGACCAGTGGATACCGCTGTGTCCAAATTATACAGAAAACACCATAAATATCAAGAAGCATAAAAATCACAAATCATCAATATATCCAATGAAGATACAAGGTCTTCTCATGGATGCGCTCCCTATTAGTCCTGATAGTCTGACACATGTTCCCGGGACACAACTGCCTGATAATCAGGTCTCTAGGACGAGTTAAAATAATAAATTAGGATATCCCCTCATTAATAGGTATAACTATAGACACAGCAAAGTTATGGGGCCCATAGGCTAAAAGGCCAATGTTTGAGGGGTGTGATTATCCCGAACCTTTGGTGGTTGTCTAAGTACTTAATACACATACACATATTATCACCTGAGAAGACATTATTACAATAAGTACATGGAGATGATCAAACAGAAAAGTCACTGGTTACTTACCGATGCCAACAAGTCTTTGGGTTCTAGACCTGTTCCATGGGTCAGCGGTTGTAATCTTGGGTTGGTAGAGACTGCATCTTTGGTGACGTAGAGGATCCAGTTCTGTTTCGGTTATATCAGGCTTCTGGTCAGGGCGATCTCTTGGCCCATAGTAGACTCGACATGTCATGAAAGACATGGAGTCGCTAATTGACCTTTTTGGGAAAGCCTGTGATCCTGCCATTCTGCAGGCAGGATATTAGATGGTCTCTCATCACGTTGTTCTGGAAGATCGCCGTGGGTTCACCGTCATCTGCCAGAAACTCAAAGGCAAATGCTATGGCGAACACCCCACAGTCATAGGTGTTTCTCTGCTGATCCACATTGAGAAATTTAAGATGTTTCAAGGGCTCTTTGACCACTACACTGTAGATGTTATTTATCTGCTTGCAAACAGATAGAGGCAAATTGCTGGTCTTAATGCTGTCGGCCACTAGGATATCGCCATTTTTGAAGCAGGTGGTCAGCCATTGCACCCTGTCCTCATCGTAGTGGATTTGTACAGCCTTCTTTAGCACACTGTACCCTGGAAAGAGAATGGCAGCGGCGGGCTGCAAGCCATCAAAGTCCCCAAACTGATTCTGCAGGAGATTCTGGGCCTTGTTAATGATGTCATCGTCCAGCATGTCTTCCTGGCCGCTGCTCTTCAGGATGGTTAAGTGCTCTGGAGACAAGTTGTTCTGTGCTCTCCAGGTGTAGGCCTTCTCCGCTTGAGGTGTTCCCAGCTCCGGGCTTCCTACATCTTTGGTAGATGAAGAGGACATGTTTTCTGCCGCAGCTCTTTTGGCTGGTGGAAATGTCCCGGACTGACTGTCATTGGAGGTTGGTGCTTTCCTTTTAAGACTGGCTATGGAAGCTTCACAAGATGCCTTCAAAAGGTCTTCAGCAGACTCAGCCATTTTCTTGTCCAATGTTTTAAGGGTCTCAAAATGTAAAGAGACATTATCCTTCACTACTGTGTCTTGTTTTTGACGAGTCTTTCTATTACATCAACGCTTACAGCTCTTTGGTGTTTTTTTTAGCAGGTGGTGCTTTGTGGACAAGGAATGGCTCCACAGTGTCAGCGTCCCGGGGTCTTTTTTGTGCGGGTTCCCCACTTTCTGGTTGTTCTCCCAGGGACATGCCTTGTATTAGGGGCCCCTCATGTGCAACTTTTGGATCAGCAATATAATTGGTTGGTGTCTTCTCAGCTTTGTCATGCTGGATGACGTGGTTTTTACGTCTTAAGGCAACTGACCTGAAGAAGCTCCTGGCCTTTGTCATGATGGTTGATTTCTTGGCCAGGAAGCTGGGTCCCATCTCTCAGATACAATCCTGTCTCGTGCTACCATGAAGGGAGAGGTGGCCACAAATGCTTGGCTCTCCCCATTCACTTCTGTGGGACATTCTAAAATAGCTGAGCATGTGGACTTGACTATTTTCAAAAGTCCTCTAGAAGAAAGACACGCTCATGAGTCCACCTCTCCATCAGTGACGTGGGGCCCTGTTCTCGGTATAGGAGCGGGTCTCCAGAGGTATGACTCATACCTACAGGACATCTATGACATATCCTGTTGATATGCCATAAATGTCCTGATGGGAATACCCATTTAGGTCCTGTAATTTGTGAGCCTTAGGCCCCTTGCAGACCACATGGCAGCTCCAGGCCTGGCCTTCCAGCACTGACGGGGGTCACATAGCATTATATTGATTCATGATGCTATGTAACCCTTAGTATTATGTCAGTGTCATCTAATACATTCCAGAACTGTAAGGGTTACATCATAAATCAATATAATGCTATGTGACCCCCATCATTGCTGGGAGTTCAGGCCGGGAGCTGTGCTGTGGACTCGCAGCGTGACACACGCTCGTCTGCAAGGGGCCTTAGGGCTCATGCACACAATCGTATGTATTTTTCGGTCCTCCAAAAAATCGACATCCGTGTGACGTCTGTGTTACATTGATATTTTTTGCGGATCTATTGTAACAATGCCTGTCCTTGTCCACAAAACGTACAAGAATTTTTATACGGACACGAAATGCACACAGAGTCATTTCTGTTTTTTCTTCTTTTTTTGCGGCCCCATTGAAATAGATGGTTCCGCATTTGGGCGCCAAAAAAACGGAATGTCCATGGACAAAAAATAGGTTTATGTGCATGATCCCTTATATCTCCACTGACTTTATGATCTTCACTGTAAAAATCAAGTATCCTAAAAAGTAAATAGAAGTATCTTTAGTTATTCCTGGCACTATAGATACTATACCCTCACGACAGTAATTCACAATAATCTATAGGAAAAGATTTCTCCTAAAATTGATGAAACATACTGTACAACACTTAAAAATGGAAAGCATAGCATACCTCCAGTAATGTGCATACATCTGTAATATGCACATGCTGCAGCTTATTCATTTATCAGTCAATGCTCCATTCCCTTTATGTGGAGCACCAGCGTCCTCTTCCCTCGACTGCGTCTAGTTGTTCATATTCCTCGTAGGTCTGATCCGAACTCTCTGACATAATTACTGTGTGGGAGCTATAGGATTCACTAGAAGTAAAAATGCATCCTGGAGGATTTCTAAAACTAAGCAGCTGAACATCAGCTCTCATGTAAAGAAAGTGGCTGTCCAATGGCCTATTGAATATATTGTACGAATATGAATTGGGAAATGGCGCTGGTTGTCTCGTACATAATAAAACTACCAGATTACTGTGTAAAGTTTAGATTGTATGAATTTACTTATACTTTGCTCTTACATGGCAGGTGACACAGTTAACATCGGAGATGTATCCTATACAGTAAAAGCACCCAGGAACCCTGAACTGGTCCCACAGAGTTACAGTAAGCCGTTATTTCTACATTTCTGCAATGTAATGTAATGTTAGTGCTGTTTGTTGGTTTACATACATTTTTCTATTACACAGCACTTTGTGCCTGACAGTTCCAGTTCCAGTACTGCCCACTCCATTAAGAGGAGATAAGCCAAAATCTGTTCTGGAAACCTGGACTAACGTTTCTATTTCAAAAACATAATTCATTTTCTCTCAGGTGGACGAATACAGAATCCACTTAATGTAAGGGTACAGTATGTGTGCAGCTAAAGAGAACAGAACAATTTAGGATTCACTTATATTATAAAATCACTCCACGTGATTATCACTGTGCAGGCCTTCACCTGTATCCATCCAAAGAAAGGGCAGAGGACATAAACGACCATACTTTTTGTCCTATAGGCTGCACCTATATTTTTTATTAGACTTCAGATCAGATCCACAATCTTCATCAGATGCACCAATCAGACCCCAGTCCTCATTAGACCTCAGATCAGACTCCATTCCTCATCAGACCTCCATTCCTCATTAGACCTAAGATCAGACTCCATTCCTCATCAGACCTCCATTCCTCATTAGACCTCAGATCAGACTCCATTCCTCATCAGACCTCCATTCCTCATTAGACCTCAGATCAGACTCCATTCCTCATCAGACCTCCATTCCTAATTAGACCTAAGATCAGACTCCATTCCTCATCAGACCTCCTTTCCTCATTAGACCCAAGATCAGACTCCATTCCTCATCAGACCTCCATTCCTCATTAGACCTAAGATCAGACTCCATTCCTCATCAGACCTCCATTCCTCATTAGACCTAAGATCAGACTCCATTCCTCATCAGACCTCCATTCCTCATTAGACCTAAGATCAGACTCCATTCCTCATCAGACCTCCATTCCTCTTTAGACCTAAGATCAGACTCCATTCCTCATCAGACCTCCATTCCTCATTAGACCTAAGATAAGACCCCTTTCCCCCCTCAATTAAACATCAGATAAATGAACTTACCTCTACTTCTGCTGACAGTGCTGGATCCAGCGTCTCCTCCTTTCACACCCCCTGATCTTCTCCGGACGCCTTGCTGCACTGTGATATTACGTAACATAGAGTCAGGTTACAGTACACAGACTACATCCTGATGCTGTACACAGTCAGAACATTGCCGCTCCCCAGTCTTACTGTGTACTAGTGACTGCTTCTATAATGGAATTGCTCACCAGTATTTGCTCCATAAGATGCACTGCCATTTCCACCCCCCACCCCACTTTTGGGAGAAAAAAGTGCATCTTATGGAGCAAAAAATACAGTAATATCAGAATCTCTTCTTATTCAGATACAAAAATCCATGAAAGATAACAATCACCATACCAAATCCGTGGAAAGTGCATTCGCCATTATTCAGGTATCCATTGTAAGCAGTCTTAGCTGGCAGTTTTTAGTTACGGAGGTGGATGGAGCCCCCGTCCCTTTTCTTAAACATGCCTGAAAGACCCATCACTGATCCTATATAGCATCACTACTAAATATTCTTTGAAAAGTCAAAACATTACTTATTTCCATGTACAAGAGAAAATATATACTGACGGTAAACAGATACATTGTATTACATTTAATTAATAAAACACCCCTCAGGTATCTGTTCCAGGAAACCAGAAATTCTGGTCCTGATCTATTACACAACAGTACAGACAAGGACTGAGGCTGCATAATTCATTCAATCCATTTGGACTTTTAGGGGGTTATTTACTAACAGAAATGCATCTAAATTAGATGTATTTCAGTCGCAGATTGTGGCACAATGGTTCTTTGCGCCTCAATCTGTGACTTTTCCCCACTCACGCCAGGTCTTCAAAAGTGGGTGTGGTGTGGGCGGGGAAGGAGGACGGGACGGCCCTCTTATTCATCATTTTCTCTGCCTGTTTTAGGTGTAGAAAGTGGTCTAAATCTACACAAGCAAAGAGCTGGCGTAGATTTAGAAGCGGCGGTGGATCTGCCGAAGTTATGTAGAAACCGGCGCCTCTAAATAATTTTGGTGGATCCACTACCAGGAAAGTGGCTTATTAAGCCACCGGTCTAAAACACTGGTCTTAATAAGTGACCCTCTTAGTATCTAGTCTCAGAATCCAATATGTTTCTGCTTGAAGCAGTCTTCATTGAACTTGCTGAGGTCCGACCCCTTTATTTCCTCCAGAATTGGCCATCTCAAGTCATAGACCTTATTTGCCAATTTCCTAAAATGCCTGGTCACCATGGTCTCACCATATTTCTTCTTAGATATATTCTCCAAAGGTGATTTTTCATCCCAGTCTGGGCTTCAGGTTTTTTTCATGCCATAGTCAGATTGTGATATCTACTGAAGTGCTCATGTGGCAAAGCTTATGTTGGGCAGACAATGAGATCAGAATGAATTCGCATCAACAAACATCCGTCTGTAATTTGTTTGTTTTTATGGGGGTCTAATGAGAGAGAAAGTATGGAGAATATATCTAAGAAGAAATATGGTGACACCACTGTGGCCAGACATTTTAGGGAATTAGGACATAAGGCCATGACATGACAATAGAGGGGTTAGACGCTCAGCGAGTTCATTGACGTCTGCTTCTGACAAAAACATATTGGATTGTAGTCCAAATGGATTGAATGGATTATGAAGCTCCAGTCCTTTTCTGTAGTGTCGTGCAATAGATTAGACAAGGATTTCTGACATCCTGAAGTAGTGGAGCAGATACATGACAGGTGTGACCTTTTTTTTTTTTTTTTTTTTTTTTTTTTTTTTTTTGGACACACCTCATTCAAAGAGTTTTCTGTATTTTCATGACTATGAAAATTGTAGATTCACACTGAAGGCATCAAAACTATCTATGAATTAACACATGTGGAATTATATACTTAACAAAAAAGTGTGAAACAACTGAAAATATGTCTTATATTCTAGGTTCTTCAAAGTAGCCACCTTTTGCTTTGATTATTGCTTTGCACACTCTTGGCATTTTCTTGATGAGCTTCAAGAGGTAGTCACCTGAAATGGTATTCCAACAGTCTTGAAGGAGTTCCCAGAGATGCTTAGCACTTGTTGTCCCTTTTATCTTCACTCTGCGGTCCAGCTCACCCCAAACCATCTCGATTGGACCAAAGCACAGATTTCCACTGGTCTAATGTCCATTCCTTGTGTTCTTTAGCCCAAACAAGTCTCTTTTGCTTGTTGCCTGTCCTTAGCAGTGGTTTCCTAGCAGCTATTTTACCATGAAGGCCTGCTGCACACAGTCTCTTCTTAACAGTTGTTGTAGAGATGTGTCTGCTGCTAGAACTCCGTGTGGCATTGACCTGGTCTCTAATCTGAGCTGCTGTTAACCTGCGATTTCTGAGGCTGGTGACTCGGATGAACTTCTCCTCTGCAGCAGAGGTGACTCTTGGTCTTCCTTTCCTGGCGCAGTCCTCATGTCAGCCAGTTTCTTTGTAGCGCTTGATGATTTTTGCGACTGCACTTGGGGACACTTTTAAAGTTTTCCCAATTTTTTGGACTGACTGACCTTCATTTCTTAAAGTAATGATGGCCACTTGTTTTTCTTTACTTAGCTGCTTTTTTCTTGCCATAATACAAATTCTAACAGTCTATTCAGTGGGACAATCAGCTGTGTATCCACCTGACTTCTGCCCAACACAACACATGGTCCCAACCCCATTTATAAGGCAAGAAATCCCACTTATTAAAACTGACAGGGCACACCTGTGAAGTGAAAACCATTTCAGGTGACTACCTCTTGAGGCTCATCAAGAGAATGCCAAGAGTGTGCAAAGCAGTAATCAAAGCAAAAGGTGGCTACTTTGAAGAACCTAGAATATAAGACATATTTTCAGTTGTTTCACACTTTTTTGTTAAGTATATAATTCCACATGTGTTAATTCATAGTTTTGATGCCTTCAGTGTGAATCTACAATTTTCATAGTCATGGAAATACAGAAAACTCTTGAGAAGGTGTGTCCAAACCAGGGTTGCCAACCGTCCAGAAATTTCTGGACAGTCCGTAAAAATAGGCAACTTTTTTCCTCTGTCCGTTAAAAAAAAAATAGAGGTGTCCGTGATTTTTTTCAGGCTGGTGATACTTGACTAGATTATTTTGGTGGTGATTATCATCATTTTACAGCTCACAGTAAATGGTGGTAATGAGTTCTGATCAGTATATTCAGCTATAGACCTGTATATACTTATAATATTTATCCTTCATTATGGTTTTCTAATTTGTCCGTAAAAAATGTTGGCCGTCCGTGATTTTGGGATAAGTTGTCCAGAAAAAAGAAAAATTCTGGTTGGCAACCCTGGTCCAAACTTTTGGTCTGTACTGTATATATAATTAAAATAGGTGTTTACCATAAGAATATAATTGGTTACCTGAATAATGGCGAATGGGGTTTTCATGGACTTGTTATGGCTCCTCTGGTGATTATCTTTTATGGATTTTTTATCAACCCCTTTATGGATTATGTTATCAGCCCCTTCCATCTGTAAGAAAAGCTCTGGGGCAGTTTCTACCCTCTGGGCTGAGAGGAGTTTGGCTTCTTTGGATCAGATTTGCAGAGCATTGACCTGATCTGATCACATTCTTCATGCCATACAAGTTGGATGTTATTTCCAAAAAGAACTTGTCTTTATTGGCAAAATGTTGTCCATTGCTGTCCCTCCCTAAAAACTGGTCTCCTAGATACATTCCTCCTAGTCGTGCCCTTGTGGAGGTGTAGGGTAAACAATAAAGATAAGGCCGTTTGTATTTTGCAGTCTGCAAGACGGACAAGAATTGGACATGTTCTATAATTTCTGGAACGGACAGCACATGCGTAATGTCCATGCGTTGTCCACACATGAATGCTCCAATCTGGATCGGACATAGACCCAAAATATGGTGGTGTGCGTGAGGCCTTACACTGGAATTCTGCCTTATGGGAAATAAATCTGTGATATTGCCGGCACTGAGAGTCCTATTGTATTACTCTAAGGGCGATTTAAACATTTCTATGTTGTTTCTCGTCCCTAAAGAGAATGACAAATCTTCCTGGTATTGCTGTTGTGGAACTCCTAGGATAATATAATTACCGGTGAGCGTACAGGTTATAATGTTTATTGGTTTCAAAGCCCCCAAAATAAGAGAAAAATGAAATAAAGCAAACCTTTACACGCAGTGATCAGAAATCCTTACTGGAGGCTGAAATCACTTTCCTCTTCCGGTTCCTGTGTATCAGAAATATGAAATGGAGCCGCTCAGTGTCCAGGGAAGTTGCTCTTCTTGGCAGAGGCTTGTGTACTGCTCTATACCTTGGAGAGGCGATACTAGACAGCCAGTCGGTGCATGTAATCCCAGTGTAATGCCCATGCTGGGGCGGCTGGATTTTCCTACCTTAGACTGTGTCATGTTATATTGAGTCTGGATTCAAGAGACCATTGTAACTTGTGGGACCAGTGTAGTTTTTTATGCACTGGTGGATAGTTCTGGTAGTTCTATGAAGAAAGGGAATACACTACTGTACGGTATTCACAGAAGGGATGGATACAGACGGCATGTTGAGGTGCTGTCTGTGGTGCTGAAAATGCTTCAGTTGGTCACACTAACCTGCACCTATTAAGCATGAAGTCGTACCTTCCCTTCCCCTGAAGAGATTTATATATTCCTACCAGTAACTGAAATTAATTAGTTAGGATGTCATTTCTTTTTCTTATTAGGCTTCATGCACACAACCATTTTATCATCCTTGTGCTTCATCTGTGTTTTTGGGGGCTAGCACACTGACCCATTCATGCACACTTTATTTATTGTGGATCCATGTGGATGCTTCACAAATGATATTACATGGTCTATTGTGGTCCGTATTGATAGAAGTGACATGGGGGTGTGTCCCTACACAGTCTAATGTTGGCAGCACTGATTGGATCGTGTCAGACCATGCAGGTAACACCCAAATGCAGATTCATTATTAAACTTATAGAAGCAATAACTGAGGAACAGGACCACTTAGAGTTATAAGGAAAGCTGTTCCAGAATTGTTATTTCATGAGCGATGCTAGTAGTAATGACTGCTAATCCTCTTTTATTATGTCAAGCATTTAAAGGAAGTGCCATCTTATTAACAAACCCTATATACTGGTTAGATTCCATTGGTGAAGGTTCTACTGGACCTCCACTGATCATGAGAATGGGGGTCCTGTTCCCTGAATGAAGGAGGCAGCAGGTCACACATGACCACAGCTACCCTCATAGATAGCGGAGTCCAGAGAGAATGAATGAAGCAGCATTGTGCACGTTTGACCTACATCTCCATTTCTGCTGCTGCACGGAACAACGTTCCCATGCTCGGTGGGGGTCTCAGCAATTGGCCCAACCCCTTTAAAAAAAATTAATTCATATCCATGTCATTAAAATTATTCAAATTATTTCTTGCATCTTGCGTGTTCAAAGCAACCCTCCATGCTTTCCTTACTCTCATTCCTCTCAGTACATATGCGACAGTCCTCACTTTCTGACTTACTGCCTCTGCGCACTGACTTCCTGAATATGAGGACTCATTGGCTTGTACTGTTGTTGTTAGGACTTAATAGTGAGGGCAGCAGAAAACTGCTGACTGATTCCCTTTTAACGTTGCTGTTCTCTCTATATAGATTAACCCCTTCAGCCATCGTGATGTACCTGTACGTGCATGAGGGAATGTATGGAGACGGCTGCTGTGCTGAGCCCGCTCCGTACATGACAGTTGTCGGCTGTATCGTCCGTATTTTGCTGATCTGTTGTTTGCAGTGATGATGCCGAAAAGGGTCATTTAACCCTTCAGATGCTGCATTTAGTAGCAATCACTGCATCTGTGAGGTTAGATAAAGGGATGTAGCTCCCTCTGCCTTTATGATCGGAACCCCCACAGTGAAATTGCAGGGCTCCGATCAGTTACCATGACAGCCTGAGGCCTGCTGCAGTTTTCCCAGCCTGTTATGGTAACCTGCCTGCTAAGCTGTGCAGGAGGTGCAGTTCAGCAGGTAGAGCAGCAGAATCCCATCCACAATAATAGATTACGGTCAATAGGACAAAGGATCAAAAGATACCGGGTTCTAGCGCCCCCTAGATCTAAAAGTAAAAAAAAAGTTTAAAAAAAAAAACCATAAAAATATTAAAAGTTTAAATCACCCCCTTTCCAATTTTTCATATAAAAGTATATAACCAATAAAACATAAACATAACGGGTATCGCTGCGTCTAAAAATGTCTGAACTATTAAAATATAAAAATGTTTTCCTGCGTGGTGTACACCATAACAGAAAAAAATAAAAACACATGATTCGCCATTTTTTGGTCGCATTATACCCCCCCAAAAATAATTAAATAACTGCGATCAAAAAGTTGTATGTACCCCAAAAATGGTGCCAATTTTAACCACAGTTTGTCCTGCAAAAAATTAAGCCATCATACAGCTCTGTGGACAGAAATAAAAAAAGTTATAGCTGTCAGAATATGACGATGCAAAGAAAATTATGACTTTTTTTTTAAAGTAATAAAGCCATACAAATTTGGTATCACCGGAATCGTACTGAGCCGCAGAATAAGGACGTCATGTACAGTGAATGCTGTAATATCAAAATACCTTGTTGGAATCTTTTTTTATTTTTTTATTTCAGTTTAACCCTACAAATAATTTTATTCCCACTTTCCAATATCAGACACGGTAAATTAAATGATGCCTTTAAAAATACAACTTATCTGGCAATAAATAAACCATCATATGGCTATATGAATGGAAAATTAAAAAAAAAGTTATGGCCATTGGAATTTGGGAAGTTAAAAACAAAAATGGGCCTGGTACTTAAAGAGGACCTTTCACCACTCCTGACATGCCTGTTTTAATAGCTTCATGCATTCCCCACGTACTAACAATTCTGGAACATCTATTCTTATGTCTCTATGTTGTGCCATTCCTTTATTATTTGCACTAGAAGTTATGAATGAATTGCTATTAGCCTTCATTAAAGGAACGAGGGGAGGTGACCAGTTGGGGGTGTGTACCTATACAGACTGACTCTAGCCAATCAGTGCTGCCATGTTCAGACTCTGCAGGCACACACCCCCAACTGGTTACCTCCCCTCTGTTCCTTTACTGAAGGCTAATAGCAATTCATTCCTAACTTCTAGTGCAAATAATAAAGGAATGGCACAACATACAGACATAAGAATAGAGGCTCCAGAATTGTTATCACATGGGAAATGCATGAAGCTATTAAAACAGGCATGTCAGGAGTGGTGACAGGTCCTCTTTAAATGGTTAGAGAGAATGCTGGGAATCGGCTAGAGACAAACTGCAGTGTGCAGCGGTTTCTGTTCGGCCAGTTCCCTGCATTTTTGCCAGATCTCCGCCAGACCCCATTATAGGTAATAGGGTCGGCTGGCACTGCGGATCCGGAGAATTCTGTCAGGCCGTTCTCTGACAGAATTGCTGCTGCAGGTGTGAAGCTAGACTTAGTGAAATGTATCAGTGCATTCAGCTGTGATAACTGTACTGTCTTCTTCTCTCCCCTCTTGTCATCTACTGGCCAGTATTATGTAATTGAATCTACTTAGAGGACCTCTCTGGACCTTCCTGCCTTCTTCCTACAGTACCTGTTACAAGTACACGCATATTATACAATATATGTATTTCTTCAAGTACCTCACCTTAAAAAAGCCAACAAAAATGGAATGTAAAAAAAAGTCTTAAAACATACATTTTTTTAGAAATAAAATAATATTTTGGCTTGAACTAATATCGCATTAGTATTCATTATTTATTTATTGCCAATTGCTAATATCCTGTATATAATGGCCAGTATCTGAATGTTGTTGGATATAAAAAAAGGCAATGGGAATCTGATATCCAATAGACTTTAAAATTACTGAAGCAAAAACATGAACAGACTATATGCAGGCCATCGAAACGAAATTGCCTTTTTCTGTGTATAATTAAAGCCTGCGTGTTTAATCAATTATTTCATGTTGTGCAAAGCTAAAAGTGGATTCTAATTGATTAAACCATTATTCATCATGTCCCCTCTAAGCAATAGAAAACCTTACCTGATCCCTCTATATATCTTAATTATTTCCCTGATCATTTATTAGGAACGTGCCCATAACCATGATTAACCTTTAATCCACCATTTAGATTTGTAGTGTATGCTGCGGTTGGTAGTTACAGTATCTTTACCAGGCCTCCAGGAGGGAAAAGTAACACCTGGTATTGGGAGACATAGTTGTGCACCTAATTATACCTAGTATTGGGAGACATAGTTGTGCACCTAATACCCTGCATTGCCATATGGAAAGGTATTCACAGTCTCAGTCAACTCTTTTAAAGATTTTGTTTCTGTCTTTGCTGTGCTCCAGTTTCTGGTCCTCACTCAACAAGCAGAAAATGTCACTGGCGGGAGAGTGGCGCACGGTCTGGTGCATCTGGCACATCAGCGCTTTCCATAAGCATATGTTGTGACTGGCTGATTAATGTCCCCAAACTGTCCCTTATTTGAATAGATTGAATTATTAGCAAAATTAATGTTTTCATGTATTCCAATTTCTAGCTGGAAGTTTCAACAATTGCTATTATTTTTTATTGTAGTCTCTGATCCTCTAAGCCAATCTGTTGTGCAACACCTAAGATGGATAATGCAAAAAGATCTTCTGGGACAAGATATCTTTCTCATTGGCCCTCCAGGTCCTCTTCGGAGAGCTATAGCTATGCAGTATTTGGTAAGTTGTGGTGTAGACAACATTTCTCAAAGTATAGAAGCCTGAATTTTGCTCACGTTTTGCTGCACTTTGAATAGGATGAAACCTTTGTTTAAATACCATTCTTAAATTTATAAGCTTTTCTGTAGGGAATTCAGGCACACAATTTGCTTCAGCAGCTGTTAATGGTATATTTTGTTAGCTATATTGTACTTTACTAAGTTTTTATTAGATTTATTGCTATAATGTTCCTGGAGTAAAAGTGTACTTCTAGTCTCCTCTGTCTTTCAAAATTGGTTCTTTAAAGAAGAACTCCCGCAAAATTTTTTATTCTCTGACCTGTTAGAAAGGTGCATGATATAATCTGTAGTGATTGTCATTTTCTTATCAGAGAATGAAATTGTGAGTAAAAACCTCTCTTCTTATTGTAGCTGGGTCATGTGACCAACCCCCTGACCGCCAACTGACCCAGGACAGGAAGCCAGTTACTGCTCTATTCATTCCTATGGGAGCCTCACTTTCAGTCTCATAGGAATACATAGAGAATTAGACTTCCTGTCCACACATAAGTCTATGTGTGAGTTGGTGGGTCTAATTGCTGGTCACATGACACAGATAAGAAACTTCAGGATGATAGAAGTCAAAAATACAGACACTGGTAAGAAAATGACATTCACTACAGATTACATCATGTACATTTCTAGCAGGACATGGAATAAAAATTTTTGCGGGAGTTCTTTTTTAAGGATACTTAAAGGAGTTGTTCGGTAAAGTAATTTTTGACAGTTGCTAGCAGTCTGCCTCCCATATTGAAAAGATCATAATTACCTGCTCTCCGGTACTCAGCCCTGGCTTCTTTGTCTCCAACTTCCAGTCTGGGATTTGTTTTCTTCCTTCTGGGCATGGACATGGTCACCTGATCCTCTTCAGTCAACCGCATGCCCATTCTGGGGAGGAAAGAAACAAACCACGGATTGGAGGATTGGAGATGCAGGAGCCAGCATGGAGGACTGGAGCGGTGGGGAGAAGGTAAGTACGATCCTTCCAGTACAGTAGGCAGGCTGCTAGAAACTGTGTTCCAAATTAACTGTGTTCCAAATTATGTATTCCCTTTAAGGTAATTTAAAGGGGATCTGTCACTAGTGGCCTCCCTCTCACACTGTTTGCATAGACACATGGCTGTGGTTACATAGTAACATAGTTTATAAGGCCGAAAAAAGACATCTGTCCATCCAGTTCGGCCTGTTATCCTGCAAGTTGATCCAGAGGAAAGCAAAAAAAAACCTGTGAGGTAGAAGCCAGTTTTCCCCACTTTAGGGGGAAAAAATTCCTTCCCGACTCCAATCAGGCAATCAGAATAACTCCCTGGATCAACGACCCATCTCTAGTAACTATAACCTGTAATATTGTTACCCTCCAGAAATACATCCAGGCCCCTCTTGAACTCTTTTAGTGAACTTACCATCACCACCTCCTCAGGCAGAGAGTTCCATAGTCTCACTGCTCTTACAGTAAAGAATCCTCTTCTATGTTTATGTACAAACCTTCTTTCCTCCAGAAGCAGAGGATGTCCCCTCGTCACAGTCACACTCCTGGGGATAAATAGATCATGGAAGAGATCTCTGTACTGACCTCTGATATATTTATACATAGTTATTAGATCTCCCCTCAGTCGTCTTTTTTCTAAAGTGAATAACCCTAATTTTGATAATCTTTCTGGGTACTGTAGTCCACCCATTCCAGTTATGACTTTAGTTGCCCTCCTCTGTACCCTCTCCAGCTCTGCTATGTCTGCCTTGTTCACAGGAGCCCAGAACTGTACACAGTACTCCATGTGTGGTCTGACTAGTGATTTGTAAAGTGGCAGGACTATGTTCTCATCATGGGCATCTATGCCTATTTTGATGCAACCCATTATCTTATTGGCCTTGGCAGCAGCTGTCTGACACTGGTTTCTACAGCTTAGTTTGCTGTTCACTAAAATTCCTAGGTCCTTTTCCATCTCAGAGTTACCCACTGTTTTACCATTCAGTATGTACTGGTGACTTGCATTATTCCTTCCCATGATTCACCTGATTAAAGCACGGTTTTTCTTTTGTTGATCCGAGGCTCCATTCCCAAGTTATGATACTTTTTCTTAATGTGCAATTACTCCTTTAGTGCAATAAGGGTGTCACCATTGCTCAAGCTCCACTCCTTTCTGTGGCCATCCCCTCCCTGGCTGCTTTGCCATGGCCTGGCCCTCTCAGTCAAAGCAGTGAGGGAGTTGCTGAAATTTGCTTATTAAGAAAAAGTATCATAACTTGGGAACAGAGCCTTGGATCAACAATAGAAAGACCACAGCCATGTGTCTCTGCAAATGGTTGTATAGGGAGGTCGCCGGTAACAGATTCCTTTTAAGGTCCTTTTACACAGGCTAATGATTGGCAATGAACAGTTATAGTAATGTAGGATCATCGGCCTGTTGTTCTAAACACCCCAACAGTCAGCTGACAAATGAGCTAGTACTCATTTTTATGGTGATCAGATCTTTTATGCAGCCGCAAAAATTACGCTTGTATAAAGGAACCCTTACACCTGAGTTTCTGGTAATAGCAAGTACAGGTAATACTACCATACCGTGAGGTTTGCTAATAGCTGCTCATATCTTGTGTTTTAGTGGGAGTCTTGGAAAGGAAACATCCTAATTTATCGCTAGGGTATACCATCAATTTATGATTGGGGTCTGACCTCTGGTGTCCAGAGCATGCTGGGGACACAGCATTGGTTTAGGGTTGTGTTCCCTTCTAAGGCTACATTCACGCGACGTGAAAAACTAATGTATGACCGGCGTTTATTTTTTAACGGCCATCACACTTTCTTGGGTCTATGGGGTTATTCACACAGCAGTTTTTTTTTTTTTTTTTTTTTTTTTTTTTTTTTTTTATGGCCAGCAGCTGGAGTGCCAAATGCTGCTGATCCCTGGCCTAGATTAAGATGCCCAAAAAGAGCATTACATTGACCAGTGTAATGTCTGATGCTTAAACTGAGTCACTAAAGGGAGACGTTTCTGGTCACAGTGAATGGTCGGACTGAGAGTCAAGCGAGGCTGTCTACCCTGCTAAAAGCTCAAACCCAGGAGGAAGTTAAAGAAGCAGGACAGGACGTAGAATACATGGAGTGACTTCAAAAATGATATCCAGAAAACCATCCACCTGGGTTTTTTTCTTAAACAAATTCATATTCTATTTCTACATATACTGTATATGTTTTTAATATGCAATAAAACATTTTTTTAAATCAAAGTGTTTTATTACAAAGTTAAAGTGTTTCTGGCGTGGTTGTTATTACAGGAGCTGACAAAGCGGGAAGTTGAATATATTTCTCTCTCCAGAGATACCACTGAATCTGATCTCAAGCAGAGAAGGGAGATACGAGCGGGAACTGCATTTTACATTGATCAGGCAAGTTATTAATGTGGAATTTTACTCAGACTGGCAGCGATAAAACCCTGGTTTTCATGTGTGCATAGGCTTAATAATAACTAGATGTAATTACTCTTTGGGCATCAAAAAATAATTTTCTCATATCAAAGTATTTGTGAATCAACCAGAAAAACGATTGCTTGTTCTCCGTTTGGGTTCATCTGTCTCCCATGTGCTCTCAGAAATATTCTGAATATTCCCTTGAATAGATCTATGTAGTTGTGTACAGTATGTTACACCAAGCAGCGGCCTCCACGATGTGATATATGATCAGACAGCACACCCTTGTGTGATTGATCATTTACGGTGGACGTTCACCACAGTATGAGATTCTTTGAACATCATAAACTTTTCCAAATTCTGAACTACTGTAAGATGTAGAAATGAATTGTTTGATTTCTAATGGAAAGGGAGGTGTGATTAAAAGCAGAGGGGCTCCATAGTCGAGCACCAGGGGTGTTGCTGGAATGGTGCTGTAACAACATAAGCTCCCCTCTGGTTGCCAGAACCGTAGTGTTATATTCCTGGTAGGGTAGGGTTGATCCCGGTGACAGAGTTTCTTTAAGTTGTTGTCTGAGGGAAAAAAAAAATATCCTTGGACAGGGTTTGGTATTTCAGCCCCATTCATCCAAATGAATAACTGACCTAAATCACCATGGCAAGAATGTCACTGTTTCTCCAAATAAATCTCTGACAACCCCTGTAAAATCAGCAGTTTTTTGAGTCGCTATAGCCACTGTACACTCAGGCTCTAAGTCACCCTATTCTTACGTACACCACCATACAGATTCGTATGGCTGTGTGCGTCAGCAGTACTTAAAATGTACCTCATTTTAAAATCAAGCATATTCAGGGGTGCAAAACCAAACATCAAAGGGGAGATTTATCATTTTTTAGACGTAAAGGGAATGATCACTCTCCACCAAAGAGTTCAGCTCACCACTGGGACCTGGTATCCTGCTTTGAAAACAGTCACTGTAGTGAAAATTCAAGAAGAGCTCCAGTACTCCATCTTGTATTTTATTTCATCTTCTAAAACATCTCAAATGTGTAATAATAAATGTTTCTAGCTATTTATGTCTAGTTCCCATATTTATAGAATATATACCATTTATATAAACTCAGATCTCCACATAGATACATCTTCAAGGAGAGAGGTGATGGGGAACAGTTGTTGGACAAACACTGCCTTCCCCATGGTTCTTATAATTGCTGGAGGTCCCAAAGCCTAGGCCCCCTTATTTGCTCTCAGCTTCTTGACATTTGTATGTTTTACCTTTAGTTTATATTTACAAAAAAATGTTGACCTAACGAAGGGTGGGTGTTGGAAAGAGGGGGTGTGGATGATAAGGAACTGTGTTTTGTTTGTGGAGCATCTCTAATGAGTATTGGATTCAAGAATATTTATGCTGTATGCATTTCCAAAAAGGTGAGCTTTGTGGTCTTGTTCTTATAGTTGACCTGTACTCTTTTTTGTTGTAATGCTTTTTCTTTATTTTTAGATTTTTATTCTCTTCAAAACTTTATAACACTTGAGTGTGAAGTCATTTTGTAATGTAGTGTGAACTGGTCTGAAACTCAGAACAGGTTGAGCTGAAACAGCCTTAATGAGGACTAAATTGGGCACTTATTTTCAATTATAATTTCCTTTTTTAATATATTTTACCTCCTTAAAATTGGATATTGTGTCTGGATTTGGACAGCCAGAGAGCCTGAGAAGAATCTATTTAAAAATAAATTGTCTCATAATATACCCTTTATCTGCTCTAGGGGCCAAGAAGCTAATTACAAAAATGGAACTGGAGACAGCTAATTACAAAGAAGCATTAAAACGAGATTTTAATTTGTGTACAAGTAAATGACAGGGTATTTTGTGGACCACCAAATTAACTCATTGAGTGCTTGACCAATTTTTATGTCCTTATTACTTAAGCTTTACATCAAGCTGCTGCTCAGTGATACGTGAAAAGCTGACCACAGATGGATTACTCTAATACTTCCATTTGGTGTATAGTAAATTTATTTTGGATTTATTAATGGGCTTCTTTGCTGTTTTTTATGTATTTGAGGCATAAATGGAAGTATATCAGAAGTTATTTGGATCAATTTTTTTTAATAGTATATTTTTATTGGAAATTTAAGAGCAAGAAAACTCTGATTTACAACAATCAAAACAAAGACACAGTTACAAATCTAGTGGTCTCTGCCGGAACAAAGCAATACAATAATACAGGATGATTATTTCCGCATATATCAAGAGTACAGAAAAATAGCAGCAGAGATCTGAGTATGTGTTACAAAACATCCACATACAGACAACACTCAAACATCACATTCGCACCCCTCCACCATAGGACCCGAGTACCATATCAGACCCTTTACGACACTACTGTGTGTGCATTAATCCAGGGATCCCAAATTTTAAGAAATCTGTCAGGGACACCTCTATTCTCATAGACCAGTTTATATAACACTAGATCAGCGTTGGCCAGCTGTATCCAGTGTTGTTTGGTGGGAATCTTAGGAGCCTTCCAGTTCAAAAGAATAGTTTTCCTTCCATAGTATAACAGTAATCTATATAACCGCCTTCCATACCTGGTAGGGCCAATTTCATTTACAATCCCAGGAGACTCACACTTGGTGTGCAGACCTCTGGGAAGCCAATTTTGGTGTTTATGTATGAATGAACCTCATGCCAGAAACTCTGAACCACTTGGCACTGCCACACCATGTGGAAAAAGCCACCCCGATCTCCTCCGCATCTTGTACACTGGGGACTAGGTAGTTTGTTCATCCGAAACAACCTACTTGGCGTATAATATACTCTATGTAACCATTTCAGTTGTATAAGCTGGTCCCTAGCACTTATGACTGTGGATCTCCAGGTATAACTAAGTTCTTTTACATGTGAGGGTTCTAAGTCCGTTATATCTTGTTGCCATCTAGAAACGGATTTATTAAGTGGGGAGTCTTGTTCCACCATTAGAGCCGCATATAAAGTGGATACTGGTTTAGTCGGATTGACTCTCCTCACTACCGCCTCTATTGATCCACATTCCAGATTTAGTGGTTCTTCACTAAATTGTGCTGTACAAGCGTGTCTGAGCTGCAGATACCTATACAGACTATGCTGTGGCAAGCAAAATTCCTGCTTCAGACTATTAAAAGACTTGAAAAGCCCCTTATCATACACTTGCGTAAGATACTTCACGCCTCTTTGGGGCCAGAATTCAAAGTCCACAAGAGAGAATAAGTCGCAGAGAGTTTTGTTTCTCCACAATGGCATATACGGTGACCATCTTTCATTGCCATCTTGAATTGAGTGCACCTTCACCCATCTCCTCCAAATCGATACCACAGCAGCCATAGTCGGGTATAATGGTTCGCAGGGCTTCCCTCCCTATAAACTAAGTTCGTGAGGGCTTCGTATGAGCCTACTAGAGCCGCTTCCAACACCACTGCTGGATTACCTGCATCCGCCCTGATCCACCATGCCGTATAGCTCAGCTGTATCGCCACATAATAGATATAAAGGTTTGGCAACGCCAGTCCCCCCCTCACATATGGTGCCTGTAATGTTTGTTTCGCTATTCTAGGAAAGAGTTTACGCCACAAAAAGGGTGTGATCAGCCTCTCCAATTGTAGAAAGTGCCTTTGGGTATCTATAGAGATATAGTAACTTAGGGAGGAGGATCATCTTTATGACATTAATCCGACCTATCAAAGTCAGCGGTAGATTCTCCCAAGCCTCAATTTTCTTAGTGATATACTCCATTGTGGGGACCACATTTAGCTGGTAAAATTTTGCTGCTTCTCTATGAATGACAATACCTAGATATTTAAACTGTTCTACCACCTGAAGAACAGTTTGGACTGTATAGTAATATGGTCAGGATCAACATCATCTATCAAATATTAGTTTGATTTAGCCCAATTCACTCTCAATCCTGAACATTTGCCAAATGTATCTACAGTATCTAAGAGGGCATCTAATGAGCTTCCTGGGTCTGCCAGATATACCAGCATATCATCCGCATAAAGGGATATTTTCTCTGTTATACCCGCCACCTCCCAAACCTCTATCAATGAATTAGAAGTGATAAGTATAGACAAGGGCTCCATGACTAATGCAAAGGGGAAAGAGGGAACGAGTCCGACATATATCCATTTACTTTAACCCTCGCCGTTGGGGATTTGTATAGTAACTGTAGCCAGCGAAGGAAATTCGGGGGGAACCGCATTCGTTTAAGTGTAGCCCACATGAAATCCCATTCAACCGAGTCGAAAGCTTTTTCATTATCCTGAGATGCTAAAACCCTTCTACCCTTGTTATGCTGAACCTGCAAATTTGTGTATAGACGTCTCAAATTAATATCCGCTGTTTTCCCTGGCATAAAGCCTGACTGGTCAACCCCCACCACAGAAAGGATTACCTCCCTTAATTGAAGGGCCAACACTTTAGCCAAAATTTTTGCATCCAGATTCAGGAGGGAAATGGGTCTATAAGAGCTGCACTGGTCTGGAGGCTTCCCAGGCTTATGTATAACCACAATATTTGCTCGAAACTCGAAAGCATAATCAAATAATTTCCGGAGCCTGGCGCTATGCTCCTGGGAGTAGAATTTGTACCATTCGGCCGGGAAACCGCCCAGTCCAGGAGTCTACCTCATTGTCAGAGAACTGATCGCCAAGGCAATCTCTTCCTCCGAGATTTGCTCTGCCATAGCCTCCTCCATTCCTATCCAACAAAGGAAGTGAGATGCTAGACAAAAAATGGTCTATATCTGCTGAAGTTCAAGCGATCTTAGAGCTATATAGATCAGAATAGTAAGAGGCAAATTGACAGCACACCTCACGGGGCTCAGTCAGTAATACACCACTACTAGATAGAACCCCTGCTACCACTGTCTGTGCAGCTTCTGAGCGAGTCAAATATGCCAGGGCTCTCCCATTTTTGTCCACGTCAGAAAAAATACTTTGTCTCTGGGCCAGAAGTTTCTTTTGAGTGTATTCAGTAAGATGTAGGTCAAATAATCGCTGCGCCTCTAGCCATGTTCCCTTTGTCTCATCACATGGGTCTCTTATAAATTCCCGCTCACCATCTGAAACCGCTCTCTCTAGTTTAGTCCTGTTTATGCTCAGTTCCTTCCTATGCGACGATATGGCCTGAATATATGCACCCCTCATCACTGACTTGAGGACATCCCACTCAAGCAGGGGATTTGAGGATCCCTCATTCTCAGTCCAGAAGTGCTCCATAGTCTCATAACCACTGCTTGCACCTGGCAAAGAATCTAGCCATACTAGATTCAAAAGCCACCATCTGCTAGGAGGGGCCAAAGGCTGGGATATAATCAGGAGGAGCGGGGGGCATGATCCGAAATGCCTCTGGGTAAGTAATCACTAGTTCTGATATAGGGCAATAGATCTCTGGTAATAAAAGCCAGATCTATTCGGAAAAGAGAACCCATGGAGGCGGAATAGCATGATTGGCCACAGGGGGCGTTCGTGGGACACCCGGAAGCGAGCGCTTCCGGGTTTAGCGCTATTAGATGCCGTGATCACGTGAGATCACGGCATCTAATAGCTTTAGTTACCAATCGGGTAAGTAGGGGCAAATCTCTGCTCTTTGAAACAGCAGAGACTTGCCGGCCATGACGCCCGCCGCACGTGCGAGCGGGCGTCATGTTCCCGGCGCTAGGAGTGTAAGGGTTAAGCCCTTGACATTCCATGACACTAGTTTAACTTACGCTATCTAGCCACCACAGATAAATCCCTGAATTCCCAAGTCCCACGCAGGAGCCAACATTCACACACTTGCATCCGACAAAAACAAATAAACACTCAAAAACTTCTGTCCCCCCCACCCTGCCCAAACCTTCCAAACATGGTCGAGCCTCGATCCCTAAACTTGGAACAATAGGGTACTTCTCACCCCTAGCTAACTAAGCGCTTGTTCGCTTCAGATAAGAACAAATAAGACTATTCATCAAACAATACTCCTCTCAAACGGTATCTTCAACCAACAACCCATTTGCCTATTCAACCCCAATTATGAGTTTAAAACATTAGACTAGAGAAAAGGAGGAAAAGGCAGAGATCCCCACCAACAAAAAAGGGAAAGAGACCAGTGTATATAAAATCTCCATATATCTATGTGGAATCTACATCGATTCAACGACGAGGTCTCACATCCGGACGCCTGTCGATCCAGTCTGCAGCCGCCTCCGGGGACTCAAAGAAACGGACAGTCTGTCCATCCTGCACTCTAAGTCGAGAAGGGTATAGCATGGCATACTTTATATTTTGCTCCCTTATGTCATTGAACTGCCTCCTTCGTTTTTGAACCTCTGAAGTGAAATCTGGATAAAAAGATAGGCGCGTGTTTTCATAGGTGATATTGCCTTTCTGTCTTGCAGTTACAAGTTTTGCATCTCTCTATTTCAGGATCTTCATAATGAAAGGCCTAGCTGATGTTCCAGGAGGTAGTGGCTTGGGGGGAACTTGGTGTGCTCTTTCAATAACGAAGCAGTTGGATATAGTAATGGGTTGTAGAGTATCTGTAATCAGCTGTTCCGCAAAAACTTCCGAATTCGACCTTTCCGCTCTCTCTGGCAGCCCCAAAATACGGATATTGTTTCTTCTATTCCGATTTGCAGCATCTTCTGCTCTAGCCTGCAGTAACTTGACTTGTTGTGTTTTCACTTGCCCGAGACACATCTTCTACATCACTTAATCTACGCTCCACCTCTGTGGTTCTTTCACGTGTTTTGTCAAAGTCATGCTGCAGACAACTAAGGTCCGATTGAACATGGTCAATTTTTGCTATGAGAGCTGCTTAACAGGTTGCAATTGCCTTCATGATTTGTGAGGTCTCTGCTGACGGGACCATAGAAGTATCTTCTCCCTCTCCTTGCTCTGTTTGACTCATGGCGTCTGCGTACAATTTGGTGGCAGACGGAGTAATATTTGCAATGGTTTTGCGGCCCATATAACCGAAGTATTTGTTCACTTAAGATGCTCAGGTAGAAAGAGATTCTGCTTTGCATAAGATGCTGGCTTAATTATCATCCAAGTCATGTCTCAAGGCCTCTTAAAAGGTTGAACATTGACTTCTAGGATAGCTGCCTTTCATCTGTAGGCCTTAAAAGCGGAGCTTGTTAAGAGCTCATTTACATCCCTTTCTTCCATAAAAAGTCTATGATACAGATTGTAATTCAACATCTTTAATGCATCTTGGGACTTTCTCAGGGGTATGAGGAAGCCACGTTTGGTGACGATAGGTGTGGAGTCGTTCCCTCCTCCTTCTCTTTGGTTGTTATAGGTAAGTCTCATTGATTCTAGCTACTACTTGCTTTACCTGAATTCTTGTGCACCAGGCTATTTGCTGGGAGGTAAGGGTCTTACTGATCAGTTTTTTTCTGTTCCTGTGATGGAACAAAAATACTGGAAACACAAGGCTGATCTGGACATATCACGTACTGTTGTTAGTTTATGTATAAATCGAGTTTGGATACTTTTCTATGTTGCAAGTATTCTTTTTGCAGTTATTGCTGGCATCACATGCCCCTGATGCTTGTGGGTTATTTATTCTGTTGATTTACACTAGATCATTTTGTGATGATCCAACCTTATTAAATAATCTTTCTCATGTTTTCTGTGTATGTTTGCACAGATCACAAATAATTCTTTTTCCTTTTATTGCTACATTTTCCTAGTACATTGATAATCATGTTAATAAAACCTTTTTTTAGGGCTCTTTGTGTATTGCTACATGTAAATGAGAAAAGAATATACGCCTGTGTGTAATGTGCCTATTAAAATGCTTGAGTTTATTGTGTCTGATGGCGGCCTTTCTGATTAGTCCTCGTGGAAAACATTTTCGTTTCCATTTCAACATGCTAAGTGAGTTGTGATGTACAGATGGTAAGTAGGTGTATTGGGATATGGCTAAGTAAATATTTTCTAATTAGATGCAAATCTTGTTCTGTGGCGCTTCACTGTGTTCACCGTGACTCACTGGAAACTCATCTCACTCTATGCGGTGTGATCGTGAGGACATTAAATGACAATTGACCTTTGGTCTTGATTGCTTGTTTGATTTCTTTATATTGTAGCGCGTTTCATCTCTAAATTGGGAAAGATATATATAGATACCTTTTTGTGAGTAGGTGTTCTGCTTGTGGTTGTTAATACTTGGGCTTTTAATTTGTCATTTGTGTCATAAACAATACTATAAAAGAATCACAAAGTTGTAGGTGTATTGTAAAGCTAAATGAATGGTTTTATTTTCATTTGAAAAAGAAGCAAGGGAGCAGAAGCAAAATACATGGTGTACAAGACTGAATAAAAAGTAGAATAGAGCAAATTTATCAGTCCGCAAATACAGAGAAATCTGTGTAAGGGCTCTTTCACACGAGCAGATGCAGTGCTTGGAATCCGCTGCATGAAAGAGAGCCAAGCCCCATTCTGGACAGCAGAGACACACAGCATTAACATGATTAATAATGCTCTATGCCTCTTTGCGACCTTTTTTACTACAAAATCACAGTGAGATAAAGTTGTCACTGTGATTTTGTAGTAAAAAGGTCACAAAGGCACAGAGCATTATCAGTCATGTTAATGCTCCGTGTTTCTGCTGTCTGGAATGGGGCTTTACTCTTTTTCACTCAGCGAATTCCACGCACGGCATCCGCTTGTGTGAAAGAGCCCTAAAAGGCCACCTCTTTGAGAACACCACCCAATTATCCAGACCAGGTTTTCTGACAGATTTTTAGTTCCTAGTCACCTTCTTCTGAGAAAACCGCCAGTTTTTAATGCAATTTTGGGGGTTGTCTGTGCTTGATTTTAAACATGACCTAATGACTTAGAGCTTATTCAGAGCCACATCCTTGTTCTGTCTGAGTGTAGAACAGACATCACACAGACTAAACAGTGACAAATAATCAATGGACCAATTTCCTCTTCCGATTTTCCCACATGGGCCATCTCTCTGTGTAGAGAAAATGGCAGCTTGCACTTCTTTAGCCTGATTTTTTTTTTTTTTAGCAAGGCTCACGCATTTAAAGGGAACCTGTCATCAACTTTATGCTGACCTCACTGAGGGCAGCATAAAATAGTGACAGAAATGCTGATTTCAGCAGTGTGTCACTCATGACCTAAAAGTAAGTGGTTGCTGAGAACCAGCATCATAATCATTGCAGCCCAGGCCTAGAAAAGAGTCAAATCTACCTGAGAAGAGTCATGGTTATTCCTAATCTCCTTCTCTCCTGCCCATCTGCTGATGACTGGCAGTTCTCTACTAGAGAGAAAGGGAGAAAACTAGGTAGAAGATTGGGTGGGCAGCGAGAGCAGGAATTCATGAATAACCATGACTCTTCTCAGGTGGCCATGACTCTTTTCCAGGCCTAGTCTGCAATGTTTGTGATGCTGGTTCTTGGCAACCACTTACTTTTAACTTTTAAATGACAGACCGCTGAAATCAACTCACCTGTCTCTACTTTATTCTGCCGTTAGTATGGGTAGCATAAAGGTGATGACAAGTTCCTTTTAAGTGCAATAAAAAGAGACAGAACCTGGACAATATGTGTGCAGTCTGTTTAAAAAAACAAACATTTTTTTGGGCCGGAACTCAGAAGAAGTTTTAATCACTTGTCTGTAGGTCTACATGTTTTCTTGATCCCTTGAGGAAGCTGACCTCAAAACGCACGTCATAGTATTACGGTGGTGGTCTGCTACTGTGTTATCTTGGTCCCTGTTGGGTTTGTACATTATTTACTTTTGATTTGCACCTCTTTTGTTATAATGCATCCTGCACATATATTTTTGTGTTTCTGTGGAGCTACGTATGGAATAGTTCTTTGGATATTTGCTTTTTTGTCCTTTCATTGGAGATATAGATATATATTTGTTTCTGTACTCAGTTTTTCCTTTTATATATACATTGTATGTTGTGATATTCAAATGTGCATTCCCTGGGATAGTTAACCACGTGGAGATGTATTATCCTAATATAATGTCAAGATATTTTCGCAGCTTTGTGATCATTCATCTGAGCTAATTTTTAACCATTGATTTTATATCCTGTTTATTGGGATGGTTATTTGTACTTGATTATTATGTGCTTCAATGACATTTACTTGGTGGTACTTACCACTGGGTGTTTATTATTATTGTGGTATTTGACTAGTTTACCATTTACAGGTGATATGGGTTTTTGTAGGATATGTGGTCATTGTTAATTATTAATATGGAACATTTTTTTGGTTGGTATTTACATGTTTTCTTGGTTCTAACATTGTTTTTTGCTTTTGTAAAGTGTGCTGTTCGTGCCGCCACAGAAGGAAGAATTTTGGTTTTGGAAGGATTGGAAAAGGCAGAAAGGAATGTCTTGCCAGTTTTGAACAATTTGCTGGAGAACAGGGAGATGCAGCTGGAAGATGGACGGTTTCTTATGTCTGCAGAACGTTATGATAAGCTACTTAAGGTAAATACCAACTAAACTTATTTTCATTTGCCCAAAGCCATGCTAACTATTCCATTGTTTGATCCTGCAGAGACCAATCTAATGAGGGAAGTGCAGTAAAAATAATTTTCTTATAGATACATGTATGAATTGGTGATGGCTGAGAGCTTGGGGCACCACTGAGTTCCAGACTGAAGGTGCTCCAAAGGTCCTCAGTTTAGGGCTCCAGGGTGAAATATCAGCAATTAGTGATAGATTTGCAGTATTGCAGCTACTAGTGTAACTCCACTGTTTCCACAAATTCATTAAAATGTATACTGCCCACGGCAAACAGCTGCATGTTACCAACATCTACATTTTATGAGAGCACACAGTAACTTGTATAAAAATATTACCTAATAATTGGTACACACAACTACCATAATACAACTGTGCAGCAAACAGTGATTAGAAGCAGATCTTGAAGAAAATTCAAATTTGCAACTAGAGTCCTGTGAGATGTAAGGAGTTCATACATACAATCGTGTCTTTGTTAAAGAAATGCAAAAAACCACAGGAATGCCCTGACTAAAGTTTGTTTGCAAGTATTGAGAATTATATAATATATAATTGTCAATTACCCTAAGCTGTAATCCTAATTAAAAAGTATAAATTACTAGACCTAATGTAATATTTAACTAAGGTCTCTTTCAGATGGGTATAATAGGTATAATAACACCTGATCCTACTGTGGTTCATCAGAAAATGTGTTGTGTCCATAATAGGAGCACCCGTCTGAATGCTGTTTTTTATTTTTTTATCTACATAATTGAAAATTATCATTTATGGCGACAGTCAGTGACCAAAAATGTCTTTTCTTTTCAGATCCTACATAGCTAATGATCATTATCACTATTACTGCATTGGTAATGGCTATCACTAGAGAAGCAGGCCTCATATTTTGCTGTAAAGATTTATGGACAGGATAAGGGCAGTGTAAAATGGAAACTTTATTATTGCTTGTGTTTTTGTGGTGTGAATGTTTGGTGCAACTTATTTGTCATTGTGATACGGACGTTGGTAATTGTCTGTGTCATATTGTCAATAAACAGAGAGGAGATTAGATGAGCAAGCACTAGTCTTCTTACTCCTTTTCTGGAATAAAAACAAGCCCCCTTCCTATGTCATAATGATGATGGGAGGGGGATAATTAATAATATACACAGAAGTTCAGGTTACACTTCCCCATGTACAGTTACTTTTATTACTGCTACTCTGCGATCCTGGCTGTGACAGTTGTGCAACTAGTGTCTCCGTGGAGCCCTAGCCCTAACCTGTAATTTCTCAGGCTGTATAGCAGCTAGATAGGTGAGCCTCACAATGTAATCTTTAAAGGGGTTGTCTCACTTCAGCAAGTGGCATTTATCATGTAGAGAAAGTTAATACAAGGCACTTATTAATGTAATGTTATTATCCATATTGCTTCCTTGCTGGCTGTATTAAAGGGGTATTCTCATCTTGGACAATGGGGGCATATTGCTAGGATATGCCCCCATTGTCCTATAGGTGCGGGTCCTGCCACTGGGACCCGCACCTATATCGAGAACGGGGCCCCCAAAGTGAAGAAGTGCGCACCGCGCAAGCGCGGCCCGCTTTCCATTCACTTCTATGGGGCCGCCGCAAATAGCCGAGCGCTGGCTCGGCTATCTCCGTCGGCTCCATAGAAATGAATGGGAGCGGTGGCCGTGCATGCGCAGTGCGCTCCCATTCATTTCTATGGAGCCGACGGAGATGCGGCGGATTTGCGGCGGCCCCATAGAAGTGAATGGAGAGCGGGCCGCGCTTCCGCGGTGCGCACTTCTTCACTTCGGGGGCCCCTTTCTCGATATAGGTGCGGGTCCCAGCGGCAGGACCCGCACCTATAGGTCAATGGGGGCATATCCTAGCGATATGCCCCCATTGTCCAAGATGAGAATACCCCTTTAATTTCTCCATCACATTATACCCTGCAATCCATTAATGGTGTTCGTGCTTGCGCAGTATAGGAAAAAGCACCAGCCTATGTGCGCTCCTATGGTCCCGGCCACCAGAGAGGCTGACGCTTTGTCCTATAATGTGCAAGCACGACCATCAGTGATGGATTGCAGGGTGGTCTTTAACCATGGAAACGGACAGTGTATAATGTGATGGAAAAATGAATCCAGGCAACAAAGATTGGGATTGCAGTGCTTGCTGCCCTAAAACAAGATACAGCTTTTAGAAATCTGGTCAGGAGTGAGAGCTACAGGTATGTGAACCTCTCACTGTTGCTGACAGCTGTATCTCAGAAAATATCTTTGCTATCACTTCGAACCCACTCTTGTTTTAAAGCTTAGATTGTCAGCTTTAAAACGAAACCTGAGATCCAGCCACATTTTCAAGGATATATGAGATACATCACTTACTGCTGAAATGCCACCCTACGTGGACATGTAACATACATCCTTGGCAAAAAAAAGGGTTAAAGTTGCTTGAAAGTCATGTAAATTTTTTCTCTGTGTTGACTTGGAATACCATTTTAAAGCCTATGGGAAAAAGACTCTGAGGATTCTGTTACCGAACATCTGACTGGTCCTACGCAAAGAGCAATTGATCTGAATGCAGCTCTTTAAAGAATGTTGTGTCAGATTTCCAGTAAGGATACATTCATATGTTGCTTTTTATTCCACATAGATTTTTTCACCTGAATTTGTGAACCATTGTTTTCAGTAGGAACCTGCTTTGCCATTCATACTGCTGTGGGTTATTTCAGTATAGATTTCAAATCCACATCAAGACGTGACGTGTTCTTTCTTGATGTGCACATCATGGCAGGTGACCAAGGCTAATACATTTCACATTATTGTTTGGAAACAGTTATGTATTTTTTTTATGCTAGCAAATCACATTTGTGGCCTGTTATGATACTGTTATATTGATGGTCCATGCCCGCTTTCCTGGGCAGGCACTGCTCCACTTACCCTTCGGTTGCCACTTCTTCTGTTAGGCGCTCATAGTGTGAGTATGTAAGGCATCTCAGTCCCTAAAAGGTTGTGTATGCGCTCACCTGTATTAGGGCTGTGAGTGCGTTGGAGGTTCGTAGGTGGAGATGGTGAGATTGCGACAGCCAGTGCAAATGTGTTTACTCTCCAGTAGCAAGTCCAGCTGCCGCAATCCTATGTGCTGTAGCATCCTGCAGGCTATGGAGTTTGCTTTTTATCTAGGCCTTTCCAGTTTGCCTGTTGGGAGCACACATCTTGGCTCTTAAACGGCCAGTGTGCAAGCACCCTAATCTTAACCAGCCAATGGTTGGAAACTCTGGTGTACTTAAGGCACCTTCCCTTGTGGGGAGGTGCCTGAGCAGTAGGTTTATCTAGTTTGCTAGTTCCTGCGAAGGTGTGCTCTTCTGCTTGTAAACCAGTGTACCGACTTCCGCCTCATTCCTGACCCTGATTCTCCTCAGTCTGATACGACCTGTGTCTAGTTACAGTTTTGACCATTCGCTATCTGCCCTGACCTTTTGGACTGTTTTGTGGATTCAAACCTACTTTGCCCTGACCTTGGCCTGATTGTGACTGTGAATATTGCGTGTCCCTTTCACTGTGTTTCACTGGTGTCTCTTGACCCCTGTGGGTTAGAAGGCAACCACATGGAGACTACTCCAAGAGGTAGTGGCCTGGTGCGTTCACTAGTCCAGATCCCTGTATAAGGGTTAAAAGGTGAAAACCAGGGGACTGCCAGGATAATGTTTCCTTTGAATTGCTCAACCAACAGTTTCCTACTGGTCTGTTCATGGTGGCATTTCTGGTTCCCCTCCTCTCCAGAGTTACACCACTATAGGAGCACAATGATGCACTAACTTACAAGTACAACCTGCGTGACTTCCTGATAATCTTTCACAAGGTTTTTGAGAAGCCAGGTGGCACAGCTTCTGCAGCATCATCGCTTCTGCGTCTCTTTCAGGGCAGACTCCATGTGGAACAGTATTCCCAGTTCTGCACATTGACCTCTGAATGGTCCTGGAACAATAAGGTCCTGGTGGCAGCCAGGGAGGGTCTCTCCGGTGACATTAAAGACAAATTGTTAGCTCATGATGTCCCAGCTACTTAATTATGTCTCTGCTAAGTTGACTTTATCTGTTTCTCTCTCCTATGGTGAGACTTGGTTTACCAAGTCCTACAGTACATCAGGCCTTAGTAACCCAATACTGCATCTCCATTAAAGGGGTTCTCTGGGAATTTAGAAAATGAAAATATTTAAATATTACTTTATTATAAATATATTCCCAAATACCTTTCATTAGTGATAATGGCTCATTTTGTCTAGGCAGCAATCATCAGGAGAAACAAAATGGCCGCCATCCTATTAGTGCACACAAAGCCTGTCCTAATCACACAGCAGGACAAGTTACTTCACAACACTGAGCTAAAGAGCTGCCTCTTCCTCCTTTCTGCTCTGCTTGTCAGGAATTATGATCCTGAATACAGATGATAAGAACTTTAACCCCATTCCTACAGAGATTCAGCTGAAGATCATATTAAACTGTTTTCAGGATGATAGAGGAGGATGAGGCAGCTCTTTAGCTCAGTGTTGTGAAGTAACTTGTCCTGCTGTGTGATTAGGACAGGTTTCGTGTGCACTAATAGGACGGCGGCCATTTTATTTATTCTAATGATTGCTCCCTAGACAAAATGATCCATTATAACTAATGAAATGTGTTTGGGAATATATTTATAATAAAGAAATATTTAAGTTTTTTCTTTTTCTTAATTCATGGAGAACCCCTTTAAGCAGTTGGAGAAGTCCAAGTGGTGACGTCCATCAACAGGATAGCATTTCCTGAACCTATACAGTATTTCACTGTGGCTATGGAGCCTCAAGTGGGAAACCTACACTTGGAAAAAATAAAATTATGTCTTGCCGGTATCTACCAGTTCCCTCCTCTTAGGACTACCAAGGCATTACATACATGTTCATGTCATTTACTGAAACTTAGAACAGATTCTGCATTGGAGACAAGATTGTCACTCTTGATGTTTGGCCACAGTACAACCACCACTGGCGTCACAAGTTCCCCAGAGTCTACAAGGTCTGCCTTTGCCTTCTACGCAGATTCTTCAGCAAGAAGGAGGCAAGGCATTGATGTGAGAATATAGAAAGACTAGAGAGATAGTCGGCACTACATCATTGTAGCCTTCGATGCAGGAATTTGGAGTGGCTGTATTTAAAGCAGTTTGGTGTTACACAGCAATATACGTCCAAAAATCCACAGTTCATGGAGAAGAATGATGTGGCACTCACCACTGTAAAATTCCACAATTTTATTCATCCATTAAAACTGGTTTGACAAAGGTGCAGAATACGATATAGGCAACATGTGTTTTGCGGCAATACACTTCTACAGGCCGTGAAATGACTGTTGCCTGTCTCGCTTTCTGCAGATGTGTCAGCACGGTTTTAAAGGACGAATAAAGTACTGGAATTTTACAGTGGTGAGTGCTGCATCTTTCTTCTTCATGAACCATATCAGAATATGTCAGGGAGAACCTGGAAAGAGGGTTCATACTTAAGTCTTCTTCTCCATTAGGAGCTGGGTTCTTCTTTTTAACCCCTTACAAACATAGCCAGATTTAGCTTACTGACCGAGCCTAATTTTGCAAATCTGACGTGTCACTTTGGGTTGATATGTTTTACCTTTTTTTTTTTTTTTTTTTTTTAAATACAAGGAAATGAATATACAGAAAAATGTAGAAAACAATAGTTTTCAAAATTTTAATTTCTCTGCTTTTAAGACAGATACCTCACAAAATATTTATTAACATTCACCAGATGTCCACTTTATGTTGCCATAATTTTGTAAAAGTTATTTTATTTTTTTAGGATATTTAGAAAGCTTAGAAGCAGTTTTTCTAATTTTCAAGAAAAGATCCAAAGCCAAATTTTTTAAGGACCAGTTCAGTTCTAAAGATACTTTTAGATCCTTACTTAATAGAAACCACCCAGAAATGACCCTTTTTTAGAAACTACACTAATTAAATTTTTATATATATTTTTAACTCTTTAGGTATTCCACAGGAATTAAAGCAAAACAGACGTGAACTTTTAAAATTTCATTTTTTTGTGCAAATTTTAAATCTTAATCTATTTTTTTCCTCTAACACAGCAGTAGTTAACAGCAAAACAAACCTACATATTTATTACCCTGATTTACAGAAACAACCCATATGTGATTGTAAATTACTTTATGGACACATGGCAGGGCTAAGAAGGGAAAGAGAGCCCTATGGTTCTTGGTGAACAGATTTTGTTGGAATGATTTTCAGGTGCCATGTCACATTTCAAGAGACCCTGAGGTACATCTACAGTATAAACACCCCAAAAGTGACCCCATTTTGGAAAATATACTCAAGGAATTTTTTGACTAGTTTTGTAGTGTAGTAAGAGCTTTGACTCAACTGGTGTTTCATACCATTTAGAGACACTTGCCTATGAAAAAGTCATTTCTTTCATAAAATGTTGATTTTGCCCCAATTTTTTCATTTTCACAAGGGATAAAAAGAGAAAAAGCAACCCCAGCATTTGTAACACATTTTATTGAATACAGCAACTGCCCTTATGTGATTGTAAACTACTGTAAGGACAAACTGCAGGGTTCAGAAAGGAAAGAGCGACATTTGGCTTTTAGAGTGTTGAGTCAGGTCAGGACATCACATCACACCCCCATATCAGCCCTCCATGTCAGACCCCGATCAGACCTTAGATCAGACCTTTCAGACCCCCATTAGACCTCAGATCAGCCCTTTCAGACCCCCATCAGACCTCAGTTCAGCCCTTTTTAGACCCCCATCAGCCCTTTCAGACCCCCATCAGACCTCATATCAGCCCTTTTTAGACCCCCATCAGCCCTTTCAGACCCCCATGAGACAAAAACCTCTCTTGCGCCACGGCTCCAGGTCCGGCGCTCCCTTGTCTTCTCCTGCCGGCGATGCACTGTCACCTGACTGCGTGCAATGTCAGGTCATAGTGTGCGCACTATGCCCTGATGCTGTACAGGGTCAGGACATCTAATACATACTACTGAGCGCTTGCAAATGGAAGCACTCACTAGTATTCGCTTTATAAGAGGCACGGACATTTTCCCCCTACTTTTGAGGGGAAAAAAGTACGTCTTATAAAGTAAAAAATACAGTATTTTTTCTGAGCTTTCCTACTTTTACACAATTGAAGCATTTTGAAAAAATATCATATTTTTGTGTCGCCACTTTCTGAGAGACATAATTTTTTCTGGCAATGGTCTTGCGTGAGAGGCTTTATTTTTACACGTTTTAAAAAATTTTTTAAAACTTTTTTTTACATTTTATTTTAGTTCCTCTTATGGGGCTTCAACTTTTGTGGGTCTGTGAGACCCAGCTTCTAACACCCAAGACTACAAATATCTTGTAATATCCTTTGGCCTTTCTCTGTGTTTGTATATTGGTCTACCTTGACGACATCCTGGTCCTCTTTTCTGATCTGTCCACAGTCCTCCAGCATTTGTGTGAGAACCGGCTATACACCAAATCTGAGAAATGTCTTTTTGAGAAGACGTCTTTACTCTTCCTGGGTTCCAGAATTTCAGATAAGGGCAGATCTATGGATCTCAAGAAGCTGACATCAGTCTTGGAGTGGCCCCACTCAAATTGGCTGTGACCTATTCATCGAATACTAAAATTTGCCAATTTCTAAAGACAAGGTATCCTGCACTTTTCCACTCTGACTGCTCCCATTTGTGCACTCAGTATAGTTGTGAATGCTAGACAATGGACATCCGAAGCAGAATCAGCTTTCCAGACCCTCAATGCAGTTCTTTCAGGATATAGATGCGTCTTTGGTAAGAGCTGAAGGAGTCCTCCCTGAAGAGGTTCTCCAGTAAAATGTTCACCTGTGGATTCTTTCCTAAAGCTGGCCTTCTCCCTAGCTGAACGCAACTACTCCTCAGTGACAGGGAGCTGCTAACAATTAAGATGGCAGCAGAGAAGTCTTGTCCACCCTCTGGTGGGGGCCTTTTATCCAGTCGTAATCTCCACTGACCACAAGAACCTAACTTATATACAGTACCAGCAGCTTAATGCTCCTCAAGCTCGATAGTCACTGTTCTTCACCTGGTTTGACTTCGTCCTGCATTTGCACTCAGCCAACAAGAATATAAAGGCTGAGGTCCTCTCTCGTTGGTTTGATCCAGCTGACTCAGCCTACACATCATCGACCTAGCCTGCATAGTTTCTGTTGCATCTAAGGACATCCCTTTAGGGAGAACATATTTTCCTCAGGCCATATGTCACTTGGGGACATAACGCAGCTGGTCATCCAGGTGTTTGTAAAACCATTCAGCTCATCTCCAGGAAATATAGGTATACTAATGGCGAGATGTCCAGGATTTTTTCACCTCCTCTCTCAATTGCGCTCATAACCAGTCTCCCAAACAGAAGCCTTGTGGACCACTTCTTCCTGATGCTCCGTTGCAAGACATCAGGCTGGACTTCATAACTGTTCTTTCTCCTCTGGATGCACGTTAATTTGGGATCATTTCATGAAAATGGAACATTTCATCCCCTTGCCTGGACTGCTTTCTGCTGTACAACTGACATGTTTGTTTAAGTACATCTTTCATTTACATGGTCTTCCTTGACATATTGTCTCAGACAGGGGTGTACAATTCACCTCAAGGTTTTGAAGATCACTCTGTAGGTTGTTGGAGGTTAACCTGTATTTCTCCTTTGCCTACCACCCTCGATCCAGTGGGCAGGTGGAGAAAAACAACCAGATTCCAGTGAACTATCTGGATCTGTTTTTCTCCTATAAGCAAGTTGACTGAGTGTCCCTGCCTCCTTGGGCTGTACTTCCACAACAACCACTCCAATGTGTCTGTTGATAAGTCACCATTCTTGATTGTTTATACATAGATAGCACCCTTGTCCTCCTTTACCCAATGATCTATCCGCTCATGTATCAGCTGATGATGCTGCTGCCTGGAATTTTTTTGTAGGTCTGACAAGAGACCATAATTTTCTCATGGAGACTGGATCTGGCTACCTTCAATAAATATATGTCTAAAGGTTTCATCTTAGAAATTCATTTCTCAATTATTTGGGCCCTTTGAAAGCGTTAACCAAATTAACCCAGTTTTTATAAGCTCCAATTTTATTATTTTTCAATATTACTAACTATCTCCTTATTCTCAACTCCATCAACATTTCCCTCCTCAGACCTCTTGTCCTCAAACGCCTCTCCAAATCCTCTGTATTTACATCTTTTCCTGCTGTTGCTGAGGGCGAATTAGATATAGGGAAAATGAGAAGCAAGACTTTTTACCTAGTTGACTGGAAGGGTTTTCGGCCAGAAGAAAGATATTAGTAGTCTTCTAAGAACATTAATGCTCTTTTCTATTCTGAAAAAACTTGTGATACAGTCTGGACCAAAGAAAAGAGAGCTTAAGGGGTGGTGCTCTTATGTCGGCTACCCATGCCCACTGCTGTCTTGTTTCCCTAGGCTTGCATGGGCACCGTTCCTTTTACTTTGCTGCAGCTTCTTTTTCGGTTGTCTGGACCTGCTAGCCCTCCTCTGACCTCTAGCAGTGGGCCCAGCCGCCGTCATCTCATGTGCTGTTTCCTGCTACAGTCTGTGGCCTGCACCTGCCATCTAGGTCTCTCCAGTCTGCCCATAGGGTGAGTGCTCCCTGGTCCTTAAAGGGGTTTTCCAAGTAAAATTTATTGATGACCTATCCTCAGGATAGGTCATCAATATCAGATCGGCGGGGGTCCATACCAGCGCTGCCTCCTTTTTATTGTTTACACGCTAGCTGTAACATGGGTAGCGGTGAGTAGGTGTAATTACACCTAACCGCCCCATTCATTTCAACGGGAAGAATCGCTCCCATAGACTTGTATAGGAACGAGCCTTCTCATTGAAATGAATGGGGTGGTTAGGTGTAATTACACCCACTCACCGCTACCCACGGCTAGCGTGTAAACAATGAAGGAGGCAGCGCTGGAACGGCGCACACCTCCTCTTCAAACAGCTGATCTGATATTGATGACCTATTCTGAGGATAGGTCATCACTAAATTTTACTTGGAGAACCCCTTTAAATGGCCAGCATGCACACCCTAATCTTCTCCAGCCAATGGCTGGCAACACTGAGCTACTTAAAGGTACCTTACCCTGTAAGAATGTGCCTGAGCAGTAGGTTTATCTATCTTTCTAGTTTCTGTGAAGGTATGTTTGTTTGTTTTTTTACTGGTGTAGTGAATTCTGCCCAATCCTGACTCTGATTCTCCACTACCTGACCCGACCTGTGTCTGATTACCTGATTCAGTATTGGCCCTGACCGTTTGGACTGTTTCACTGATTTGCACATACCCTGCCTGCCTTGACTGTGACTACTAGTTTTGACTGTCCCTTATTTGCTACACACTAGTGTCTCTTGAACCCTCTGGGTCAGCAGCCAAATACACGGAAACTACTCCAAGAAGTAGCAGCCACATCCTTGTGTAGGGGTTAAAGGGTGACCAGGAGACAGCCAGGATAATGCCTTTAGGTATTGTAGCCCAAAATCTGTTGGTTGACACAGTGGTTCCACTTCCACTGCATTACAGATACACATGGAAAGTCATTTCATGACCATAGGAGATCTGTTTAGCTCAGTGTACAGTGCTACATTCGTTCCATCCATGTTAATGCCAACATCTATTATAATTCTGCACAAATTCACTGTAAATGATTTTATTTAGTCCTTTGACAGCTGTAATGTGTCATCCTTATTTAGGAAAATTATGCCATATGTAGATAAGATTTCCAGGGACTCTTTGCATATATTAGCATATGTATGAAACAGAGTGTATGAAGAGTTTTACCAAATTAAATTACGGAAAGTATTTACATAGTTAGTACAGTTTAAAAAAGATGAATGTCCATCAAGTTCAAGCAAGGAAACCAAAGGTTTCATTGATAATTTTATATCAGTCTGTGCTTGGTGATCTCTGCAGCAAAACTGGAACCTTTTAAAGAGCAGATCTCTGAAATTCTAAGACAAATCATTCATTTAACACCTTAAGCAATACAGATAACAACTTGCAAATTGAGAATTATTTCTTGTAGATAATGCCATCTGAGTTAGAAATGGCATTTCTAACTCACTTGTGCATTTGATCTAATTGCGTAATTATCTGCTACCTTATGTAAACCATGTGTCTTATTAATGATATCCATGGATAACTCATTTAAAAATCCATTTGATTATTTGTGATAATGTGAAAAGAAAATTGGCTTTCCTGCTTAATTTTGTTTTAATGTTTAATTGTAAGTGAATCATTAGTGGTGAACCTTTCTCCAAGTGCTTACCACATCTTAACAATTACAAAAAGCTTTCCTGGATGCTGATCTGGGTGCCTGATAGGTGATTATATTGCCGAGACGGCCTTGCCTATGATCTCAAATGAGAGAAACTGGGATTTGGCTGCACAGTTTTTGGAGGAAGAGTCCAGAGCAGGATGTCTTTGTGGGTTAATTTTATTAGGTATTCAAACAGGACCTGTGACCACAAAAGGCAGTGCAGTCTGTGGGCAACATGTTATTGAGAAGATCCACATCCAAGGTCATGTGGGCGGATCAGTGACTGATAACATTCTCTGTGTAAAGGCCCCCCTTATACTGACCCGTTTTGAAGGTGATTCTTGGGAAGGAAGCGTTCCTCCCTGGCAAGCACCTGCTCATAAGTGAAGGAGACCGCTGCATTTACATGCAGGGATCTCCTCCACAGTATGCGGAGGAGTGAATGCTAAAGCTATGGCTCGTCCCCATACAGACTCGTTGTTTGCCGGCAGCAGAATGTGTTTACACAGCACGATTTGCTGCCATCAAACGACTATTTAGGTGTCTAAACAAACTATCCAATTACTTGACGTTTAGGTGGCACCATAACATTGCCAGATAATGGCTAACAAGCTTTCCTATGAACATTTGTTAGTGATTATCTGGCGGATTGTCGGCCCATGTAAAGACCCTTAATGTGTGTATTTAGAGATAGTTGTCTGTCACTGATAACATCTGTCCAGTGAACAATGGAATCAGAAATAGCTCTTAAAAAACTCCCGCAAAAATTTTTATTCCATGTCCTGCTAGAAATGTACATGATGTAATCTGTAGTGAATGTCATTTTCTTACCAGTAGCTGAATTTTTGAGTTATATATCCCTGATGCTTCTCATCTGTATCATGTGACTAGGAATTAGACACACCAACTCACACAGCACCTTATGTGTGGACAGGAAGTCTAATTTTCTATGCATTCCTATGGGAGCCTCACTTTCAGTCTCATAGGAATGAATAGAGAAGTGACTGGCCACATGACCCAGCTACAATAAGTAGAGAGGTTTTTACTGACAGAAACAGTCACTGATAAGAAAATGACAATCACTACAGATTATATCATGCACCTTTCTAACAGGTCAGAGAATAAATTTTTTTGCGGGAGTTTAATATTACTTTAATATTTTAATATTACTGAATTCTATCCTACAAAACTATATATCAATCTGCTCAGCTCCTCCTGCTTTATGACATGTTGCCTGCAGATTGCATTGCATTTTGCGGTGACAGGTCCTCTTTAAGACTAAGCTTTTGCCCCTACTTACTAAGGTGTTTAATTCTTTTTTTCCTTCATATCCCTTTCCAAAACAAGTGTTGGAGGTGAATTTGGTGGTTGTGCTCAAACCTAATAAAGATACGAAAGTGTGTGGCAACTATAGCCCAATTTTTCCAATAAGGTGCAATATTAATTTATGCTCCAAATTGCCCATTAACTATTTGGGCCCAATTTTGCTGGATATTATGCACAGGAATCAGTTGGGGTTTGTCTCTGGGATGAAGGTTAGGGATAATACCCTTCATGCGATTTTTTTGTAATCTCATATCAGTGCTCCAGATGGTGACCAAAATGGTCGCCAATGCGACTTAGAATTGCAAAATGGCGACAAGACTTTGTAGTCTTGTCGCCATTTGCGCCTAGACCCTGCGCTGCTCTGCCTCTTTAAGGAAAAAAAGCCTTTCATCCAGCAGACGCACACTGCATACGTCTGCTGGAGGAGATCCACCCTCACACTACCCGGCAAAGAGGGTGGGCGTGGCTTGGGTTCCTGCGTCTTGGGCTCCCGTCTCCTGCTATGGGGCCGTGGTGAAGGGGGCGCGGCTGTGGGTGTAAGGCCCACCCCCTAATTGTAATAAATGAAGCCTTCCCGAGTCCCTGCCTGGTGCTTGGGCTCTGTCTTCAGGTTCCCCGCTTCCCGTGTGCGCCCTTTCATCCTCCCTCTCCCTCCCTCAGTGCCCTTCCCGCCTTTACAGTCCCCTCCCTCCCCAGCCTAGATTGTGCTGTCTGCAGCGCTGGCCCACAATACGCTCAGAATACTCATCTTTCCAGCAGGGGGCCTCCGGACACTTCACAACACGTCCTTGGTCCCGCGCTGCACTGACCTCCTGACGTACGCAAGCCGTGACCTGACGCGCTGTGTGATGTCAGACCCAGAGCAGCGCGGAACAGTGAAGTGTCGGCGGTGCCCCTGCTGGAAACGTAAGTTGCTGACAAGGGGGGTGACTGATGCAGGGCGCTCTACTTTTATTTCCTAAGCCCCGATTCCCTTCCTATTTCTTTTTACAGGGTTACATCACTTACCCCCTTTCTCCATAGGCTCAAAGGAGCTCAGGTCAAGGTTGGGCAGGCATCTAATAAATACTGAAGTAAAGATCTGAAGGCAGCGCTTTATTTCCTTCTTATTAAAATCCACTGGTCAAAGTGCAGAGGACTACAGGAGGGAGAGAGACTATGGCACTGAGTGGAGGGAGTTTGCATTGGGGGGGAAGCTGATGGCACTGGAGAGGGGGGAAGCTGATGGCACTGGGAGAGGGGGGAAGCTGATGGCACTGGGAGAGGGGGGAAGCTGATGGCACTGGGAGAGGGGGGAAGCTGATGGCACTGGGAGAGGGGGGAAGCTGATGGCACTGGGAGAGTTGGGGGGAAGCTGATGGCACTGGGAGAGTTGGGAAGCTGATGGCACTGGGAGAGTTGGGAAGCTGATGGCACTGGAGAGGGGGAAAGCTGATGGCACTGGGAGAGTTGGGAAGCTGATGGCACTGGGAGGGGGGCTGATGGCACTGGGAGAGTTGGGAAGCTGATGGCACTGGGAGAGTTGGGAAGCTGATGGCACTGGGGGGAACGAAGGGTGTTGGGGACTAATGTCAGGGGTGCTGGTTTGAAACCCTCTTAAAAAATAACTCATTAAAGGGTTTGTATACACTAATTTCTGAGACTGGCAGGACCTTTGTTGGTGATCATACTTACCTGATCCCCAGTGCTCGTTTGCTCCCCAGCCTCCGTTGCTTGTCTTGAGTACCTTCATGAAAACGTCCTGTTTGACGCCGTTACAACCAATAACTGATTACTGCTTCCTTTGCATTATGTTAAATGGTCATGTAATGCAAGGGGAGCAGATCTCCACTGTGGCCAGTAATTGGCTGCAGCGGCATCAAGATAAAAGTTTTCATGGTGAAACCCAAGACAAGCAGCGGAGGCCTGGAAACGAATGAGACAGGACCCAGTGCCTAGGGATCAAGGAAGCATTATCACAAACGTGAATCTGTATGTCTGAGAAATTAGTGCACAACCCCTTTAACTGTGTGGCCTGTAGCCTAGGAAACCTCATGCTCCTAAGCATCCCAGTTTTTTATTTTATTTTTTTTATTGGAGCACTACAGTAGCCATGGGGGAGTGAGAGTCAGTGAGGGAGAGTCAGAGCGAGAGAGAACAGTGAGGGGGTGTAATGAAGTACGGTGAGCCTCAAGATTGATGGAGTTAGAAGAACGAAAAGAAGAGACATATGGGCAACTACACAGGGTAAGACACGTCTTTTTTTATTATACCATAATTATATGTGTTTTAAATTTGGCGACTAAAAATTTCATTTGGCTCGTAAATTTTTCAGGTTAGGAGCCAATGGCTCCTTGATATTTTTTTTAGTCTGGATCACTGCATATGCCAAGCACAAGAAGGTTCTTATGTGACTTCTGTAAGTGGACTCTGAGAAAGTGTGTGATAGGGTACTTTGGCAGTTTTTGCATGCATCCCTTCACCAGGCTGCACTAGTTCTGTTTTTTTTATAGATCATTATGGCTTTATGCTACGTACCTTTGGTCTCATAATAAGTTTAAAAATCTCTGGTTGGGGTAATAGATGGCTTACTAGCCAAGTGACTTGATGCTGGGTTTGTGGATTGTTCTGCATGATAGGACATTTCTCGACACGATCTCGAACCCTCCTTAGTGCCACCTTCTTTAACAGTTAGGGACAATTGGATTCTAAAGCATAATATATCAGCTAGACTAGGTCCTATGACTCTGTTCAAAACCCAACATTTGGTCCCAGTGTCTCTGCTCACTCTTTTCTCGTATAAGACAGGGACTCGAATCAGTGTCTTCAAAAAGTGTTGGTGGATTAATGTTACTTTTGATTTTGTACTAGCACAGAGACTGGTACCAAAACTTTTGGAAATGTTTTGGAGATATGACAGGGAAAGGGGGACTATGATACATGTAAGGTGTGTGGTGCCCAGCATTAGGCAGTTTTGGATCAGATTTTGGATTTCTTTCAATCCTAGTATGGAAAAAAAGTCAGAATTAGTTTTACCTGTAATTCTGTTTCCATGAATTCACCATGACGGCACCACAAGGAGATTGACCCCTGACCTCTGTAGGGACAGGAACAGAGAAGAGATTAAATTGCCCCCTCCCACCACCATTCCCCTTAAATATAGAAAAATATCTACATTGTGGTATTACTTCATACCAACAAATGCTACAAAGAAACTTAGAAGGGAAGGGATTAATGTGCCTCATGGTGAATTCATGGAAACAGAATTACCGGTAAGACTAATTATGATTTTCCATATCATCACCATGATGGCACCACAAGGAAAACTAAAAAAAATTATTAGACTTAGGGACGGGCTACCGCCTGAAGGAGCTTACGTCTATATGACCGGTTGAAAGATTTAGACAAATCTAATCTATAGTGTTTTATAAAGGTATGCATATTGGACCAGGTCGCAGCCTTGCATATCTCGTCCAATGAAGCACCCGCCTTCTGTGTTTAAGATGATGACACTGCACTGGTGGAATGAACTGTGATGTTTTCTGGAGAGACTAAACCCTGAGTTTTGTAACAGAAAGAAATTATATCCTTGATCCATCTTGCAATGGAGGATTTGGAAACCTTCCTGCCCCTATTTATCCCTGAAAATTGGATAAAGAGGTTGTCATCCCTCCTGAACTCTTTGGTAACCTCTAAATACTTTAACACTATGCGTCTAATGTCTAGTGTATGAAACTCAAGCTCCTTCTCGTTTTTAGGTTGGTTACAAAAGGAAGGTAAAATGATTTCCTGATTTCTGTGGAAGTCGGACATAATCTTGGAAAGGAAACCAGGGTCTAATCTTAGTATGATCCTATCATCAGATATTCTAAGATAAGGTTCTCTGTTAGAAATAGCTTGAATCTCCCCTAACCTTCTAGCTGATGTAATAGCTATTAAGTCGGCTGTTTTGAAAGATAGAAGTTTAATAGGACAATCATCTATGGGTTCAAAAGGACTCAACATCAACCCATTAAGGAACATATTTAAGTCCCAAGCAGGAGTATGTGTCTTCAAAGAAGGTCTCAATCTAGAAGCTTCTCTGATAAAACATCTGATCCACCTCTGACTTGCTAGGTCGGTATCAAAAAAGGCACTAAGTGCAGAAACCTGAACCTTTAATGTTGATGGTCTACAACCCATTTCCAAACCTTGTTGTAGAAAGTCTAAGATTTTTTGGTTTCTCAAAATTCAGATTGACCAGGAACAAAACTTCTTCCAGATTTTTTTTAAATATCGCAAACATCACTTTTTTCTACAGCAGTGGTTCTCAACTCCAGTCCTCGGGACCCACCTGCCAGTCAGGATTTAGGAATATCCCACAGAATGAATACCTGTGGTAAGTCCTGATGGATGGACGCTAATTATATCAGCTGGTCTAAACTAAGGAAATCCTGAAAACCTGACTGGCAGGTGGGTCCCGAGGACTGGAGTTGAGAACCACTGTTCTACAGCATCGAAGAGTAGATATAACATACAGAAAGTCCCTGACGTTTTAACACGGTGATCTCAGAATCCAGGCTGTGAGCTTGAAAATCTCTGGATGTGGATGCAGAACTGGCCCTGATGGAAAATATCGTTCCTGAGGGGAAGCATCCAAGGCTTCGTAATAGAGAGTTTCCGGAGAAGGGAAAAACAGCTCGTAATAGAGAGTTTCCGGAGAAGGGAAAAACAGCTCCTCTTTGACCAGTAGGGAGTGATTAGAATGACACTCTTCCCTGAAGGATTTTTTGAATTACTTCTGGGATTAAGGAAAGAGGAGGGAAGGCTAGTTCCCAGTCCCATCTGAAAGATAGAGCATCTACCCTCCAAAGATTGTCTCTTGGGTTCAGACAACTAAACATTTTTAATTTTGTATTTTTTCTTGAGACAAACAGGTCTATTATCTGAGAGCCCCTCTTATCTACTAACATCTTGAACACTTCCGGATTCATTGCCCATTCTGTTTGATCTATCTTCTGTTTGCTGAGGTAATCTGCATCCTGGATTAGGGAACCCTTGAGATGAATTTCAGAGATTGACCTTACTTCCTTCTTTGCCCAAGTAAATCTCTTTTTTTTGAAAGATCTAGTAGCTTCCTTGACCTCATTCCACCTTGATGTATGAGGTACGCAATCGTAGACAGTATTTTTATATGATGATTCCAAAGGAATCCCGAGGCGGACTTTAGTGTCTCCCAGACAGCTCTTAATTCTTGGAAATTTGAAGATTGGTTGCTTATAGCCTTTTTCCAAGTGCCTTGGTAATATCTGTCTCCAATCCTTGCTCCCCAACCTGACCTGCTTGCATCTGTCTGAATCAGAATAGATGAGATCTGTTACAAACTACTCCTTTGGATAGAATTTTGGAACTGTCCACCAGAAGAGAGATGATTTTACTAAACCTGGGGTTAATATCTTCCGATCTAGATATCTTTGTTGCCTGTCCCATTATTCTAGGATCCAGATCTGCATGGTGCGAAAGTGGGACTGACAGCAGGCTACCAAAGGGATACATGAGGTCAGTAGACCCAGTGTGCTCATTGCCTCCCTTATAGAGCATGTCCTCCTCTTCTGAAACAATCTGATTTTCACCCTGAGAAGATGTATTTTGTCTTGGGGAAGGAAGGTAGTCTGTTTCTGAGAGTCCAGAGCAACCCCCAGAAATTTTGCTCTCGTTGAAGGTTGAAGACAGGATTTGCCTGGATTTATAACCCAACCTGTCTGTCAGACGGGATAAGAATACTTCTAAATCGGTAGTTAAGCGGTATACAGAGTCACCAATGATCACAAAGTCGTCTAGGTAAGGTACTAAAACTAGGCCCTCCTGCCTCAGATGCGCTACCATCGCGACGACTGAACATGAAGAATCTGATCCCTGACCACAAATCATAGAAATTTCTGAGAACTCTAATGAATTGGGACGTGATAATACATGACTTTTAGGTCGACCGTGCACATGACAGCCCCCTGCTTTATCAGAGGGATTATGGATTTCAGAGTCTCCATTCTGAACTTCCTGTATGAGATGTATTTGTTCAGACCTTTTAGATTTATTATTGTCTTTACTAAACATGGAGTTGAATAGAAACCCTGTACCTGTTGGGACAGGGACTACCACTGATAGATTTAGCAAATCCCGAACTCCCAGACATTTCTGGCATTTTTCTGAACCTAGATTCATAGTCAAAAATCTTTTTGGGGGGACTGAAGAAAACTCTGTTTTGTAGCCTGACCTTATTATTTCTGGGGCCCAAGGGTTGGATGTTATATTTTCCGCCAGATTTGTTTGTTTGTCGCCAGATTTTCTTTGGGGATTAAGGCGGAATCCCTTTACTTTAGCCCCTTTTGAGTAACTCCAGCGACCAGATTTCCCTTTTCTCCTGTAGGACCTGTCCTGACTGGAATAGGGCCGAAAGGGATATTTCCTTTTGTTTGATATATCTTCAGGAAATCCCTTTTCTTATTTGCGGCTTTCTCAAGAATCTTATCAAGAACTGGGCCAAAAACATACTCCCCTGAGAAAGGAATAGAATTTAACTTAAATTTAGAAGTCTCATCCCCAGACCAGGATTTCATCCTAAGAGCTCTGCGAGCCGCATTAGATTAACTAGCAGAAAACCTAACCGACTCTGCAGATGCATCCGCTAAAAAATCTGTAGCAGGTTTTAACAGAGGGATAGAGCTTATTATCTCCTCACGTGGAGTCTGGGTTCCTCAGGTGATTTTGTAATTTGTTCAACCACGGATACATGGATCTAGCTACTGAAGTGGCAGCGATGTTAGCCTTAAGACCGAACATAGATGCCTCCCAGGATTTTCGCAAAAAGACTGTCTGCTTTTCTTTCCATTGGGTCTCTAAGTTGAGATGTGTCCCCAAATGGCAAAAGAGATTTTTTTTTTTGTTCACCTTATCCATCTGAACGTCAATTTTAGGAATTTCATCAAACACCTTAGACTCTGATGGATCAAATAGCAGTCGGTTCTTAAACTCTCTGGAAGTGCCAAGTCTTTTCTCGGGATCAGACCATTCTTCCATAATCATTTCTCTAATATTCTCATTAATTGGGAACACTGTGGCAGTTTAACCCTAAGACCGCCAAATATTTCCTCCTGAATGGAATGTGTTTTCTGGACCTCCGCAACCCCCATGGTAGCACGGACCACTTTTGAAAGGTCATTCATTTCATCAGAGGAAAAGTAGAATTTATTATTTTCCTCTGACAGCTCGCCATCAGATAAGCGTTCGTCTTCTTCCCATTGCTTGGAGGAAGACACATCATCTCCCAACCACTCTGAGTCTGAGGAAGAAGCCGTTATCAGTTTTGTTCGTTTAGGGGGTAGAGGTCCCTGGGTCGCCTCTGTCATAGCCGACATGGAGGACCTTATCTCCTCTTGAATCATGGCTCTGAATTTATCAATAGGTGATGGTTGTTCCTCATGTTTAACATTTGTGATGCAATCCTTGCAAAGTCTTTTATGATATGACCATTTCTTGAAGCAAGAAATACATTTCAGAGGCTTTTTAGTTTTCTTCTGGGCCTCTTTTGATACCTAAGAAATGTGAGAAACAACCAGGAGGAAACATGGTGGAAACACCCCTGTGCTGTAACACCTCACACAACCATAATATCAAATATATAAGTGCTCCCCCACTCTTTGGTGCACAAATGTATGTAATATAAGCGTATCAATATATAAACTGTAACATCCCCAAGGGGGAACTCACAGGAAGTAGCACAGGGGCATTAAGCTCCGGGTTGCGCCACATGACCTCTGGGCTCCGAAGTGACGCATGACGTCAGCGTAACTACACGCCGGCTGCACATCCAGCTTAGCCCACCGGGGGTAAGGAGGAGTAAACAGCCCGGGAGCAGGTTCCAGATCAACCAGAGAAGGCCTTCCCAACTTCCTGAGCCCAGCATTAGCACAAGGCCGCCAGCGAACCCGGGAGCTCGCTGGAGCGAGCTAGATGTTACAAGGAGACCCCACATCTCCAATGTATGCCATAAAAGTTAGAAAAAATATAAATGAAACTAAAAAAATAAATCCATTTAATCTCCCTGACGTGCAGGGAGACTGTTCTCTACCCTGGCCTCATTAGGGACAGGAAACACTGGGGAATGGTGGTGGGAGGGGGCAATTTAATCTCTTCTCTGTTCCTGCCCCTACAGAGGTTAGGGGTCAATCCCCTTGTGGTGCCGCCTTGTGATATTATGGAAAGATTCATAAGAGACCTCTTTCACATGAACGATATGGATTGTGTCAGGATCTGTTCAAGGAAAAAACGATGATTGTGTTCAGTGTGTGCATTTTTCATATGTGTGAAGAATAACACCCAGCATCTCTTAGCAACCATCAGCAAAAATGTATTGCATCCTATGCCTTCTATTTTTTTTTTATGCAAGCCTCATTCACTTCTATGGCAACAGAGTTGCATGAAAAACGCACAATATAGAACATGCTGCAATTTTTACTGAACGCAGAACCGATGCGTGAAAAACAACACATTGCATGTACACAGACCCAATTGAAATGAATGTGTCAGGATTCAGTCAAGATGCTGTGGTTCACTACACACATCTGGACGGAAAACTCGCTTGTGTGAAAGAGTCTTAATACTTTACTGTGTTGTCTTTTTTACCGTGTTCTTTAGTTAAGGTGTTTCTGAAGTGTTTAGGTGTTTCCTAGAAATTGGAGGTCGGAAGTGGTGCCCTCACTCTGTGATTGAGTTGCAGCAATAGATGAGTTCTGCATTTTTTAGTGCATCTGTGCAGCGCTTCCTTCAGCTTTCTGTACGTGCATGCCGCGGAACAGAATATTGACTCACCAGATACTTTGTGTAAGCGTACTATAGACTTGCGCCATTGGATTGATTCTTCTGGAAGATGAAGTTCCGTGATGTGAAAGGAGAGTTGTTTAGCGCAGAGATCCTTCTTTCTTATATTCTGTGTGGTGAATGGATATATAATATCACAAGTGAGAAAGATGACAGTGGATGTATAGTAGCCGTTCATTTACTTCTATAGCATGACAGCGGTATTGGTAGTAAAGGATCATAGTCCAATAAAACATATTTAGTGCCGAGCAGGCTCTATAACTCAGTGCTTGCGCAGTGGATCAGATCAGATGCTGCTTCGTGAGCTTGAGAAGTACCAGCAGATCCATTTTGCAAGTGCTGAGTCAGCTCAGTGATCAGGATCAGTATGTGACGAGTGACTTGTTGCTTGCACAGTGGATCTGATGAGCTCTAAAAGCAGCATCTTATAGTAATCTTGATCACTGAGCTGACTGTGCGCTGGTGTGAGAACATAGGGCTAGGTCAGATGTTTAGGCCTGTCAATCAAAGGTGCTGGGGGAGTGCACAGAGCACGGGGGCATTACTTGAGCAGTGCTCCTAGTGCTTTGACCAGCCTTTTGCTGCTCAAAATAGGTAATTTAAATATAAACAGTACTGTATCTCGAGAACAGTTCACCGTAGACGCAAAAGACAAGTATCATTTTACTCAACCTGAACAACCCTACCGGGCATTATGCCTGGTTTAATAGGGTGGATAATGCTGACAAATTCTCTTTAAAAGCGTATTCCAGTTAAGTGAAGGGGATAGAGGACAACTATTAGATCTGTGGGGGTCCTACTTCTGAGACTCCCATCAACCACGTGAACAGGGACCTTGTACCCAGGTGAGTCTCACGAAATTAACGGAGCGGCGGGTCGGGCATTTACGCAGCCACTCCATTCATTTCTGTGGGAATTTTAGAGACGGCTGAGTACAACGCTTGGCTGCTCTTATAAAAATGAATGTCTCTTTCACAGTCATGACTGTTTTTTTTTCCTTGCCTCTTATCATATGACTGATGAACTTGTCAAAACCTCAATTTTATGCAAACCTTATATTTTAGTAATAAAAATAATCACTAGCGTTATTGCATACACACAGGCATTGCTGCCTGCTATGTTAACAGTCTGTCAAAAAATGATGTACATTTATTTCACGCTTGGGACTTCTTTTTAATGAACCGAGAAAAATGTCATGAACATCTGTTTAATATCGAACTATGGTAGAATCATATACTGTTTGTTCTCTGTATTGTATGGTTTTATTATCGAGCACTTACAGGAAAGAAAAGTTCATTTTGTATATGTCTAGGAAGTGATCAAAAAATTCATAACGAATATAAGATATATATATATTTATATATATATAGAGAGAGTGAATGAATGAATGTCTGGTTACATCAACCATGATTAAACCCAAAGCTATACATAAAAAACGGGGCGGGGGGTTATTTACCAAATCCTGCACGCTAGAATTCTGGCTTCAAGTAGGGGTTTTGCAACTTTTTGAGCACTGCACCTTCCAGTCTCACATACAGAATTGAGTGAACATTTGGACAGAATTTCAGAGTGGATCACTTTTGTGGCACATTGCATTTTAAAAAGCAACTTCACTCCAGATATCCCCTAGGTATACTTTTACGGAGATTGGCACAACCACATTGCACTTGTGCCAAATGTATGTGTGCTATTTGCTTAAATGTGGTAAATTTGGTAGTGTAAAAGTACGTGAAAAGAATATCTTGATGCTCATATCAGCCATAGCTGAGTGGTGACATGAATAACATTGATTATTACGTGCCAGTGGCACATGCCAAGGGGAAGGATATATTAGACAGCAAGTGAACAGTCAGTTCTTGATGTGTTGGAAGCAGGTAAAATAGGCAGACGTAAGGTTTTGAGCAACTTTGCCATTCTGTGAGGGACGACTGGTTTAGAGCATCTCCAAAATGGCAGGTCTTGTGGTGGATGTTCAGATGTTAGAACCTAATATAAGTGGTCCAAGGAAGGATAAATATTTAATTTGCGACAGGGTCATGCGTGTCCTGGACACAGTGAGGCGCATGGGGAGTGAAGGTTATCTTGTCTGGTCCAATAAAAGAGCTGCTTTTGCACAAATTGGTTATAAAAGTTAACATCGGCTATGACAGAAAGGTGTTAGACCACACAGTGCACCATATGGAGCTCCATAGCTACAGACAGGTCAAAATGCCCATGCTGACCCATGTCCCCCACTGAAAAGCCTACTGTGGGCACATGAGCATCAGAGCTGGACCATTTGGGCATCATGTGACAGCCATGAGTATATATCACTTATCTGGGGAAGACCTGGCACCAAAATGCACTATGGGAGGAAGGCAAGGGGTCATTGTGATGCTCTAGACAATGTTCTGCTGGGAAACCTTCGGTCCTGGCATTCATGTGGATTTTACTTACCGTATACCACCTACTGAAATGTTATTGCAGACCAGGTACACCCATTCCTGTCAGCGGGGTTACCTAATGGCGGTGGCCTCTTTCTGCAGGATACTATTTCCTGCTACACTGTAAAAAAATGTTTAGGAATGGTTTGAGGATCATGACTTGGCCTGCAATTTTCCTAGATCTCAATCCTCCGTTTGATAAAGCATCTGTGGGAGGTGCTGGGAAAACATCTTGGTGCCAGACACCACAGGGCACCTTCAGAGGTCTTTGAAGTCCATGCCTTAATGAGTCCGAGCTGTTATGACGGCACAAGTGTGACACATTATATGTTGTGGCTGATCGATGTCTACATATGTTATAAAATATAAATACCAATATCCGTTATCTCTCCACAATAATATAACTGGACGAGGAAATAAAAATTGAAAGGATGATAAAGATATGTAACATCAGAGAACTTCACATAGTTATGCTGAAAGACTGTAAAATAAAAAAAATGGTGTGCTCTACCATGACACAGAGGCACTGTCCGGCTGAACGTGCATAAGGTCCTTGGCTGTGTAAGTTGCAGATCTTTGGTGTCATGTACATATATTTTCCCACATATGCATATTCTATTCATACACATTCCTGTAAAGTGCACAGGAAAGCAGAATTCTTCCACAAAGAATGAACTAGGAAGAGGGGTCTGGTCCCCAGCACTGGCAGGCAGGTGGCCATGCAAGCAAAGTCCATCTCCGTTGTAGTCTATAGGCGATATGTCTGAAGTTAATCCTTTACTTCTTGTTCCCAGGAACACAGTAAAGAGGAGCTGGATGCATGGAAGATTGTGCGTGTCAGTGAAGATTTTCGAGTTATTGCCTTGGGGCTGCCAGTCCCAAAATATTCTGGCAACCCTCTTGATCCACCACTGCGCTCCAGGTTTCAAGCCAGAGATATTTATTACCTGCCATTTAAGGTAAAACATTGTGATATTTGCAGCTTTAAACAACAAGATCTTTTCAGTATGTTCCTTAACTAGTAATGAAACCATTGCTGCCGTGAATGAGGTTGGAAAAGGTACTTACCAAGTTGCAGTTTCTGACTTCTAGTTTCTTCCCTCCTTAACCACTTCCAGTCTGCCCATTGACTATAAACGTCCTGGTAGTGGATCTCTATCTCTGAATGGATGTTTTAAAACGTCCTTGAGCTTTGCCCCCTGTGTGCAGCACCTGTACATAGAAGCTCCATGACTCAGCTGCCTCCTGACAGCCAAGAACATGGAGCTTTAACCTGAAACCTTTTTTCCTGGCCTCCAGGCTTTTGATCACTCTGACAAGCCGTCAAAGCCATCACAAATGTATGTACTATCTCCCTCTCATTACTGCTGGTCACAGAGCAGTTTACAACCACATATGGGGTGTTTCTGCAAACTTCAGAATCGGGAAGATAAATATTCAGGTTTGATTTGCGGTTTACCTTTGCTATCTTATAGGAAAAATGAATTAAAAATTGAAGATCTGCAAAAAAATATATTTATTTTTAAATTTCACCTTCCTTCTGTTTTAATTCTTGTGGGAAATCTAAAGGGTTAACAAACTTTGTAAAAATCAGTTTGGATTACATTGGGGGCTGTAGTTTCTAAAATATGTTAATTTATGGGAGATTTCTATTCTTTCTATTAAGCCCCTCAAAGTCACTTTAGAACTGCAAAGGTCCTTTAAAATTAACTATTGGAAATGTTCATGAAAATCTTAAAAATTACATCTAAAATTCGAAGCCTTCTAACGTCCTCAAAAAATAAAATTACATTTCCAAAAATATGCCAACATAAAGTGGACATATGGTGAATGTTCATTAATAAGAATTTTATTAGATATCCCTATGCAACTTAAAAGCAGAGAAATTAATATTTAAAAAATTGTGATTTTTTTTTTCAAAATTTTCAGTACATTTGGGATTTTTTATAAATAAAGGTAAAATATATTGACTCAAATTTACCATTAACACAAAGTACAATGTGTCACAAGAAAACAATCTATGAATGACTTGGATAAGTAAAAGCGTTCCAAAGTTATTTCCACATGAAGTGACAAATGTCAGATTTGCAAAATTAGGCCTGGTCAGGAAGGGGGTAAATGGCCCGGATGGGAAGTGGTTAAATGAAATGTTTCTTGGGCACACAAAAGTGTATTGCTTGAAATAAAAAATATAGATTTCATTTATTAAAAAAAGAAACCCAGGCAGAAACATTGCCAACTAAAATGTTCTATATCTTGACTGGTGTAACCTGCTTGCCCCGTGACCTTCTTTCCTTTGTGTCTTACAAAATAATCCATACAATGTATTGTTTATGTTTAGAAACTTACTGATGAGAATTCAGTTTCAGTACTTCATAAATGCAGAACATAAAACCTAAGAATTTACCATTTTCATTTGTTCATATTATTGTGACAGATTATGAATTCTGATGCCCCAGTCTATTTGAGGCCTCAGATACAGTTTTATGTATTGTGAAATTATGCACCCCCTTGGTGTTTTTCCTGTTTTGTTGCATTACACCCTGGAATTAAAAAGTTTTTGCGCAGGGTACCTATCGCATTTCTCAACATATCTGCCATTTTAAAGTCACAAAATATTGTTTACTGTAACAAAAACAATGATTGAGGGAAAAATAGCTAGTTTTAATATGCATAAATATTCACCTCCTGAAAGTCAGTACTTTGTGGAGCGGTGTTTTACTGCAATTGCAGATGCAAGTCTCTTGGGGTAAGTCTCTGTTAGTTTTGCGCATCTAAACATTGCGCATCTTGAGAATTCTTCCAGGCAAAACTGCTCCAAGTCCTTCAAGTTAGTTGGATTGTGTTGGTCGCAGATTCTGAACTGGATTAGGCCATTCCAATACATTTAAATGTTTCCCCTTACTCCACTCCAGTATAGTTTTAGCAGTATGTTTAGGACCATTGTCCTGATGGAAGGCCATCCATCTTTCCTTAAAGAGAATCTGTGAGCTCCAAAACACCCCCTAATTAGAGTAAGTAGTGTATAGTGTAAGTGGTGCTGAGTGCGGTTATGTAATTTTTATCTTCATACTCGCCTTCTGATGCTGGCAAACCAGCAGTAAAATGCATTAAGAGGACTCCCATGCTAGTGCACATAATGGAAAGGACTCAAAGAGGAGTCCTCTCAATGCATTTTACTGCTGGTTTGTGGGTGCACAGCATCAGAATGATGCTGTTACCGCAATGCTTCTTGGGGTGATAGGAAGTTTTGTGTTTTTGCCACACATAGGCCCTGATTTATCATGCTTTCACTCCAAAATACTGGCTTCAAAAAGTCACAACATAGCGACAGCGCTTTTGCGACTTTTTGCACTCGCTTGTGCATAATTTTGTGACTTTTTGCATTTTTACACCACTCACTCCAGTTTTGTAATGTGGGTGGAAAAGTGGGTGTATATTAATTAGCTTCACTCCAGATTTATTATTGAGACTATTTTTAAAAAAGTCGCAAAAAAAGTTGCAATCTCACACCAGTAGGAGGGTGGAGTATCTTTTCTAGATAAAAGTGATGGATTAAGGATAAGACAAGTTTATCAAACATGTGACATCTGATAAATGTAACATAAAGTACTCCAACAGAGACTGAAGCAAAACTGACTACAAATATTCCCCTCATGATAATTCCCCCAATAGTGTATCCCATGATGGTCTCATTTGACCAAAGACCCTTCTTACTTGCATTTGGGGAGTTGGCCACATGCTGCTTGGTGAACTCCATACAAACTTTCTTATGTTTTTTTAAACAATTACCTTTTTTTCTGGCCGCTCTTCCTTAAAGCCTCTCACTGAGGAGTGTATGGCTTATACTGGTCCAGCAGAGAGATTCACCCAGCTCCACTGTGGATCTTTGGAGATCTTCAGTGTTATCATTCGTGTCTTTCTTAAAGGGCATCTTTCAGCAGATTTGTAACTATGAAACTGGCTGACCTGTTACATGTGCATTTGGCAGCAGAAGACATCTGTGTTGGTCCCTTGTTCATATGTGCCTGCATTGCTGAGAAAAATGATGTTTTAATATATGCAAATAAGCCTCTAGGAGCAACAGGGGTGTCACTGATACACCTATAGTCTCTGCTCTCTCTGCAACTGCCTCACCCGCTTTCATTGACAGGGCCAGATGTAATGATGTTTACACTGCCTGGTCCTGTCAAAGTGCAGAGGGTGCGGCAGTTGAAGAAATAGCTGAGTCTCTAGGTGTAATAGCAACGCCCCCATTGCACCTAGAGGCTCATTTGCATATAATAACCAACATAGATGCCTTCAGCTGCCAAGTGTAAATGTAACACGTCAGCCAGTTTCATCAGTACAGATCTGCTGACAGATGCCCTTAAATCTCTAATTAATGCTCTCCTTGCCCAGACTGAGTTTTAGCGGGCGCCCTTTTCTTGTCAGGTTTGTGGTTGTGTCATATTCTTTCCATTTTGGTATAGTGGATTAAGGGTGCTCCATGTTCAATGTTAAAGATATTATTTTATAACCCAAACCTGCAGTGTACTCCAGATATCTCTCTAAACTGTTTGGAGAGCTCCTTGGTCTTCATTGATATAAAGGATCAGTTGCCTCTGGCTGGTGAGGAGATTTTACCTATTGTTTAGTTGGAGTGCTTTAGTCATTTCAGTTAAAGTATGGTATATGTATATGTATTTTTTTAACAACCTTTTATGGAAGATTTTTATTCTGCCTTCCAAATAGTATTTTCTTCCATGATAAATAACGCAAGGATCGTGACCTTTAGTAAGAGCACACTATGTGTAGCCGGTTAATTGCTGCCATCACTGAAGATTAAAGAAGGGCACCGCAAGCCTTACAATTCATACTGTTATATTTGGAAAAAAGAATTGATCTTCTGCTGTTTTTTCCCAAACAGGATCAGCTCCAGCTATTGTATTCAGTTGGACCAAATGTTGCTGCAGAAAGGTAAATTAACGAGATGCTCACTTTTATCAGGCATTCTTTTATCACCATTATCCAGACTGTAATGGACCTTTGTAACATTGAGATTTTCTGATGTGTTCCTTTTCATTGAAAAAAGTAATTCTTATAAATATATATATATATATATATATATATATATATATATATATACACACACACCTAAATCCTGATAATCTGCCATGGAAATATACATATATACAATATACATGCCAGATTAATAGGAATTTGTGGGTTTAGCGCTCGCAGTAGTTTCTGTAGAAATTGGTGATGTGCCTTATACACGTTTCCATTCCATGAGTATCAGACACAGTGCTGTTCCTCTGTTAGGGGCCGTTCAGACGGCCGTGGTATTGCGGATCCGCAATATCACAGATGCCGACCTGTGTGTGTTCCACAATTTGCCCGGCACCCCATTCAAAATGCCTATTGTTGTCCGCTACTGTGGACAAGAATAGGACATGTTCTGTTTTTTTTTTTTTTCACAGGGTCGTGTGAATGGGCCCTTATTTATCCTAGAAATGTATGAATCAATTAACTACTGGGTGATACCAGTTAGGAGTGTTTCCCCACACTCCCTGACACTGTCCAGTCAATGCTCACAGTGCCAGACTGTGTAAGGACTTGTCTCTAACTAATATCGCCCAGTTAAAAATGTATTCATAAATTGTTAGGAGGAATAACAGGAACAACACATCACGGATATATAAGAAAAGATGCTCCAGAATTTGTTATTTCATGGGCAGTACAAGTATTTAGTAAAATAAGCATGTCCTAGCACACCGGATCACTTTAAAAGCTGTAGGCAGTGGTGGACTAAGGCACTATCGACAGAGGAGAGTCAGTTTGAGACCTCTCCAGATTGTGCCCCTGAAACTCCAATGTGCTCTGGATTAGTTCAATGCTGTGAAATGTTGCACTACAGAGTAGTCCAGGCCTGTATGTACTAAAGTCAGTAGACTTTAAAGAGGATCTGTCACCCGGTTCTGTTGCCCTGTGTAAGGGCTGCATAAGTTGGACACTGGTACACTCTGGTAGGAGTGATCAAAGATTACAGCAGGGGTTTTGGGAAAAGGCATACAAAAGTGTAGCACACCATGCTTTTCCATCCTGTAGAGTCAGTTAAAAAAAAACAAACGTAAATGTTAACGTATATGCTTTTTTACAACAGTATGGTGATGGATGCTACCGTATTGGGAAGAAAAAAAAGTGAAATGAACTCAGCCTTAGGGCTCATGCATACGAACATGTGCGACCCGTGCCATATTGCGGCCATATGCACTAGAGTTGCATAAGGTGTCGAAGTATCGATACCTAATCGATACTTTTAGACCCGAATCGATGCAATACCGGGTTTTGCTATTTAACGATACTAGGCTGCGCTGCTGCTGCCTAGTATTAGTTAGAGAACATAGGACGTGCCGCTCACAACGTGCGCCATGTTCTCTTCAGCAGCACCTTCCCCACTGTGCCACTGCTGCCACCAATGGGAACTTAGTACTGAGCAGGAAGGGATGGACTGTGGCCACTGCGCCACCAATGAATATAATTAACATATTAATTAAAGTGTAGGAAGCGGGTGCCAGCAGCAGTGTCACATACCTGGCACCCGGCCTCAATAACAGGGCACAGCTATCTCTGTCAATTAACCCCTCAGGTGCAGCCGGCACCTGCAGCCTAAACTTAAATTAATGGGTTAATTATATTCATTGGTGGCCCAGTGCGCCCTCCCAACAATTAGTCATTAATGGCAGTAGCAGCTTCCGATCGGAGGCCCAGCAGTGTAATCGAGGGGCTCTGATTGGTTACCATGGCAGCCAGGACGCTATTGAAGCCTGACAAGCCTGACTGCCATGGTAAGCTCCCTGCTGCTGTGTGTATGAAGCACGGGCAGCAGGGAGAGTGTGAAGTCCTATGCTCCTATGCACCCTAATAGAGCTCTATCAGGGTGAATAGGACAAGAGTTCTAGACCCTAAGGGTGGTAAATAGTTATTAAATAAAAAGTAAAAAAAAAAAATTTTTTTAAAAACACCAAAATATTCAGTTTAAATCACCCCCTTTCCCAATTTTACATATAAAATATATAAGCAATGAAAAAATAAACATATTACATATCACCACACCCAAAAAAGTCCGAACTATTAGAATATTTTAAAATATCTCCTATGCGGTGAACGCCGTAACAGAAAAAAAAATAAAAACACGCAATTCGCCATTTTATGATCACTTTGCCTCCCCCCCCCCAAAAAAAAAAATAGGATAGGACTGTTCTATTATGGGCAGACTGTTCCATAAAATGTGGAATGCTCGCGGCTTTTTTGGTGTTTTATTTTCTTTGCGTGGTATCAAATGGTATCGAGTATTGCAATACTTTTTCATGGTATCGAAATCTAATCAAAATTTTGGTATCATGACAACCCTAGTATGCACTCCGTATCACAGATGCGGACCTATTCAGGGCCACTTTCTCATTCCACCGCTGAGTCTGACAAGACTCTCTTTCAAATTATAAAAATCATGTTGCAGAAGTTGTTCAACTAAGAAAAGGAGCCGAAAAACTACAATTACAAGCGCGCTGGCTGCTTTGCTGGAAAGTACTGTACATTGTCTTTTGTTCCTTCACATTAACACCATGTTTTCTACAATATCTAAAATGTGATAATTCACTTTCCATCTAAGTGAGTGCAATCAAGTTCAAATGTACAGATTGTCCAGATACAGACAGAAATAAACAGGATATGTTCAGTACATCGACCCTTACAATCATAAAATGTTCTAACTCTTAAATGTGGAAAGAGAAGAAAAGCATATAGCAGGAGGTAAGGAAAGAAAATGACAAAGACAAACATAACGGAATCACTTAAAAAAGCAGGTACAGGACTATGGCCCTCCAAGGGGGGTACTCATTGTAATGAACAGGTTGTACTTATTAGCCTGCATTTGTTTTCCAATTTTATCACTGAGCAGAGGAATTTCACAAGACTCAGCAGCAGAACTAGGAGCAGACCACTGAGCAAAGCTAAGAGCCATTAAATGGGATTTACATATTAGTGTGAGATCAGTGGTCCAACTCCCGGCACCCATGCTGATAAGCTGTCAGAGGAAGCTGGTGAGGGCTGTCACCTCCTTGCAGCTTACTAAGCACAGTGCCGTCCGTTTGATAGCGGCTGTGCTCAGAATCAGCTCAGCCTTATTCTCTTGAATGGGACTGAGCTACCACCTATGCCATGTAACCGATGAATGTGATGTTACATTGCCTAGAAAGAGGCCTAAGTGCTCACAGAGTGCTGTAGCCTCTTCATTCAGCTGATCCCCGCTAATCTGATATTGATGACTTAGACCTCTTTCACACTAGCGGCAGCACGGATCCGGCACCTAAAGGGTGCCAACGGATCTGTGCTGCCGCTGATACATGTGTGGAGCCGGAGCAGCGCTCCGGCCCCACACATGTTGTCAGAAATACATACAGACATACACACACAAACACATACATACTTACATACATACATACACATACATACTCACATACTCCAGCCCAGGACGCCGGCAGCATGTCTTCACGCGCCTCCTGCGTGCAGTGATGACGATTCCCCACAGCACCCTCTGCTGGGCGCAGTGGGGAAACGTCATAGCTGCGCGCAGGAGGCGCGTGAAGACATGCTGCCGGCGTCCTGGGCTGGAGTATGTGAGTATGTATGTGTATGTATGTATGTATCTATGTATGTATCTATGTAGCCGGATCCGGAATAACCCCCCATTGCAAGTCAGTGGAGGACAGATCCGGATTACTGGTGTGTCACACCAAACGGATCCATCCCCATTGACTTGCATTGGGGGTCATTCCGGATCCGTCTTGGTGCGGATGCCTGGACCGGAGAGAAAACCGCAGCATGCTGCGGTTTGTTCTCCGGTCTGAAGACGGAACGGAATGCTTTCAGGAGCCTCCGTTGTCTTCATTTCAGTTCATTGACAATGAATGGGGACAAAACTGAAGCGTTTTTTTCCGGTATTGAGCCCCTATGACGGAACTGAATACCGGAATTTAAAAACGCTAGTGTGAAAGTAGCCTTATCCTGAGGATAGGCCATCTATATGTAAATACTGGAAAACCCCTTTAAATAGCGATTTTGTAATAGCAGATTTTAATTAGTATTTTATTTTTAGATTTGTCCTTGAAGGATCTTTATAATTCAGAAGTGGCATGGCCATTCATTGAGACTTATATAGTCAAGGGGCAATTGGGAACTTGTTAAGCAAAAATTATGAAGAATTCTTAAGTCTGATATGTGGGGACATGGCTACCTCTAATGCAGAATGGCAGCTTGTCAATCCCTGCAATAAATTACGAGACACCCAGGTACTCCCTTGGTAATATGGATTGTGTCTCAAAAAAAGTGGTCAAAAAGTAAATGGGACTCGTTAAACAAAGGAGTAAAAGGGAAAGAAAAGCACTTAGCTTTCCCATAAGAGTAACACACCATTTCCTAGCACCTTAATTCCTGTTTGACATCAGGTAGGAGTACGATATTGAAGTTTTATAGAATGGAGATCCTGGACAGTATGGTGGCTTAGAGGTTAAGCCATGGTTTGAATCCAACCATGGACAACATCTACATGGAATTTGTATGTTCTTCCCGTGTTTGCTTGGGTTTCCTCACACACTCCTTCCTACGAAATTGACCCTACAGTGCATTATGTGCTGGGGTCGAGCGCCTATATGGCAGCCACTGACTTCCCCGAGAGTCCCCCCCAGCCACACTACTATCCCTGTGAGAAAAGCGTTCTAAAAATGTTTGTCATTGTCATTTATCATCCTTGTGTTTTATGTTCTCCTTATTGAAGAACATCTTTGAAGTTACATCATAACCTTTTGTTACACCTGCAGGTAATACTGAAGATCATCTCTAATGAACGTTCGCTAGCGATGGTCTGGCAGTGTAAAGCCTCATTCACACAGTGTTTGGTCAATGATTTCCATCAGTGATTTTGAGCCAAAACCAGGTGCGGCTCTAAACACAAAACAGGAGCAGATCTTTCCCTTATACCTGATCCCTGTGGAGGCTCCACTCCTGGTTTTGGCTCATAATCACTGATGGAAATCACTGACGTGTGAATGAGGCTTAATATTACTGCCAATTACCCAGTGAATGAGCGGGTAATTGAAATCTTTTAGCAGGTTTAAAAATCATCATTTTCTGTTGGCAGATCTTGCTGTGTAATCATGATCTGCTGCCAGCAAACAGTGATGGGGACAAGTGGTGGCATGAGCGATGACTTCTCCTCATACTAGGGAAATTGCTGCATGTCATAGGAGTGGTCTCCTCCTCTGTTGAGCAGACGATTGTCGGGAAGGAACAATTCCCTCCCGACAATCGCCTGCAAAATCTCCATGTGTGATATATGCTTTACTATTGCATTGTGTAGAAGAAAGGGCATACCTAGTGTACATTGTGTAAAGCTTGTACCAGTACTGCTTTGCTCTTTGCAGTGAGATGTTATATCGTGTAACAAAAATTTTTCCGACAGAAACAAAACAACCAGTTTCTAAAATGATGTCTGAAATACCATAGGTATTACAAATACACAATCACATCAAATCCCCCTTCCAGCCATGTCAGACAATGCTCTCTCATGTTATTTTATTACACAGATGGGCTATTGTCTAGTTCTGTAACAATAAGATGGGGAAAAATACTACATTTGTTTTTCTCTTTCAGAATTTCCCAACTCCTGTCATTTGCTACAACTCTGTGCTCTCTTGAATCTGCCACCTTAGGGCTTCCAGACTTCCCAGCAGACAATCTGCCAGCAGCCGTTGGAATTTTGGTAAACTACTTAAATTGGTACCATTTCAAAATAGTTCCTTCAATAATTCATGTTGTATTTATGCATAATGAATATTATCAGGCAGCTGTCAGAGCTGATTTAAAGGAAAATGGTTCTCTTGCTGACTGGGCATTTGAAATGATGTCAGAATGAAAAGAAGGGTTCTAACTTCAAAACATTCATAAAATGTACACTGGATAACCTGTTCCTCGGTTCACATTGAGCGGTTTTAACATTATCCATGAAATTGTATTTCTAGAGATTTGAACAAAAACTTGTAAATTTGTTGTTGATATCCCAATAAAGAGCAATATAAGTGTATACCTAATGGGCATATCTAGCCCCCTATTTTTATCCACTATTTACAAATTTATGGATGGTTGGCTACCCTCAGTCTTAAAGGGAATGTGTAATCAGAAAACGACCAATTTTTTAGACATATTTTGAAAGGATTTTTGGTGGTTATTTTTAATTTTTCACGTCAATATTCATATTTAAACAAAAAACATAAAATCCTGCAATTTTCCCACTGGCCACTAGGTCTAATAATAAACACCATTTCTTGATCTGTACAGATCACTTTACTGCAGTTATCTCCTTATCATTACAGGCAGGTTTAGAATAGCATAACCTCTATAACCTCTGTGTATAGATAAGACAGGATCCTCCCATTAACAATAAGTGATTGTGAAAGATTATCTACTCCTTGCTTGTAAAATTACCTCTGTATAGGTCACAGAAAATGCCTAAAAACTATCCCATAGACGTGAATAAGGTCTCCTCCAGACTATTGTGTCTATGGCCCATGTCGCTGCTGTAGAGCAATTCTTTAAATGCTTTCTAAATGCTATTAAGAACATCATGTTCAGGTAATAGAATAAAAAAATCTGAAATCAGAAAATAAAAATAGATTCGAAAAAAGGATATGTCTTGCTTTAACTGGCAGTAAAAAAAATGCTGACATGTTCACTTTAAGCTGGCCATACACATTCAAAAGCTATTGAACAGCTATCTATACAACTCTGCCATGCACATACAGTACACATTTGTTACAGCAAAGTGTGTATGTGGTGTCATTGGGAAGAGAGAAGAAAGACGCTGCCTGACACTTCTGGTGGCAGCTTATTTCCTGGCAGAATGAAAGGATAAGGTAAAAATATTCACTTCTCCCAATATTTCTTAACCACTTCCATCATCTATGAGAGTCAGGAGTTCACCATACACATTAGACTGTCTGCCGTTCTTGGCCAGTTCTTGGCTTTGTGACAGCAGTAGCAGCCTAGTAACTCTGAATAGGGATGTACAGCAAAAATAGTGTGCCAGAGTCACAGCCTGAGTATCCCACTGACAGTACAATACACTGTACTGCATAAGTAGTACAGTGTATTATAGAAACAATGAGAAGATCACCTGCCAAAGTCCCCTTATGTGTCTAATAAACAGTAAAAACAAGAGCTAAACGGGCAGTCCTGCTGATTATATTAATGACCTATCATCAGAATAGGTCATCAATAACTGATTGCCGGGGGTTCAACACCCGGCAGCCCCACGGATCAGCTGTTTGAAGAGGAGACTGCGCTCCATGCGAGAACTGCTTCCTGTTCATTACACTGCACTTTGTGTCAGAAGTGCTGTGTAATGACACGTACTAGCTCCTATTACGAAGAAAAGACCGGCACTCGCTGAGATTTCTTTATAGAAGATGCTGTTTTATTGCCACATTAATTGTGACGCGTTTCGGCACTAACCGTGCCTTCTTCAGACATAATAAACAACCATAATGATACAGACATTTAAATAGCCCGCCTGTATGACGTATCACAGACGTCATGTTGCTTGGCAACCAAAGTAAACAAAACACAAAAAAAAAACAATAAATCATGGAGAAAAATCCAAAATAGGCACTACTTATCCAAACTAGAAGTTGCAAGAGGTACATTCATTTCAATGTCGCTGTAAAAAAAGTAGAAAATTGCATAGTCAATATTCTATATGTAATATATTCACACAAAGGAATTTTTATTTATAAAAAGCTACTACGTGCATAATCTCTATTGAGACCTCTGGGTTCCAAAGTTTGCAGACGATGGATCCAATAGGCCTCACGTTTCATCAGCAACCTATTTCTGTCACCACCTCGCCGAGGTTGGGGGACATGTTCTACGATCTGAAACCGTAATTGTGCAATGGTATGGTTATGTCGGTGAAAATGATAAGGTATTGGTAACAATAAGTTACCCTTGCGGATGGTGGATTTGTGTTTGCTGAACCGATCCTTCATGCGCATGGATGTCTCACCGACATATAACATACCGCACTGACATTTGAGTATATAAATCACAAACTTGCTATCACGTGAAAAGAGGCCCCGAATAGGTATTTGTTCACCTGTTTGTGGATGGTTGAGGAACGCACCCTTAATGGCACTTGAGCAATGGATACAATGAAGACATGGATATGTCCCTACCCTGGAAGTAGCCAGTGTGCTCTGTTTGAGTTCACTACTGGCACTACCTATGTCAGCTCTAACAATCTTGTCTTTGATATTCCTAGCTCGCTTATAGAAAGTCATTGGAGGATTTTGGAGTTCCTGAACTAGTGGTTAGGATTGAGTAATCAAGTGCCAGTGTTTATTAATCACTGCTCTCACCCTACTAATCCACGGGTGATATTGAACCACAAAAGGAATACGCAGTTGTCTTTCTTCCTTCTTGATCGTAATGGGGGTAATCACTTTCTTTTTTGTTGTGATAATAGGTTTAGTGGATAGCCTCTGTTAGTGAATTTGGATAGGTCATCAATATCAGATCGGCGGAGGTCCGACACCTGGGATCCCCGCCGATCAGCTGTTTGAGGAGGAGGCGCGCGCCGTATCAGCGCTGCCTCCTCTTCATTGTTTACATGCTGGCCGACACGGGGGTAGTGGTGAGTAGGTGTAATTACACCTCACCGCCCCATTCATTTATATGGGAAGAATCGCTTCCATAGACGAGGATAGATCATCAATATATATAACTCGGAGAACCCCTTTAAGGGCAATGATGGAAAAATACAGACAGATCTATATACGAAAGAGACAGATCGCAATAGACTATTAACTTATACCAGTAACCACCCAGTGTCCACTAGGGAATCACTTCCATATTCTCAGTTTCAACGAGTACAGCGGATTGTGAGTGACCCCGAAAAGTGTGAACTCAGATTTAATGAAATGACCACCAAATTCACTAACAGAGGCTATCCACTAAACCTATTATCACAACAAAAAAAGAAAGTGATTACCCCCATTACGATCAAGAAGGAAGAAAGACAACTGCGTATTCCTTTTGTGGTTCAATATCACCCGTGGATTAGTAGGGTGAGAGCAGTGATTAATAAACACTGGCACTTGATTACTCAATCCTAACCACTAGTTCAGGAACTCCAGAATCCTCCAATGATTTTCTATAAGCGAGCTAGGAATATCAAAGACAAGATTGTTAGAGCTGACATAGGTAGTGCCAGTAGTGAACTCAAACAGAGCACACTGGCTACTTCCAGGGTAGGGACATGTCTTCATTGTATCCATTGCTCAAATGCCATTAATGGTGCGTTCCTAAGTGGAAAAGGGGCGTGGCCGGATGGCGGAGTAAGCGGACGCACGAGAGCTAGCTCCTGCTGTACACATCGCCAATTTATCCTGATAGACTCAGAGAAGGACCGTGCTATCAGCGCTGACTGCGCCCGGATATCCAGTAACATCGGAAGCCGAGGTTTGGGCAAAGTGATTCGGCGCCTTACCATGACCAGAGGCCGTAAAACGGGCTCCAAGGCCGAGGAGGGAGAAATCCAAGATGGCGCCGCGGTGCGCCGCAAGCTTGAGGAAAAACAGAAGGACATTGCCGCGCGGCTGGAGAAGTTTGCTCTTCACCCCCTACTGGATAATGAGTCCTCCACAAACGCTGACCAAGAGGTTACAAGGTGGGGAGATATTGTGCAAGGAGATGTGAGTACCGGAGGGGATGGGCTAGGAGAAGCGCCCGACATGGCAGGGGAGGCAAACATGGACACAGCCCAGGCAGAGGGAACAGACCCCCAGACTGGAGCAATGACGCAGCAGCCTGAACCTACTATCTCAGACGTCTTTGGTGCTGTTAAACTATGCAACTCCACTTTATTGCAACTCACTACCCAGCTTTCCAGTGTTAAAACAGAGCTGACTTTCATTAGACATGACCTACATAAGGTTAACGAAAGAATGCAAGCAGCCGAACAGCGTATTAGCGGAAGACAAAATGGCTCCTCTGTCACGGGTTGTGGGGAGACACTCTAAAGAGATTGCGGCTTTACATGACAAAGCAGACGATTTAGAAAACAGATTGCGTCGCAATAATGTTAGGGTAGTGGGCACCCCGAAAAAATGGAAGACCAAAACCCGTCTCATTACTTCGAAAGCTGGCTCAAAGCAGAATTTGGCGCTTCCCAACTTACACCTTTGTTTGCGGTGGAACGAGCTCATAGAGTTCCAACACGCCCACTCCCGCCTGGTAGCCCTCCAAGACCTGTCCTCATCAAACTATTGCACTATAAAGATCGGGACATTATCCTACGGCTGGCAAGAGAGAGAGGAGATATCACAGTTAATGGAGCAAAAGTCTCGTTTTTCCCTGACTACTCTGCTGAAATCCAAAAGCGCAGAGCGCAATTTATGGATGTTAAATGACGTCTTAGAAGTCTTCTAGTACCTTACTCCATGTTGTATCCAGCTAGACTTCGCGTCGCAGCCTTAGGAAGAGTATCTTTCTTCAACTCACTCCAAGATGCCATGGAATGGCTGGATGAAGCTGAAAATCAACTGCGCACCCAAAGACGGAATGTTTCTCCCAGAACAGCAAGTGAAGATGCGGTATCCTGAACTATGCGGGTTTTTCTATCATGCAACCACCAGAAAGGGATTTGCACGCAGTATGTAGCCGCTCGTCATATGCAATATGTAGGACAGACGGAGCATATATCTGAGGTTCCTTGACATGATAGGCTACTGTTTCAGTAAATTCTCTCTGTTTAGATTTTTCTTTCTTTTTACCCTTTTTGCACATCGGCCTTTTAAGCAAATGGGTCGACACATGTGTTATTCAGCGGATGGTATTTCTGATAGAAGTCCGGTAGTCTTGATTAGAATATCCGGTGTGATTGTTTAACCGTTAGTTTATTACTACAGTTGTTGTGGCCACTTTTTGCCCCGCTCTCCCAATACGGGAGAGTAGGATTATCTATGCCATATTTGGGGTTTGTTATTTTGGGGATGGGATGGGACACTCTCTCTCACACGGCAGGCCTTCAGTTGCATTATGGGGTTCTCTTAATTCTGACTTTAGTGAGATTATTCTTCAGGCCATACATTATACACAACTATGGGGAATGAGTACTCGGTGATATCCTGGAATGTAAGAGGGCTGGGGGATCCTACCAAACGGTGTGCAGTATTCAATCAGATACACAAATTTAAACCAGGCATAATAGCCCTACAAGAAACTCACTTGACGCCTACCACCACACACTTATTGCAGAAGAGCTGGGTGGGCCATGGCTTCCACTCCACCCACACCTCACATTCTAGAGGGGTAAGCGTGCTGTTTCACAAAAGTATTCCATTTATATGTCTTTCTAGTATAGTGGACTCAGAGGGAAGATATGTGGTTGTCCACTGTAAAATAAGTGAAAGGGAATTGGTTTTTGTTGCAGTTTACATACCCCCCCGTACTCTTCTGGGGTTATGAGAAGTATATTATCAAAGATCCCTGGTTTGGATCGTCTGCCATGCTTGATTGTGGGAGACTTCAATGCCTATGTAGACGAGTCTCTGGATAAATTTCGGAGCTCATGTATCTATATGCCCAGAGTTCTTACTGTCTTTGGGTCCCTCATTCAGGAACTGGCTCTCATGGACATATGGAGACTGCGGTACCCTGCAGACAAATGTTTCTCCTGTCAATCAAACACTTATGGTTCTCTTTCCAGAATAGATATGGCTTTGGGCACGGAGCATATCCTCCCATATATCTCCAGTATTAAATATTTGCAGAGAACCCTCTCTGATCACTCACCGTTATTGGTGGCATTGCAGTCTCCGACTTCTTCTAGGCGGGGGAACCGTCATTGGAGAATTAACCCTTTCTAGCTAAAGCTCATACCCAGAATCCTGGTAGATGATATGTTAAGAGAATTTTTCTCTATTAATGTTGGAACCGCTTCCTATCTAATGGTGTGGGACTCCATGAAGGCATACTTACGCGGGATCTTCATTAAGGAAATTTCCCGAATCAAAACTAGAAACAAAAAAAGGGAAGTAGAACTAAAAAAGGAAGTGTCAGAGCTGGAAGCGCGGTATATTGAGGATTCTTCAGTTAGCAATTTACGGATGTGGCGGCAAAAACAAACTGACCTGAACTCTCACCTGCTAACACAGGCCGAGAATAAAAGGTATTTCCTTAAGCAAGAATATTTTGAGGCGGGTGAGGGCACAGGGCGCCTACTAGCTAGAGTTATTAAGTCACAGCAAGGCTCGGCACATATCTCCCAATTGGTAGATGCCAATGGGTTGCTATGCACAGACTCCCCAGACATAGTAGAATTATTGAGATCTTATTATGCATCCCTATACTCCTCTACATTGCAGGCCTCGGCGGATGAGATAGATTCTTATCTTGCGGATGTTTGCCTCCCAATTCTTTCGTCTGAGTCCCGGATATTGCTGGACTCCCCACTCACAGTAGAAGAATTGGAAAATGCTATTAAAAGCATGCCCAACGAAAAGGCTCCAGGCATGGACGGCCTACCTACTGAGGTTTACAAGATATATAGCTCAGCATTACTGCCCCACCTGTTGGAAGTATATAATGCAGCATTACGAGAAGGGATATTACCACCGTCCATGAGAGATGCAGTCATTGTAGTCCTCCCAAAACCGGGCAAAGACCCGAAGATGCCTGACTCTTATAGGCCCATCTCCCTTCTCCCGACGGACGTAAAGGTTTTGGCCAAGGCCCTATCCATGCGACTGGCTAAGGTCATTACATCTATTATACACTCTGACCAAACTGGTTTCATGCCGAATAAATCCACAGCTATAAATCTCAGAAGGCTTTTTCTGAACCTGCAGGTTGAACCAGATAATAAAGGGGGTAGGATAGTACTATCACTGGATGCCGCTAAGGCGTTCGATAGTGTAGAATGGCTATATTTATGGAGGGTCATGGTGAAAATGGGGTTTGGGCCAGTATTTCTTAAATGGACGCAACTCCTTTATACCTCTCCGCGTGCTTGTATTCAGGCAAATGGTTTGGTATCTACTCTATTTAATTTGGGCCGGGGTACCTGTCAGGGATGCCCTCTCTCTCCTCTATTATTCGCAATAGCTCTGGAGCCTCTAGCAGCTCGAATTAGATCAGCGGCGGATATAGAAGGTTTTAAATATGGGGATAGAGAAGAGAGGATTGCCTTATATGCTGATGACATGCTATTATTTTTAGCCAATGCATCCACAGCCTTGGCCACTACAATGTCCATTATTAGCACATTTGGTGATTACTCAGGCCTTCGCATCAATTGGGGTAAATCAGTCATATTACCTGTGGATGAGTGGCCGCGGGAGAGGGGAGATGGAGTCGGAGAACTGCAGTGTGTATCCACATTTAAATATCTAGGGGTTACAGTGAGCAATAATTGCAAAGACTACTTCTCTTTAAATATTTCCCCCTTATTGGACAGATGGTGTACTAAAATTAAAGCCTGGAACTCCCTAAAACTATCTTTGATGGGCAGAACTAACCTTATAAAAATGGTGTTAATGCCGCAAATGCTATATATGGTTCATAACGCACCACACTGGTTGCCGGGTCATGTATTTTTGAAAATAGATCGCTCATTTAGGCAGTTATTATGGAAGGCCGGGGTCCCTAGGATAAAATTAGAAAAATTGCAATTACCAGTATCTAAGGGGGGCCTAGCAATACCTAATATGTGGCTGTATTTCCTAGCATCTCAGATGCAGCATTTTGTTGGGTGGGAGGATAATACTAGCTCTGACTCCAGAACTCTGCTGATAAGACACAAACTGGGTCGTATCAATCTATTCGCAGCTTTGGAATCGGATGAGTTCTTAAAGATTGGGGGGCAAATCCCCATTTTCCAATTGATGTATAAGGTATGGGACAGGGGTAAGAAACTACTTAATATTAATGGTAACCTAACATGTACCCCGATATGGGCTAATGGCAGGTTGTCTGAGGTGGCTAAGTTGGAGGTCCTTCCCAGCTGGAAGTCAAAAGGCATTACCCTAATTGGCCATTTATACAAGGATACTACATTGAAGGCTTTTTCCCAGCTGGAGGAGGAATTCAAAATCCCTCGGTCCTCCTTCTTCTTCTACCTTCAAGTCAGGCATGCCTTGCAAGCCCAAAGTAAAGTGACTCCAGTAATTCCAGTGCAATATCCTATATATGATATACTCAAATCTGTAGGGAATACTAAAGGGGTAATATCAGTGATCTATAATACACTGTTAACAAAGAACTGTGTTGATCTTGAAAATGTCAGACAGGCATGGGTTAAAGAGGTAGGGGATATAACCAAGGATGGTTGGAATTGGCTACTGACGCAAACACAACTACTGACACTTAGTCCAGCCTACAGAATTTCCCAAATGTACCTTATTCACCGGGTCTATCGCACCCCGGAATTTTTGCACAAAATAGGGGTTCGCCCACACTCCAAATGTGTTCGCTGCTTGGAATCGCCAGCTGATCTCCTTCACATCTTTTGGAAATGCTCACGTATCAATACCTTTTGGGATAGAGTTCTTAACAGAAATGATATAGTTTACAATACTAAGATACCTAGGGATCCCTTACATTGTGTGTTAGGTTATCTTGAGCACTTGGTGGTAGGAGTAGGTACCAGGTCAGCTGTTTCCAAGATACTATATGAAGCCAGAAAGTTGATCGCCTATTTATGGCTTGACCCAGCTCCCCCTTCTTTTGGGACCTTTTTAAATAGAGTCCAAAATATCATTAGACTGGAAAAAGGCATATGTACTAAAAGGGGAACCCTCAAGAAATATTTAACTCAATGGCGGGAATGGATACAACACCATAAATTGTCGAGTCTTGAGGTAACGCTTCCCATATAGCTATGGAATGTGGAGGGATGTCTGATCCCTTAAAGCTGTATAATGGGGTGCAAGAGAGGGTAAAGGTCGTGCCGTGTGGGAGGGAGATGAGTGTGGGGAGGGGGGGAAAGGTTATGTATGGGAATTGCCAAATACATAATGTTATTTGTTCATTTGATGGATACTGAATAATGACATGCAGCTGATAATGTTATTGTCATCTCTTGTTTATTGTTGAAAATCAATAAAAATTATCTGATTTAAAAAAAAAAAAGGGTGCGTTCCTCAACCATCCACAAACAGGTGAACAAATACCTATTCGGGGCCTCTTTTCACGTGATAGCAAATTTGTGATTTATATACTCAAATGCGGTATGTTATATGTCGGTGAGACATCCATGCGCATGAAGGATCGGTTCAGCAAACACAAATCCACCATCCGCAAGGGTAACTTATTGTTACCAATACCTTATCATTTTCACCGACATAACCATACCATTGCACAATTACGGTTTCAGATCGTAGAACATGTCCCCCAACCTCGGCGAGGTGGTGACAGAAATAGGTTGCTGATGAAACGTGAGGCCTATTGGATCCATCGTCTGCAAACTTTGGAACCCAGAGGTCTCAATAGAGATTATGCACGTAGTAGCTTTTTATAAATAAAAATTCCTTTGTGTGAATATATTACATATAGAATATTGAATATGCAATTTTCTACTTTTTTTTACAGCGACATTGAAATGAATGTACCTCTTGCAACTTCTAGTTTGGATAAGTAGTGCCTATTTTAGATTTTTCTCCATGATTTATTGTTTTTTTGGTTTGTTTACTTTGGTTGCCAATCAACATGACGTCTGTGATACGTCATACAGGCGGGCTATTTAAATGTCTGTATCATTATGGTTGTTTATTATGTCTGAAGAAGGCACGGTTAGTGCCGAAACGCGTCACAATTAATGTGGCAATAAAACAGCATCTTCTATAAAGAAATCTCAGCGAGTGTCGGTCTTTTCTTCGTAATATTATCTTGGACGCCATCCACAGACACGTGCACCGCTACCTGAACGGAGTGCCGCCTGTACACTTTAATCCACGTACTAGCTCCTGTCAAGTGTCTCCTGTGGAGTTGCAGCATACTGTAATGATGAGGACAGCTGATCAATGGGAGTCCCAGGTGTCAGGACTGATGACCTATCCTGACGATAGGTCTTGAATATAAATGGCAGGACAACCCCTTTAATTTACCCTGCAAGTGAACTTTGTTAAAAAAAAAAAAAAGCCAGAATTGCTATATATGCGTATTCTCCACCAAAATGGAATAAATAGCAATCAAAAAGTGATTTGCATCCCAAACTAGAAGTTGTCCCGCAAAAATCTACCTCTTACTCAGCTCCATCGCAGTAAAAAATAAATAAAAAAATGAAAACCTTATACGTCTTAGGATGTGGTGATGCGAAACCTTTTCTTTAAAAAGGATTTTTATTTTTCAAAAGTAGTAAAAATTAAAAAAATACAATATTTTCCGGACTATAAGATGCAGCTAGGATTTGGAGGAGGAAAAAAAAACCTCTGCCTCAGATCAGTCCCCCAACCTCCATCAGCCTCCCTCCCAGTCTCCATTAGTCTATCAGCCCCCCCTCCCCCCAGACTCAGATCAAACCCTCAGACAGTCTCAGATCAAACCCCTCAGCCCCCATCAGTGTCAGATCAGTCCCTAATCAGACCCACCAGCTCCCATCAGTCTCAGGTCAGACCCTATCAGCCTCAGATCAGACCCTTTCAACCTCAGATCAGACCCTCCAGTCCCCATCAGCCTCAGCTCGGACATTAGAAAAAATAAATAAATACATAAACCTACCTCGCTTGCTTTAGGCGACACTGCAGATCCAGGACACACCGTTCCATTGCTTCTTCTGGGTCACGCTGTGCACTGTGACCTGACGGTGCACAGCATCAGGTCATAGTGCATTCCTATGTGCACTGCGCCCTGATGCTGTGCGCTCTCAGGACACAGTGCACAGCGTGACCCAGAAGAATATCAGGGATGGTGAATACAGCCAGTGCAGCACTTCCCCTTGCCTCCCACATGCTAATGACCGCTTTCTATAATGGGGGGACAAGGGGACATCCTCTGCGGCTAGAGGAAGTAAGGTTTGTACACAAACATAGAAGAGGATTCTTTACGGTAAGAGCAGTGACACTATGGAACTCTCTGCCTGAGGAGGTGGTGATGGTAAGTTCACTAAGAGAGTTCAAGAGGGGCCTGGATGTATTTCTGGAGGGTAATAATATTACAGGTTATAGTTATTAGACTTTTGGAGAAGGGTTGTTGATCCAGGGAGTTATTCTGATTCTATCAGGAAGGAATTTATTCCACTAAAATTAGGAAAATTGGCTTCTACCTCACCTGTTTTTTTGCTAACTTTGCCAGATAACAGGCTGCACTAGATGGATGGATGATTTTTTTCAGCCTCACAAGCTATGTTACTATGTACAGTATTTTGTTTGAGGATAGGCTGGGAGCACAGAAGTTTTAGATTTATTTATGAAATGAATGAATTTATATTGGTTGAAATTGCCCCTGGCCATTAAATCTGACACTGAGCAGTCTTGCAGTTGGAATAGTTGTTAGGATTATTATGATAATAGCTGTTCTCTTCAAACATTTCATGCAGAGTTAATGGTACGCCTAAAAATACATCTGTAAGTATTTAACGCAGTACATTCCTTGTTAAAACATTACAGCTCCTCGTGTTTATGTGATGAAATCTATAAATACGCTGCTTTGACTTCACGACGATCGGGGACATGTCTGGCTTTCCAGGAATACCACCCGGCTGTACTCTCCGTGAACTCAGCACATGGTGCTTCAGTCTGAAATAGCTAATGTCGTTGTGCTATAAATTGTGCAGTGAGGCCTCTTACATCATCTCCGTGTTGTCCTGTATGATACATTAAGACCTAATCTATTTTTCTTTTTATAACTGAAGAATGTATTCCCTATGATGTCTTCCCAACAAGTCATTCAAAGACTCTATCCTTATACTGTTATGTTGGGGAAAGAAGGCAAAACTGCTGTAGAAGACACATTAAAGGTACATTTTCCAATTTGGAATAATCTGCAATGAAATACACTAATGTAATTTAAAGGGAACCTGTCATCTCCGAAACACCCCCTTAACTAGAGTAAGCAGTGTATAGTGTAAGTGATGCTGAATCCAAATATGTAATTTTTATCTTTGTACTCACTTCCATTCTGACGCTGTGCTCCCACAAACCTGCAGTAAAATGCACTCACTGGACTCCAGTGCTCACTCACATAATGGAGAGGACTCAAAGAAGAGTCCTCTCAATGCATTTTACTGCTGGTTTGTGGGAGCACAGCGTCAGAATGGAAGTGAGTATGAAGATAAAAATTACATATTCGGATTCAGCATCACTTACACTATACACCGCTTACTGTAGTTCAGGGGGTGTTTCGGAGATGACAGGTTCCCTTTAATGTCACTAATTTTAGTTAATAGGCCTGGCTTTCAATGCTTGTTAAATATGTGTATCTATAATTTTAAAAGCTAAATAGGTTGGATTGATTATGGTGGATGGATGGAGTGAGTGAACTTACCTTGAGGTTCCACCCAAAGGTATTAGATAAGGTTAAGGCTACTTTCACACTTGCGGCAGCAGGTCCGGCAGTCTGTTCTGGTGGGGGAACAGCCTGCTAGATACATGCTAGCCCCCTGTGCCGCCGGAAGTCCGCTCCAGCCCCATTCACTATAATGGGGGGCGGGCCGGAGGACTGCTGCCACAAGTGTGAAAGTAGCCTGAGGCCAAGCTAAAATGGAAAAAAAAAGCCCTTCTTAAGATGTCGCCACAAGATTTGAGTAAAATAGTTGCGTAGAATATTTTAACAAGAAGTAGGGGACAGATGGATCAGGGTATGACTGGAGAACTAGACTAGACAGTGAAGAAACATAGAGCTTCCGAACTAAGCTAACGTGGTCTTAACTAAGCTAGTGTGGCAGTCCCATGGTGGTAAATGGAGAGTGCCCCAAGTATGCACATCCACCTCTCTGTTCACCCCTATGGGAAGTAGACAGGCCATCTCAGCTATTTTCGGAACTTCCATAGCAGTGAACAGTGGGTGGCTGTACTTGCCTGGTGCACTCTCCTTTACTTCGGGGGTCTGTTCTGGACATAGCAGGTACCAGAGGTGGGACCCACAACTATCTGACATTAATGATGTATCCTAGCGATATAACATCAATGTCTGAGATGGAAGTACCCCTTATAAGGATTTCTTTTTACATGGGCTGACTAAACAGGCAATTATCGGGAACAAGCCATTTGTTCTCAATAATTGCCTAACATTAACGAGAGGGGAGGGTGTATGAGGGTGAGTGATTGCTACTGCTATCATTCATCCCCACAGAGAATCATTGTTTGCTGGCAGCAGATTCCTGTTTACACAAGATGATCTGCTGCCAACATACAATGATTTAATGTGCCACGGGAATAAGACAATCACCCAATGAGTATGCTCCTATTATCATTGGGTGATCAGTGGCACATTTATATAGGGCAGTTATGGGGAACAAATGTTCCTGAGAATGCAGGTTCCTGATAATTGCCTCAATTGATGGCCTTTGTAGAAAGACCTTTAACTTAACACGTGTGCATGAGCCCTTCACACGAGTATTCTGCATGTGCCAGAGGTATTTCCTGGGCTGAACGCTGCTCCTGTGAAATGACCTCACAGCATTTTAATAATTTATAATGCTGTGTGTCCCTGCCTGAAATAGGCTTTACGGAACTGTACTGGTGGCATTATGTCAGTACAATTCAGTACATCCAAGATGGAGCAGGAATACAAAGCATTATAAATCATTATAATGCAATGAGGTCATTTCACAGGAGCAGCGTTCAGGCCAGGACATACTTTAACACTCCCACACAGAACATGTTTCTTTACGAACACGCTTGTTTGAAACTAGACTTAGAGCCCATTCACTTGTCCATGTCTGTTTAGTGGATGCAAATTCTCACTGTGGTTGATCCATTTTTACATCTGCAAAAAAACACCTTTATTTATTTTTTTATTTTTACAGCATTTTAAACATTTTTCTCTTCAGTGGATCAGTAAAAAAATGGACTGAAAATGAACTAAAGAACCGCATCTCTGTTATTTTTTGCACATCCTGTAATGTGTTTGTTATTTATGTTTTGCTTTCCTTATTTTATTAGAGATTTGAACTCCTGGATGCTGAAAGGTCTCCTGTTTTCCTAAAAATTGCGAAAGTGGAGCCAGAACAGAATGCTGATGGACCCCTAGCTTCGGTTCACATTCAGACTAGTAACAAGGGAATCACAATACAGGTGAAATATCGCTTTTTTTCATAATAAAATGTTACATAGGTTTCATATTGTAAATGGGTGTTTACAGCATCTGGGCACCTTTACTTCATAATGGGCATCTTCCTAGATTGAAGGTGATTGGTGAAGGAAGTGAATATGCTGTATTAATTAAAGAAGAATACCACAAACATTTTTATTCTCTGACCTATTAGAAAGGTACATGATGTAAACTGTAGTGAATCTTCTTACCAGTGACTGTATTTGTGAGTATTTTTGAGTCATCTCCTTCCTTCTGATCCTCAGCTGTATCATGTGACCTGCACTCTCCAAAAAAACGCAGCATCTTATGTGTGGTCAGGAAGCTTATTTCTCCATTTACTCCTATGGGAGCCTCAATGCCAGTCTCATAGGAATGAATAGAGAAGTAGCTGACTTCTTGTCCTGTGTCAGTTGGAGATCAGAGAGTTGGACACATGACACAGATGAGAAGCAGAAGGGAGGTTATAACTCACAAGTGCAGTCACTGGTAAGAAGATTACATTCACTACAGTTTGCATTAAAAACCTTTCTAACAGATCAGAGAATAAACATTTTGGTGGGATTGCTGCTTCAAAAGTCTGTATTTTTCTTCCCAGGTGGCAGCAGGTACTCACCCCATGCTGTTACATTCCAAATCATCCCAGTTCATTAGAACCACTACACATGATCAGCTATTGGCCGAGATGATGCAGTCCCATATGGTTAAAGACATGTGCCTGATTGGAGGAAAGGTAAATTGTGTTTAATTCCTATGAGACATACCATGTGATAAACTGATATTGCCAACATCCGGATCAAAAATATGGTTGTAAAGATGCCTTCTTCCCACATAAGTAGATGGGTGGTGCAGCTGTGAAGATAAAGCAGTCATTTCTTTCTGGTACCCCAAACCTTTTTGAAAAGAAAGCATAAATTTGAGAATACAAACTGTTTATTTTAATTTTTTTTCTTGTTTTTATATAGATGCTATCGTTTTTGTTTTTTAGGGGTGTGGTAAATCTGTCATTGCTAAAGAATTTGCCGATATGCTTGGTTACGAAGTTGAACCAGTCATGTTGTACCAGGTAATATTTTCTGCTTGTAAATGTATGCAGTATATACATAATGAGGGAAAATAACCATAAGAAGTGTTTAACAAAAGAGAACTGCAAGAAAGGCATGATATTAAAAACAGAAGGTGCAGTCATTATTCCAGTACCAAGCAAATCTTAATAACCTAATCTCCAGCAAGTATCACAGTCATCTGTTAGAAATATCATGTGAAAAATTATAATATACAGTTCATAATAGAAAATTTGCACATGTACTATAGATACAGTATAAGGCCATAAATATTTCAGTCAGGTCGATTGGCTGAATAAGGATTATATCAGGTTCCAAGATTATAGTAAAATCTGTAAGATAGTGGCATACCTCAGTGATGTAAACCAGCCCTACTAATGAATGAATGACATTAATATTAACATGTTGAAAACACACTCAGACCAAGCTTGTGTTACAGAAAAATCCAAAGTCAAGAGATAAACATTGGGTTAAAAAAAACAGACGTTTTATTTGCTTCCTGACATCAGAGGTATAAGGGCATCAAGACAGCAGCCTAATCCCTTATTCAGGGCACATGCACACGGCCATTGCCCGGCCGCAATACACGGGCACCGTGTGCACCCCGCATCATGGATCATGGACCCATTCACTTGAATGGGTCCGCAATCCCGGAGATGCGGAATAGAGGCACGGATCGGAACCCCACGGAAGTGCTACAGAGTGCTTTTGTGGTGTTTCTGGCTGTGCCTTCGCACCGCAAAAAAGTAGTGCATGCAAATTGCGGTCCACAGCACGGGCACTGACAGCACACGTTCGTGTGCATGAGCCCTCACAGTGTTTTGGTCAGTGATTTCCATCAGTGATTTTGAGCCAAAACCATTGGGGGGACTAAACACATAACAGGAGCAGATCTTACCCTTCTACCTTATGTCTGAGGAGGCTCCAATCCTGGTTTTGAAATCACTGACCAAAACGCTGATGTGTGAATAAGGCTTAAAGGGGTTATCCCATCTTGGACAATGGGGGCATATCACCACATTGTCTTATAGGTGCGGGTCCCACCGCTGGGACCCGCACCTATATCGAGAACGAAGCAGGGGAGCTCTGAGCCTGGAGGACCCCAGGTTTCCCGGGGTACGACCACCACCAGGCGCAGCTCCCCGCATCGCTCATAGAAATGAGTGGGAGCGCACCGCGCAAGCGCGGGCCGGCTCCCGTTCATTTCTATGGAGCTGACGGAGACCCGCACCTATAAGACAATGGGGGCATATCCTAGCGATATGCCCCCATCGTCCAAGATGGGATGACCCATTTAATTGTCTTGAAATTCATGTGTAGTATAGCGCATAGACTGGAGAGATAACCAATTAAAGAGGTATTCCGGTTACCATAAATATAACCTGTTTTAGACTAATTCATCATCAATCATTACCTAATATAATGTCTATTTCACATATTTACCGTTCAGTAGTTATAAAGTACTTTTCTTCCCCTGCTACCCACTGTGTTACTCATAAGTTACCATGGCACCGACCTGTAGTTCTGAGCCTTTGTCAGGTCGAGCATGCTCAGTTTGTTGCTATCAATTCTCTAGCTAAATGTCAGTGTTCTGCAGCTTACTGAGTAGAGGGGGCGTGTCTGGACTGGATTGTCAGGCAGCCAATCAGGATTCATCAACACTCATGAACAAGCAGAAACTCACAGCAGGAAAGCTCGGCATTGTGGGAATTGTAGTTTTGTGTGGGAAGATCAGGAGCCATGATACTGTCAGTGTGTTGCAGCCTCACACAGGAGATAGACAAATGGATTACAAGGTAAACTGAAGCTCTGGTTATATGTATAGTTATGGGTTCTGGTTGGGTCATAGCTTGCAGCCTTAATGCAGTTTATCAAAAATTAAGTTACGTTACCGGAATACCCCTTTAATTTCCATCAGTCTACATAGTAGTTGGCAGTCAGTGACTGAGGTGTCCGGTAGCTATGTTTTGTCACATTCCCCACCATTAGGATAGTTCTGGAGAGCAGTATCATGACATTAGCACCAATATGTTTTGTCCACTACAGGACCTAAAATGTCAAACAGTATAAGACTTGGATACACGTAACATAAGTACTTTCCATCAATTAAAGGAGTTGTCCGGGTTCAGAGCTGAACCCGGAGGTATCCACAATTTCAACCGGGCAGCCCCCTATTATGAGCATGGGAGCATTTCATGATACAATGCTCTCCCTTGCCCTTTGCTGAATCATGCAGGGCATAGGCTTTTTTGTTTATGTTTTTACACTGCTAGGCAGAGGTTTCCACCCAGCAAGGTGTTCGGTGACGTAACCGGCTCTGATGGGCGGGCTTTAGCTCTGTGCTAGACGTTTTACAGGCTAGGGAAGCGCTAAATCCCGCCCATTAGTGCCGGTGAAATCACCGGGAACACTGCTGGGTGGAAGCCTCAGCCTGAAAGTCCCTATGGAGAGTCCGATACGTTACCAGAATTCCATAAAATGCCTTTTCCCTTTGCGATTCAGCGCAGGGCAAAGAATAGCAACGGAGCATGAAAATGTGGGTATGTCCTGGTTCAGCTCTGAACCCAGACAACCGCTTTAATGTAGAATTTTATATAAGTGATTAAAAAAGTAGTCTAATGAGCGATGCTGAAGGGGAACGTAAACCTTCGGGGGAGCTTATTGAAATCAGTGACCATTTATTTTAATGAATGGTGAGTTTTCCAGGGCAAAGTGTACAGGAGGCTTCTGGTAGGCTCTGAGTCCCTTCACCTCCCTGCAGGGGAGATATAGGCACGCTGTTCCTGCTGTATTTTGTCTGTATTGTAGAGATGCCCTTGGTTGCCATAGCAACCCCCAGCATCACACAACAGCATCGCAGGGTGGGTAATGGGGTTAATTAAATGCTGCAGTCAGCATTTACCATGATATCTAAGGGGTTAAACTGCTGAAATCAGATATAACTCAGATCCTGGTAGTGACAGCAGTTGGCCAGTGTTATAATACAACTGGCACTTGCAAAGTGATGGCACAGGCACAGTTCCTGAGTCCATGCCATCACAGCACCGTATGTGTATAGCCGGGGCAGACACAGATAACAGTGGGCCCCTGTGCAAGGAATGTACCTGGGCTCCCCCTACTCAGCCCCTCTGACATTTCATGCTCCGATGCTCTTGGCCTGCTAAACGGAGACGTCACCGGCACTGATAGGTGGCTTTACAGGTTAGGGCGGCGTTAAAGCCTGTCCATTAGTGCCGGTGACATCACTGGGCTCACTGCTAGGCGGAAGTCCCCCTCCCCATATTACCACCAGTGATAATAAGGCTCCCTACAGTGCCCTCAGTACCAATAAGGCACCCCTAATAGAAATAAGGCCAATCTATAAGGCACTCCTATGGAGATTTCAGTACTATTACCCGCCACCACTGCCCACAGTATTTATAATGTTCCCTTCAGTGCCCCCTGTAATTAAAATTCCTCCTGCCGTACCCCCTAGAGTTATAATATTCTCTGTAGTGCCCCCATAAATTATAATGCCTGTCCTCTCCCTCCAGTCTTCTATACCATGAAGTCCTATGTAAATAACACCAGTCCTGTCCCACCAGTTTCCTATATGATACAGTCCCATGTAAATAACCTCTCTTACTTACAGTCTCCTATACAATACAGTCCCATGTAAATAGCATCACTCCTCCCCTCCAGTCTTCTATACCATGTAGTCTCATGTAAATAACACCATACCCTTCCCCTCAATCTTCTATAAGATACAGTCCCATGTAACAAACACTTCTTCCCTCCCTTCAGCCCCTCTAACATACAGTCCCAGTTAAATTACATATCCCCCCCCCCACACACACTAAGCATGGAGGAGGTATAATGGGGAGAACCACAGCATATCTTTGGCACTCACATTCATTCCTCAGGTCTCCACTGCTGAGCACTGCCTTTCTCTGCACTGGTCACATGATGGTGACCTCATCACAGGTCCTACCACTACTTCAGTGTTGAAAACGTCACATGACTGTGATGTCATCAAAGGTCCTTCAGCTTTGAAGTATAGCCAGAACGGGCAGCAGTTTCACAGTAAGTCCTAACCAGGGCACACCAACTTCCCCCTGGAAAGGGCCCCCCTCCCTCTCTGGGCCCCTGTGCAGCTGAACCTGCTGCACAGGCAGTATGTCCGCCCCTGGTGTATAGCATTGTGCTAACTACCTACTTGTAAGGGGTAAAATAGGAGCAGTGCTGCAGTACCATTCACGGCCACTACCCAGTCTACAGCGCTGTGCAGTTGCAGTTCCTGTTCCCATTCGGACATCTTAAAGCAGTCAGACCCCCATCGATTTAATATTGAAGAATTATCCTCAGGATACTTAATTTATATTACAGTCCTGGAAAACCCCATTAACCTAAATGTGTGTATTTGGCCCAGCATAGACACTGGTGGGTATGGCCAGTTAAAATGGTCTAAAAAGAAGTAAGCATTTGGAGACATCCCTCGTTATTGTAGTACATTTGTGGTTTAAACATTTTTATTATACTTGTTTCCTTCATCATCTAAAGCATATCTGAAGCCTGAACAGAGTTTGCATTGAATCCATTATTATATCGGATGTTATTTTTGCATTAATGTGAATTTGTGCCACCTTGGTCATCAGCTATAAATTCCGTCATGTTTTCTAATATTTTCTTCCAGTGGTGGAATGCGATTTCATTGATGTATAATACATATGTCCAGGACAGTAGAACTCATTTCTGTAAAACAGATGTTATTGTTGGTTATGAAAAGCATTAATTTAATGCATTCCTTTAAATAAGTATTATTTTTAGTTCCATGGAGAACTTTCTAGTACGTAAGGAGGACCACTGAGGAGTTGGTTGTATGAAGCCCAAACAAACAAGCTCATTAAAGCAAAGCACACAGAGACATAACACATCTCTGCATGAAACTCCCACTAAAATAGACTCCGTAATGTGCCATAATGAGCCCAAAATATATGGGTTTGGTTGGTGACCTTTTATTCAAGGTGCATAATGAAAGAGTGGAATGAATAGCAAAAGTGCATTTAATCAATTAACTAGGAGCGATTTTCCACCTTTAAAAAGGTGATACAGGATCAAGCTGATATAGGGAACAAAAAATATTTTCTTACTAATCAGCAGCCCACAACAGTTTTTATTGCTATATTTAAGCATTGGTAGAAATGGCAGGAAATTAAAAACCAAGAAAACAATGGGGAGACGTTGTGTGGACACAGAAATAAAATGTTCATCGTGACTAAAGCATGTGTTTATGGTCCTGGAAGGAGAGATGTGTTATAGAAGGTGTGGGAAAGCTTGGCCTAAGCCAGGAAATTGGCAGCTTTCTTGGCAATAGTGGAAAAACCTCACGTCGTAAACTTTTCTTTCTCTTTTGTGAAATTTGACTTGATAGTATGAGGCTGGATAAACAATTTGGCCTCGTTATATGAAATGATGGGAGTTGCATAAGAGTTGACCTAGAAAGTACCTGATCAAAATCCTTCTTAGATTCTTTTTAATTGAAGTGTCTTGAGCCTGTAGCCAAAGACTTACAAAACGAATAGAACAGAACTCAAGGACCCAGTCGTATTTTCATTATTGTATATTTGTATTATTGTAGTATATTTGGGCACAGTCGACAAGATGTGAATACATATTATTATGTAAGCTGTTTAAAGAAGAACTCCCGACAAAAATTTTATTCCATGTCCTGCTAGAAATGTACATGATGTAATCTGTAGTGAATGTCATTTTCTTACCAGTGTCTGAATTTTTGACTTCCATCATCCTGAAGTTTCTTATCTGTGTCATGTGACCAGCAATTAGACCCACCAACTCACACAGAGACTTATGTGTGGACAGGAAGTCTAATTCTCTATGTATTCCTATGAGACTGAAAGTGAGGCTCCCATAGAAATGAATAGAGCAGTTACTGGCTTTCTGTCCTGGGTCAGTTGGAGGTCAGGGAGTTGGTCACATGACCCAGCTACAATAAGAAGAGAGGTTTTTACTCACAGAAACAGTCACTGATAAGAAAATGACAATCACTACAGATTATATCATGCACCTTTCTAACAGGTCAGAGAATAAAAAATTTTGCGGGAGTTCTTCTTTAAGTTACCTCAGACTCCTTGTGTAAAGAAACCTTGGCTCATAGTTATGCACCTATTGAGGCTATTTGCAAATTCATATATAAATTATTTTGACGCTAATAAGTACTGTAACAGTAAGTTGATATGCATTGATAGGGAATACTGAATGGGAACGTACCCAGCTGGGTAAAAACCATTAAAATTTACCAAGAAACTAAGAGCACGAACTATTTGTAGTGTTGTTTTGACTTTGTTTAGTAGTCTTTAGTGTTGAATTATTGTATGTGTTTTGCCTATGTGCTTTATAAGATGTATGCTCAGGAGCAGACTGACCCTACAGTGAAATTTCCCGTCGGACCGATGCCCAGGGGGCTGCCTGAGCCCTACTCACAGATGCTGGCCAGGTACATAATGATCTGATGCTCACTGCATTAATTAATACTAGGAGCATCAAGTACATATACACCCGGCCATCAGCCACAGATGCTCTCCTGAATTCAACTTTATCACCGTCCTCAGTATGTTGGTAGGGCAGTATTTTATGCTGCACTGCGGTATTTGGTTTTACAGGGGCTGTCTGTTGTGTTGCACAACGATATTGCTGGCCCCGCCTACGTCTGTTGTCCCTACCTACTTGTGGCTCGTGTTGCCCCGCCTTTTGTCAGTTAGAACTCACCTACAAATTGGGCCACTTTTAGGTTGTTTTTTCAGGGTCACTTTCAGTTCCCACTCATAACATCACATTAACCATGGCTAGTTGGGGCAGCTTACTATCTGCAGGATACAGACTACCTAATGCTTAACAATGTGTTAAACTGTAGTTGAAGGGACCTGGTAACAACATGAAGGGACAGTGCCATGATGATACAAGATGATTTGACTCAGGGGCAGACTAAAAGTGGCTTAATTTTGCAGTCAGATCAAATATACAAAAGACAGGGCCAACACAAGAAGACAGGGCCAGCAATACCATATTGTGGCACATTATACCGCCCCCGCAGAGTCAGATACCCCAGTGCATCACAAAATACTGCCTAAGCAGCACAAAATACCCCCAAAAAACTGCCACTCTCTGGTGGCTGACCCAGCTGCCATGTTCTGTCCTCCTACTCCAGTTGTCTCAGGATGGCAGTACAGTTGAATTCAGGAGTCAGATCTTTACTTAGCTAACTGGTGGCCATGAGGAAGTCTCAGGCAGCCCCTTGGGCATCGGCCCACCGGGAAGTTTCTCTGTAGGGTCTATGGCCAGTCCACCCCTGATTTGGCTTATATAGATGCTATATGGCATGACTTTATTACTTGATCATTTTCAGGAATAAACATTGTCTATCTTTAAAAGCTTTATGCAGAGGATTGGCTCTAGCATTACTTAATTTTCATAGTCACAGTTAGTAAAATAATTTCTTGTGCATTGACTTGTGCAGGACATGACAGCCAGGGATTTGCTGCAGCAAAGATACACATTACCAAATGGGGACACTGCCTGGAGACAGTCTCCTCTCATCATGGCTGCACTAGAAGGAAAACTTGTAATTCTAGATGGTATCCATCGGGTCAATCCTGGAACCCTTGCCATTCTTCAAAGGTTAGTAGCCCCGCATGCATCATCTCAGAAGACATGACGGTTCTTGAACTGTGTTATAAATCAAAAGCTCTAGACATGTTAAAGCAGCCTGTCGGCGTTTCCTGCTGCTCTGTTATAAGTCAGTTTGTCAGGTTCGCAATCTGAAGGAGGTATGGAATATAGAGGGAAATGCTAAGTTCTGGGAAATATTGTTGTCATCATTTATTTAGAATTTTTATGTCTTATAGACAAAGTTTTCATATCCTGCCACCTACACACACTGATTAATGAATAAGGTATACATGGAGAGCTGAGCCGCCAACCATTCTGTGTGGGTGGCTGAATCAGGACTGGGAGTCTCTCTTAAAGGAAATGTGTCACCAAACATAAAACCAGATACCAGAACATTTCCTTTTTTCTATCTATTTTTATCTTTTTTTTATTATTATTTTTTATTATTATTTTTATTCTGTTTCGTGAACATGATTATGGGGGCAGCCATCAGCATCGGCTAACAGCATTTTAAAAGCATTAAAAAAATTGCTTTACAGCAGCCCCATGGGCCACAGACACAATGGTCAGGAGGGGACCTCAGTGACTTCTGTGGGAGAGTTTTCTAGGCATGCTCTGTGACCTGTGCAGAGGTCATTGTACAAGGAAAGAATAGATAAGATCAGACGATCACCTACTGTGAATAGTGGATCTTATCTGTGATTCTTATCCTGCCTGTAATGATATCATCTTTGTGTAGATAAGCACATAACTGCAGTAAAGTGATCTGTATAGACCAAAAAGTCTGTTATTAGGCTAAGTGGCCAGAGGGAAAACTGCTGGATTTTATGGTCTTTGTTTAAATATAGATAATATATAGAAAATTAAAAATAACATCATCAAAAATTCTTTAAAAATATGTTAAACATAAAAACGTGATTAAAGAACACAATCCCTTTAATGAGTCCTGGAAGTTTCTAAACAGATTTTTGCATATAAATAGTCAATAAAATAGTTGAAAGCTTTTGGGATCATTTATCAAACTGGTGTAAATTAGAACTGGCTTAGTTGCCCATAGCAACCAATCAGATTCCTCCTTTCACTTTTGACAGCTCCTTTAAAAAATGAAAGGTGGAATCTGATTGGTTGCTGTGGGCAGCTAAGCCAGTTCTACTTTATGCCAGTTTGATAAATGACCCCATATGTCTCTAGCTGATCAGAAAACCCCTTTACACCAGTACAAAGAAGTTGGCAAACAGAGACTGGTCATTGGGAAAGCAACCATCTCATAAATAAACAAGTCTTCCCTGCTTAATATTTACTTTGTGCATACACATCTAATTTCACAAATCAGATGTTCTCATCATAATCAATGTCCTTATAAAGTGATTGCCCAGCTCTGCACCAGTCTTTTTGCTTTCACTAGCAGTATGTTGTACCAGTTATAAAAAAAAAAAACATCCTCACCTGCTCCCGACCACGACATTGCAGCTTCCTGACCCATTCAGCGGTCTTCTGGTCCAGATGGACAGAGTCATGTTTTCCGCTGCAGCCAATGACTGACCTCAGCATGATGCGTCCTCAAGTGGCCGGTGACACTTGATCAGTGGGGGTGCATGTGATCCTGTCCATAAGGAAGATTACAGGATGGGGACCTGAAGATTGCTGAATGGATGCAGGGACCTGGAACTTGGAGAGTTGGGGAGCAGATGAGTATAATTTTGATTTTTTCCATTTTGTATTACTTAGCACTAGTGTGTATTGTGAGGTTGAACATATTTGTTAAGTAGCTGTCGGCCAACAGCTGTTCCTCCCAACCCAGCAAGCCCAATCCTTCTTTCCCCAATATATGCTTTTGAGAAAAAGTCTAGACACCCACATATACATTATATAGTCAGCTGGTTAGTTTAATGTGTATCAAAAATCACCTGAAGTCTCAAAGGTTGCAAATAAAAAAAAAAGTTACATCTAGTTATCCAGATTACATGGCGCACATATGCATCTTCTTTACAGCTTCAGTTCTATTAAGTACTTTCCTTTCATTTTTATCTACAACTGTAGGTACACGTTAAGCACTGTAAGGCCACGCTCACATCTATGGCAGCATATCCGGCAGGCTGTTCCAGCAGAGAGCAGCCTGCCGGATTCTACTGCCAGATCCCCATTGACTGGAATGAGGTCGGGTGGAGACCCGGCTGCTTTCCAGACAAAAACTGTTGTATGCAATGATTGTTGGTCCAGCCGACAGCCAGCATTCGTGCCAGATCAGGCAGCCTGATTAGATTGCCGCAGAGGTGATTGCCCATCACAGTGCAAAGCTT